>JASPKZ010004179.1:0-397600 GCA_030220185.1 Diploptera punctata | reverse complement strand
TCCTCCTCCTCCTCCTCCTCCTCCTCGTCCTATCCTCACCTCGTCCTCCTCCTCCGCGTCCTCCTCCTCCTCGTCCTCCTCCTCCTCGTCTCCTCCTACCTCCCCCTCGTCCTCCTCCTCCTCTCCATCTCCTCCTCTCCTCCTCGACCTCCTCCTCACTCCTCCTCCCCTCCTCCTCGTCCTCCTCTCCGCGTCCGCTCCTCCTCCTCGTCCTCATCCTCCTCGTCCTCCTCACTCCTCCCCGTCCTCCTCCTCCTCGTCCACCTCCTCCTCCTCGTCATCCCTCCTCCGCGTCCTCCTCCTCCTCCTCGTCCTCCTCCTCCTCTCCTCCTCCTCCTCCTCGTCCTCCTCCTCCTCGTCCTCCTCCGCCTCCTCCTACTCGTCCTCCTCCTCGTCCTCCTCCTCCTCCTCCTCCTTCCATCCATGCCTCCTCCTCCTCCTCCGTCCTCCTCCTCGCTCCTCCCTCCTCCTCCTCCTCCTCCCCTCCTCGTCCTCCTCGTCCCTCCTCGTCCTCCTCGTCCTCCCGTCCCCCTCGTCTCCTCGTCACCTCGTCCTCCTCGCTCCTCCCCGTCCTCCTCCTCCTCATCCCCTCCTCCTCTCCGCCTTCCTCCTCCTCCTGTCTCATCCTCATCGTCCTCCTCCTCACTCGTCCTCCTCCTCCTCCTCGTCCTCCTCCTCCCCTCGTCCTCCTCCTCCTCCTCCTCGTCCTCCTCCTCCTCCTACTCCTCCCTAGTCCTCTCCTCCTCCTTCCTATCCTCCTCCTCTCCTCGTACTCCTCCTCCTCGTCCTCCTCCCTCCTCCTCCTCCTCGTCCTCGTCCTCCTCCCCTCGTTCTCCTCCTCCTCCTCGTCCTCCTCCTCCTCGTCCTCCGCCTCATCCTCACTCGTCCTCCTCCTCCTCCTCTCGTCACCTCCTCCTCACTCATCGTCCTCCTCCTCCTCCTCGTCCTCCTCCTCCTCCTCCTCCTCCGCCTCCGTCCTCTCCTCCTCGTCCTCCTCATCCTCCTCTTCCTCCTCCTCCTCGTCCTACTCCTCCTCCTCGTCCTCCTCCTCCTCGTCCTCCTCCTCCTCGTCCTCTCCCCTCCTCCTCCTCCTCCTCCTCCTCCTCCTCGTCCTCCTCCTCCTCCTCGTCCTCCTCCTCCTCCGTCCTCCTCCTCCTCGTCCTCCTCCTCGTCCTCGTCCTCCTCCTCTCGTCCTCCTCCTCCCTCGTCGTCCTCCTCCTCGTCCTCCTCCTCGTCCCCTCCTCCTCGCTCCTCCTCTCTCCTCGTCCTCCTCCTCGTCCTCCTCCTCCTCGTCCTCCTTCCTCCTCCTCCTCCTCCTCCTCCTCCTCGTCCTCCTCCTCCTACCTCCTCCTCCTCCTCCCTCCTCCTCCTCTCCTCCTCCATCCGCCTCCTCCTCCTCCTCCTCCTCGTCCCTCCTCCTCCTCCCTCTCCTCCCCTCGTCCTCCTCTTCCTCCTCCTCCCTCTCTCCTCCTCCTCCTCCTCCCTCCTTAATAATAATACCAGTCACAAAGAATGGCGAACATGGTTTGAATGCATGCCTGTCTGCATGGACGAATAATTGACAACGAACTATGCCACCAAATAAATATTTATTCTTTACAAATGAAGTAGGCCCTACAGGAAAAATCATAATTGTATTCCCGTTCATTTTCGTAACAGAAATTAAATTGTCAACATGGTGGTAAAAACAAAGTGGTAGCGGTCATTTATGAAGTTGTATAGGGTGGTTTCAATCAGAATTGGAGGGCTTCAGCATTGTGTATGCCTTCATCGAGCATTTATCATAGCCTGACACCTACGTGGGGTGCCCCGTATAAGTCTGAGGTCTATCTGTGGGATCCGTTCCCATTCTTCAATGAAAGCATGTTATAGTTGTTGGAGATTCTGAGGTGTCACAGCACGACCACGTACAAGTCTGTCGAGCAAATCCCACACATTCTAGATGGGATTCAGGTCGGGACTCACCGCTGGAATTTCCAGCCTTCGCAAGACATCCCTGGTGATGCCTACCACATGTGTTCTAGCATTATCGTGCATAAGGACACCAGGGCCAACATAGGCACCGCATTGTGTATCAGGTTCTGCTTAATGTGTTGCACGGTGCTGAGGTTTCCACGGCAATGGTAAAATTCATACGGCCTTCAATACAGATCCCACCTCTGGATAACATGTGTCATGTACTGCTCACCACAGCGTCTCCATACACGTACGCGTTCATGACATTGCGTCAGGGGAAATCTGGACTCGTCTGTGAATAACACAGTTCTCCAGTGACGAAGTTGTCAGTTGATGTCGATACGCGCAAACAGAAGGTGGGCTGCATGATGTTGCGGCGTTAAGCGAGGCACTCGAATAGGACATCTGGGTCGTAAAAACTGTTCTCGTAAACTGTTTTACCGTACATCGTGGTTCCAGTGGCCCTCCTGAGTTCTTGTTGCCGTTGTCTGGCAGAGTTTGTACGACGCCGCAACGCACAGGTGACCAGATATCGGTCATCGCGTGGGGTTGTAATGCGTCGACGACCTCGTCCAACCGTTCTTGTGAACTGCCTGTCTCATTGCAGCGATGCCACAACCGATGAATGACAGACGGAGAGACATTGAGATCCTCAGCAGCGCGACGAAAAGTCCATCCTTTCTGGATCAAAGTGGCTGCCCTTCCGACCAGTACGTCGGTAATATGTGCTCAGTTCAATACAAGCTGGACTACTGACTACTTCAGTCTGTGTCCCTCTTGACGACACACTGACATACCAATATTCACTTTGTTTTGAGGGGTCAGATTTTATTGCATGGCTAAGCCTGTAGATGGAGCTTGTCTTATCTATTTACATAGACTGGGTAGCTCAGGTCTCGTGTTATACCGCTTGTACCAAAATAGGGATCTCTTACCAAAATAGGGATCTCTTACCAGACATCCAAAAACGTGTACCGCTAATTGTTTTGATCTTTGTATATAAATAATAATAATAATAATAATAATAATAATAATAATAATAAAACAATAATAATAATAATAATAATAATAATAAAACAATAATAATAATAATAATTACCGAATGAAAAATGCGGAAGCGTGTAATAAAATTTAAACTGTGTGGAAACTCATTTTTTTCCAGATAAACGGTCTGTTTGGCATGCTACGAGTTATTGGTAAATCCATAAAATTGGATAAACCTCGGTAAATTTCTGGACAAAACGCGAAAAATAAGGACAACACTCATTCATGAATAAATATATGTTATCAAAATGCCATACCATTAATTATTAACAATTATATAAATTAATTAGTGTATAATGCTATTGTGTTATTATTTAATTGTAATATTAATGTGTTTTCTTTATGTAATTGTAATGTTAATGTTTTTTCTAGTGTATAATGCTATTGTGTTATTACTTAATTGTAATATTATTGTGTTTTCTTTATGTAATTGTAATGTTATTGCTGTTTTTGTTGTTTATTTTTCTTTACACTAGTACCAATTATTACTTTATTGTAACGGACTGTCAACAGCATGTACGGCTTACTGCCCATGCGACCCATATTTGTAAATAATATTGTAAATATCTTACTTTTTGTCTAATAAAGTCCTCCTACTACTACTACTACTACTACTACTACTACTACTACTACTACTAATTAACTAAAGAAACTAACTTGTGCTCGAACCGGCATTGGTTCAGATTTTATGTTCATATCCCGACTCTGGTTAATTTTTTCTCTCGAGTTATATTGATATGTATAGTAGGCTACAGTACGTAGAACTTCAGAGTTAACTTTTTAGCGTCTCGAATTCAGAGATGGACGCGACGAAAACTAAGAACTAATAAGGCTTAATTATTAATTAATCCCATTCATTGTATAATTTTTAATTAATCACTAATACAATAAAACCAGTCGATAGTATTTTTAAGAACTATCTATTAATTATGCGTTTATAAGGGATATAAAAGGCTAATTTTGTGAAATAGAAGCATGATTTTTTATATAAATATATACAAATCACAAACCCAATATTTTATAGTATTTGTTCTCTTCTAATGTATTTTGAAAAGAAGCAAAATTCTTCTTTTAAAATTGAAAATGTATAGAAATAATAAATTAATGCGTCACATGTTTTTTGTCTGAAGTATGATTTTTCATTTTTCCGTGCCAGCTCGCATGTTAATGGAAGAAACAGATTACAAAATACAGGTCATAAAATCGTTTAGTCATGAATCTCTGCTGTAATAAAATAAATATGTGCAGTTGTTGTTCAACTATTTTGAAGGTCGCTAAGAGAATAAAGGTTTTAAAACCGAAGGCAGTGTTTAAGTCTGTCTTCACCAATAACAGAAAATAATAAGAGTATTCAATTGAATCTCATTAGAATACTTGCACGAAGAACAGCCATAAAAGTGAACAGTTCTCTAACGATCTCTCCAAAAATATATTTTACATAAATATCTACTACATAAATATCTATGGGTGCCACGGTTGAAGACATATGGAGGCGGGCTATGTCGAAGCTATTTCTTCAGGAATGGATTATCGATCCTTTACATTTTAGATATTATCCCATGTGATATCCGATATATATCAGGTTGAAAAATCAGCTATAACGGCTGGGGGACTCGACATGCTGACCAAATGTCACCCCTATACTGGCTGGATGATCTGTGATTGCACATGTGGATGTGAGGCCAGCATCCAGATGGCAGACTAGAGGTCTTCTAGGCCTGTCGAGCCAGGAGGGAGATATCATATATATATATATATATATATAAATGGTTTAGGGTGTCAATCTAAATCATTTTATGATATTCTTCTATTCCTTAAATAATATCTCTAAGTCCAAAAATCCAATAAAGTAGTTATTTTCTTAAGAAATAATTTCCTCATTGTGTTATCCGGTACGTAAAGGGTCCAAAAATCCATTAAAGTAGTTATGTCCTTAAAAATAGCTTCCCATCGGTGATATCTGGTACGTAAAGGGTCCAAAAATCTATTGAAGTAGTTATTTTCTGAAACATAGCTTCCATTGGTGATATTTGGTACGTAAATGGTCAAAGAAATCCATTAAAGTAGTTATTTTCTAAAAAACAATAGCTTCCCATTGGTGATATCTGGTATGTAAAAGGTCCAAATAATACATTAAATTGTTCTTTTGTAATGAAATAGCGTCTCAGTTGTGACATCTAATATCTAAAGGGTAAAAAAATCCATCAAAGTAGTTATTTCCTTTCCATTGGTGATATCTGGTATGTAAAGGGTCCAAAATTCTATTAAAGTAGTTATTTTCTGAAAACGTAGCTCCCATTGGTAATATCTGGTACGTTAATGGTTAAAAATTCCATTAAAGTAGCTATTTTCTGAAACCGTAGCTCCCACTGGTGATACCTGATAAGTAAAGAATCCAAAATTCCATTAAAGTAGTTATTTTCTGAAAACGTAGCTCCCATTTGGTAATATCTGGTACGTTAATGGTTAAAAATTCCATTAAAGTAGCTATTTTCTGAAACCGTAGCTCCCACTGGTGATACCTGATAGGCTATGTAAAGAATCCAAAATTCCATTAAAGTAGTTATTTTCTGAAAACGTAGCTCCCATTGGTGATACCTGGTACGTAAAGGGTTCAAAATTCCACTAAGGTAGCTATTTTGTGAAAACGTAGCTCCCATTGGTGATAAGGGTCCAAAAAATCCATCAATGTCGTCATTTCCTTTCCATTAGTGATATCTGGTATATAAAGGAAAGGATCCAAAAATCCATTAATGTAGTTATTTCCTGGAAACAATTCTTCCCATTGATGATATCTGGTATGTAAAGGGTAAAAAAATACATGTAAGTAGTTACTTCCTTAATAAATAGTTTCGTCATAACCCGCCTTCACGTCCCTTTAACCTTGACAATCAATATAATTCTCGTGTCTCATAAAACGTACGGAAGTAAAACCATAATATAGTAAAGTTTAAGACATCAGAGAAATGAGATTTAACACCTGGAAATATTCGTATCAATGTAGGGCAGGTCTATTTTTCACGGTTATCCATCCAGTTTATATTAAATGGATGGGAGTTTAATAGAGAATAAAGTGCTTAGGAAAGTTTTGAATCAGAGAGAGACGAGCAGTCAGGTGAATGGAGAAGGCATTATAACAGTGACCTATACGATCTTTACGGGAAACCCGATGTAATAAGAAGAGAATTCTCGTAGAATGTATTGGGTACGATAAGTCTCACGAATGGAGATTGACAGAGGGAGATTGAAATTTCTTGTAGAAAATCCAGAGGGAGAGTTCCCAGTAGGTAGGCCAAGAAAGAATAGGACGCAAGAATAACATTAACCAGATAGAAAAATTGTACAGGAAATTATAAGAAAACGTTAGATCAAGACATCCCGATCGGCTCATGCCCCAAATGAGAGTCAATGACCAATCAGATTTCAATGAATTTTGATTTACAACCAATCACAGTAGTTTTTCACCTCGATTTTATCAATTTTATTTTATCATATTAAACTCAAGCTCCTCCTTTTTAACATTATGAATAGGCCAGACTCTCAGTGACTGACTTTCCAAGAAAAAACGTTGAATATAGCAGTTTATATATTAAGATGTAAGAATCCTAGATTTCAAGTGGCTCTCATATTGTATGTATAGTGCACGAATGCAACCTTACACTGCTTGCGAGAAATAATAGAAACACATTTGTAGCAACTGATTATACCACAAAAAAACTACTGTTTGCACTTTCTTAAATGTATTCTTTCCCACGAATTTACGTTCCAAAAAAAATAATAGACATTTACATCATAGGACATCATAAATTAATTAATTAATTAATTAATAACCTATTATGTCGGTTATAAAACAGTTTGATGTGTTTCGTTTTTTTTCTAGGGTGCATTCTTACAAATCGCGATCCTTTGGCAATAAATAATAAGATCTGGTTGCAGTGATGAACAAATGAAACACAAAAGTTTCTCATTTGTTTTCAAACATAGCCGTTTACATTAAATATATAAATATTTTAAAATAACTGTATTTAAGTAATAATTTGTGAGAAAACAGCTAAATTTTATTCGTTAAATAGTCCTAACAAATGCTACTCTCGATTTCCAAATTCGGAAATCACTCGTGGCATTATTTATGATAATAGGAAGTGAATTAAACAGGAAATGATTTAATAAAAAAATTAGCTTAGCATAGAGATGTATGGAGGAATTACAGCAGTCCGGCCATTATGCCCCGTGTTCGATAGGCCAACTATTCACAACTGAGAATATTTAAAGTTCCACAATATATTGAGATACTCTTTTCGAATCTTTTCTTCTGAAATCAGTGGTCCCCAAACACCACCTGTGTATATTAATCGCCCATATAATTTTTATTGTCACAAATGTTCAAGATGTCATCGAAGTTGCCTCATACTGAGATGATCACTCAAACGGGATGATTCTCCATGTCTTTATGTGCGTAAATAAGTAAGTACATCGGACCCCTGCAGGGTAAGGACTTCCTACCATCCTGTAGGTCTAGCTGAATGATGATCACAGGGTGAGCTATTCCTTGTGATTCAATTTGCCTTCTTTTGCTAGTCTTACTAATAACTGAGATACTCTTTTTCCTCTTACTCTTTCTCTAATGCAAAATTGAGTATTCCGTTGTAACGGGCTCTCCAATATAAAACCGGACCGGCCTTACGGAGTTTCACCCGGCACGCAGTGCTGTCTCTTCCTCCCGCAATTCATCCTGCCTGCCACCCGTCCTTGAACTGTTTCTTACCTTATAGAAAATGCTGGAAATGTTGTCCTCCCGCAGTTAAACAGGCATGATACTGAGTGAACACATTTAGATTGACACGCTGTAGATCGGGCACTGTCAAGTTTCTGATTTAATTTCTTATGTTGTTCTTCAGTTCTTGCAATGTGTGCGGATTTGTTTTGTACACTTTGTCTTTCAGGCTACCCCACAAATGAAAACCACACACTGTTAGATCTGGGGAGCGAGGGGAATCCCCACTTCTTGTGCTAATTTCGGTAATGATTTTTGTGGTGAACGTTCCAAATTTTCGCCAATTTCGTCTAATTTTTCTTCGGTGAGAACCGTACGCCTTCGCGTGTGTTTCTTATTTTGTACTGAACCAGTGGTCTCAAATTTAGTCACAAGATCATGGATTTTCGATCTGGAAGGAGGTAATTGTCCAGGGAAGTTCCGAATAAATTACTCGCGAACGGGACGAGCTGATTCGTATATATAATAACATTTACACACATAAATACGCTGCCCTAATGTCAGCTGACGTCTTATCTTGTCGAACGATAGTAAACTGACTAGTTCAAGAACGAGCGGCTGGCAGAGTGAAATGCGGACGAGGAGAGAGCGCTGCCTGACGGGTCAAACCCCGTGAGGCCGGTCCGGGTTTATATTGGAAACCCGGTACTATTCTTAACCCACTATGCCTATACGTTTTTCTTATAGGCCTACCTTATTGATTATATTATTTTTTAGCCCCGCGATAGCTTTCTTCACCTCTGTCTGTTTCTTGCTATTCTAATCCATTGCACACCTATCACTACACTAATTTCGTGGGCGTTCTTTGCTCCTTTATCTTTTTCTCGGATCTCACATCTTTGTGACATAGGTAATCTAAATTAAAAAAATTATCTTCCGACTTCCAGTGTCTATACACGTATGGGAGGCTTGGGTATGTAATAAAGTACTTGTAATGGGTAATGTTAAACTAAGAGGAGAGGGGGGAATCCGTGTGCTCAATGAAATTTGCCTAGCCCAAGAAATATTACATCAGCCTTGAATCCAAAAACATCAGATCCTACGAATAACAAATCATGATTCCAAGATACTATGAGAAATTCAACCTAACTACGTACTTATAAAACTTACATTAATAATAATAATAATAATAATAATAATAATAATAATCCATCCATAGTAATTCTGCCCGAAGGCAGGTCCTTCACTGCAATCATAGCATTTTCATGCTATGCTTGCAGCTTTACTAAGGAATTGTAGGTGTAGTTGCTTTCCGCACCGGTGAAGGATGATGGTGATGATGGCCATATGATTTCGGGGACAGTTTGGTCCTTAAAGTGTTCCTGACATTTGTCTTGCAGGTGAGGAAAAATCCCGATAAAAACCCTCACCGAGAAAAACTGTCCCGATCGGGGATCGAACCCGGGCCCGCTGTGTGACAAGGCAGCACGCTACCTCGAGACCACAGCGGTGGACATAATAATAACAATAACACAGAGCTGTTGCATTATTGTATTTTCAGTCTCGCCATAGGTTTCAAGGACGTATGAGTGCTTCGGTATTCTCCACTGGTTACAAGCCATTTCTTATAATGTAACTCCTCACGTGACGATCAAGTGATAAGTCAGCCCTCTTGCAGAGATGCTTTGATATATGAATACGAATGCGTGACTGCCAAGATACATGGAATTAGGGTGAGTGTTCGTGTTACATGGCGGGAGAACTACGACTTGACCTTGAAACCTGTCACGAAAATGAAAATACTATACTATAATGATGTTCGGAAATTGTAGATTCGATATTTCCCTGGGAGGAGGATAGACGTAACGGACTACTCGCTTGGTCACCACAATCTCCTGATATCACTCCTTGTGCTATTTTCCTCAGAGAATGCGTGGAGGATGAATCTATCAAACTGTTGTTTACCGATCTCTTTACACTTAGCATATGGATAATTGAAGCTGTGCTGAAGGACGATATACTGCACACGTATTGAGATAATGAGAATGTCATCTCTACATTCTGAACGAAACTGGAGGGTTACATGTTGAGATGCGCCGAATAAAAAAAGCGAGAGACGTGGAATACTGAGCAAAAAATTATTATTACTCTATAGCATGTGATTTTCGAGAATTGATGGATTATAATGGAACTTTTAGTCTTTGTGGACATACGTTTTTTTAATTATACTCTAATTAATATAGATTTCTAACAGCGCGTGCAGGATATTTGGCTATATTTTCAATAACATATGTGAATTAGAAGCCATATGTTTCTGCAAGATTTGTCAGATGCATTTCTCTTTATCTTTGAAATTCACGTGTTTCTGTTCACAAACAAACAAACAAACAATGATGAAGATTCACATGAAATAGATTTCGCTTATTGTTATAAATAGTCAAACATATTTAAATGCAAGACAACATCTGAACCTGACATCCATTGAATAAAAATCTTGAAAATCGACGGCGATTATTTGAAGAAACAAAAACACTAAAGAACTATTGCCTGGTTCAGATATTTTCTGCAAATAACGATTCTGGATGTACACTTTTTACAGCTGCAATGGAATCAATCAAATAAATTTATGAAACCGTGGTCGGGGTTCAGGCTTTGTTCTTGTAATAAATCACCTTGAATTTTCCAATAATCCCCCGTACAATTCACCTTCGATAAATCGTGGTTATTGCCTTTCTCCCAGCTCATTGTTCACCTAACAACCAGCGCTTTCCCTCTGATGGAGTTTCCATGTCTCTTTTTCATTCCCCATTCGATTGTTTCAATATTAATTATAAAAAATTGAAAATCGAAACCCGTAATTGCATACATTAACTGAACTAGGACAATCGTTTTGAATAACTCACGGATTCCGTAACAAATTTAAACAACTGAAAATCTACATGGGAAATATAAGACTTACGTACGTTATAGTGCTAAAGGTAATACAAATTCATATTATTTTGGAATCTCTTTCTGCTTTTAGAATATATTTGAAAATTGGATTTAATATCCTGCAACGTTGAAAAAACTCCAGAATATATTACTTTTATTCCGAAAGGTCTGCAGTATTTGCTCAAGATTTTAATTAGGATATTAAACTCTAATTGTAAATAATGAATATATATTTTCGAATTTCTAGAACATATTAATAATTTGTTGGTGACTTAGGTTTTATTATAAACCAACTTACTTACTGGCACTATCGAACATCGAAGTTCATAATCGCGAGGACATAAGCTCTTTAAACATCCCTATCCTGAGCAAAATTATCTCCCTCAAATCACAGTTAATAGTATTTCCCCACCTCATTCTTGGCCTATCTACAGGTCGCTTTCCCCCCTTTGTGGCACATGTCCCACTCACTGCAGTCTATTCCATTTAACAGTTCTTATTATACTCGTATATCCTCGAAACTCCATGACGTGGCAGTCCTAGAAGGCCCTGATCTACCGGCGGGTGCTAACTTCAGATTTACATTATTATATTAATCACAGAGGTGAAGGATCACCTAGCTACTACTGGGGGTAAAATGTGGTCCCCACATCGAGTCTCTCAGCAGTTATAGCTGGTTTCCTCAACCTGGAGCCGAAACCCCTTACAATGTTGGCTGGGCACCTGTCCTATACTGGCCGAAATTCCATGAGAAAATATCTTCCCCGTGCCTTGATTATGGCGCGAGACTCTTATTACAACTGGTATAGTTTTTTTTGTTCGCCTGTATATTCGTCTCTCTTTGGTCCAAGAATTTTCCTAAGCACCTTATTTTCAAATACTCTTATTTACAATATTTTATCTTTATTTTCAAATATGCCCATTCGCATTATTTTCTCCTCCTTTAATATGAGGAAATTTTATGTTTAATGGTGGTACTCTCAATAAAATAGCATATTCGCCTAAAGACCCGAAGACCGGGAGTTCTATCCTTGCCGGCATCAACAGGGTTATTCAAATAAGAAAAATTCGAAAATGCAGCATCTGCAGTTATGTTGTGGACGTATGCCATTAAAAGTCATTTGATATAAAATAAGACCCACATCTATAACTCGCGAAATTACCCAGTAGAATTTAAAAATTTGCCTCATAATTAGTCTCGTAGTAGAAATAATTTACGGTAAACCAACAACACGCATAAATTGTTTCTTCTGCAAAAATCACGTTATATTCTCTCTTCACTTATTATTAGATGTATCTACTATTACTCTGTTTAATTTAATGGAGTAATTGAATGTTTTATTATCAGATGGACTTTGCCAATTAACATAGTATGTGGTCGAATTGATTTCACTACCGGTACTTAGGAATTTGAAAGCGCTAACTTCTGAAGTATTGCGTGACATAGGATTTATAACTTAGCAATGTACGAGTCTTCCAATTAAAATTGTCAAGCATGAAAGCTCGTGAAATGGAGACAAGCCCCGGAGGACAAAATTCTTATTTAGTATGCAAGGTCTTAAAAGATACATCAGACTGTATATCTACTTTACCACTAGCAATGTCAGCTGGCTTAATCATTTTTAAACGTGAAAATAATTGAGCCGGAAACATTTTCAATGACTATTTAAGTCATGCCCCAAATGGGAGTCAATGACCAATCACATTTCAATGATTTTTTATTTAAACCAATCACAGTCATTTTACCTCGATTTTATCAGTTTAATTTTATCACTGTAAAATCAAGCTCCTCCTTTTTAACATCCCGAATAGGTTACCAGACTGTATATATAGTGCACGAATGTAACCTTATCGTGGTTACGGGAGATAATACAAAAACATTTGTAGCAATTGATTATACCACACAAAAAAAACACTTTGCACTTTCTTAAACGTATTTTTTCCCAGGTAATAACGTGCCAGAAAAATATAATTGACATATTTACATCATAGGATATCAGAAATTGATTAATATACAGATTGATGTGTTTCATTATTTCTCTACTAGGGTGCATTCTTACAATATTGCGATCCTTTGGCAATAAATAATATGATCTGGTTACAGTGACTATTTAACTCATGCCCCAAATGGGAGTCAATGACCAATCACGTTTCAATGATTTCTGTTTTACAACCAATCAGAGTCGTGTTTCACCAAATATTTATCAGTGTTATAATTACCATATTAAAGAAAGCTCCTCCTTACAATATTGCGTTCCTTTGGCAATAAATAGTATGATCTGGTTGCAGTGATAAACAAAAGAAGCAGTAGAAGCGTACCTATCGTTTCTCATTTGTTTTCAAACATCACCGTTTACATTAAATATATAAATATTTTAAAATAACTATAGTTAAATAATGATGTGTGAGTAAACAGCTTAATTTTATTCGTTAAATAGTCCTAACAAATGCCACTCTTGATTTCCAAATTCTCTAGATAAATTCACTCCTCACTTCGTGAGTCGTGAATTTATCGATAATTTGGAAATCACTCGTGGCATTACTTATGATAAAGAAATGAAACAAAGTTTCTCATTTGTTTTCAAACATCGCCGTTTACATTAAATATATAAATATTTTAAAATAACTATATTTAAATAATGATTTGTGAGTAAACAGCATACTTTTATTCGTTAAATTGTCCTAACAAATGCCACTCTTCATTTCCAAATTATCTAGATATATTCACTCCTCACTTTGTAAGTCGTGAATTTATCGATAATGTGGAAATCACTCGTGGCATTACTTATAAAAATCATCCTAAACACTGGTAGTTTTACAAAGAAAGTGAGCTTTCTTCTTCTTCTTCTTCACGGTTTAGGCTTATACTAGCCTGTTCCGGCTCCAAATTGCTGCTCTTTCCATCTCTTCCTTGGTTTTCCCAAGCCTCTTCTTCCTTGTGGTGAATAGTTGTATGCTGCTTTTGGTATTCTATTCTCAGTTATCCTTGCTAAGTGTTCTTTCCAGTTTGTTCTGTATTTCTCTATTGTTGAGTTTAGTTCTTCTATTTTTAGTTGTCTTATTTCTATGTTATGTTTTTTCTCTGTTCTTTGATATCCTGCTATTGGTCTGAGGAATCTCATTGCAGCAGCTTGTATCCTGGCAGATTGTTGTGTTGTCACTGTCCATGTTTCGGATCCATAAGTAATAATAGGAACTGCCATTGTCTTGTATAATTTCATTATAGAGTCTTTCCTGGCTTTATTTTTGAAAGTTCCTTTTAGTGAACCGGTTATATAATTAAACTTATTTAGATTGTTATTTATATCTGTTTCCGCTGTGTATGATATTTTGCAACCTAGAAGTTATATCTTACTACTTGTTCTATCGGTTTATTTTATAATATTATCTTTGTCCGAACTGGATGAGCACCGTTGAAGGCCATTGTTTTTTTATTTTTGTGAGGATATTTCCATGTTGTATTTTTTTGATATTTCATTTAGTTTATACAGCATTCTTTGTAGTTCGTCTTCTGTTTTTGCTATTAGAACCTGGTCATCTGCAAAGGCTACTGTTTTTATTACTATATTTCCTAAGTTAATTCCCCCAGTCGTCATTTGCTTCCATGATCTTATCATGTCGTCGAAATAAATGTTAAAAAGCGTGGTTGATAGTGGACAACCTTGCCAAACTCCTCCTGTTATATGTACTGGTTCTCTTTGATTTATTTATATTTTTGTTTTCTCATACATTTTTTTTAATTACTGCTATCAAGTGTAGTGGAATTCCTTTTTCGCTTAGTATGTTCCATAATGTTGGTCTAGACACTTTATCAAAGGCCTTCTTATAATCTATAAAGAGGATGTGCATCTCTAAGTTGAATTCTCTTCGCTTCTCTATTATTTATTTTAAAGTGAATACGTTGTCCATGCAGCTTCTTCCTTTCCTAAATCCTGTCTGCTCTTCTGATATTATTGCATCTACTATGGTTGTTAATCTTTGGGTGACCATTTTTGCATATATTTTGTACGCTGCACATAGTACGATATGCATTTATATTTTTCTGGCTTTGTTTTATCGCCTTTTCTAAATATTGAGATTATTTTCCAATTTTCCATTCTTTTGGTATTGTATTTTGTTTCCAGCACTTGTTATAGAATTTTAATAATCTTTCTTGAAAATTCTTTGGGGCACTTTTTATCAGTTCTATGTTTATATTGTCTATTCCGCATGCTTTATTATGTTTTCCGATTGAGGGTCTTTCCACTTTTCAGCGGTTGCCCTTTTACCAGCCGACTGCTGGCCCTTCACATCCACATGTGTCAATCACAGAGGTAGATGATCAACAGCCAGTGTAAGGGTGACATGTGGTTAGCATGTCGAGTCCCCCAGCCGTTATAGCTGGTTCCTCAACCTGGAGCCGCTACTTATTGTAGCTACCCAATTGCCTCACGATGCTGGGTGGGCACCGGTCCCATACTGGCCGAAATACCATGAGAAAATTTCTTCCCACACGGAAACTCGAACCAGCGCAAGTCCCGTAGCTCTGCGCCAAGGCTTCCTACGTTAACCGCTCGGCCACGACGCTTTATTATTTTTACATATCTTTAATATTTCTATCATTTCTTGCATTTCTAATTCATCTACTTGTGCATGTTGTTCGTTTGTTTCTATGAGTATTATTTCTGCGTTATTTTGTTTGTTCGACCACAGTTCTTTATAATAATTTTATAATTCTATATCTTGTATAGTTAGCAGATTTGTTTCGTCTTTTACTTCAGAATTAAGGCTTCTTATAAATTTATATACTTTGTCTTGTCTTCCGTGTAAATTGTGTTCCATTTCTGCTATGTACCTTTCCCAATGTTCTCTACTTAATTTTCTGGTATATATTTTTTTACTAATGCTCTTGTTCTATTATATTGTATTCTGTTTTGGTCATTCTTGTTGTTTAAGTATTTTAAGTAGGCCTCCTTTTTATCTCTTACCAATTTCTGGATTTCGGGATCCCATTTTTTTAGTCCTTTGTTTCTGAAGAAAAAGGACTATAATCGGGGTTTGGTTTTAATTGGGTCCAAGGATATGGGTTCATGGACAATTGTGCTCCGGACTAGTTGGGTTCAGGTTTCGGTAAAACAATGGACTTAAATATCGGGAATCCGTGAGGAAAGGATGTTCACTTGGGGAAAAAACAGTAGGCCCAGTGTGACGTCTTGAAATTGACGATGCACTTTTATTGTCACTTGAATTACATTCGTCGTATTGGACGACGAGTTTGACGAGAAGGCTGTTGGTGGGTCAGAACTAGTAATGGTTGTAACACTCAACCAAGCGATGTATCTTATGTAAAGCGATGTAACTTATCTACCGGCACATTCGCCAGTCGCGACTCTGCTCGCAACCGACTACTGAACTGCCTAACTAACTACCGAACTAACAGAACTGACTGTACTCTAACTAACTAACTGCTGAACTGACACTAATTTTCGTTAAGTAAAAATATTTATTAATTCCGAGTGGGCCGGCATTAGTCCCTTCCACCAAAAGTCTTATCATTCTCACAAAAACAGTTGATATGTTATACTAATTTTGATTGGTAAATTTTACCTTAAGGGCGTCATCGTGGGTGTTAAACTTAGAAGTTTGTGGCCTCGTCCCCTCCCTTTAAATTGGTTGCCTCATCATATAAAATTTTCAGGGTTGACCAAATGGAGTGGTCCTTAAGGGCGCGGCTATCTACTGTCGGCATCTACCTTACGCCGCAAAGAAGTCACCCGCTGTTAACGACATGTACTAGTTGAAATTAGTTTGGGGATAACTCTTTCCACAAGTTACCTAGGGAAATCCAATTGCTTGTTTGTGACTTCCCAGCCTTTTGTAAGAAGTTTTTGGGCTTAGCATTGTTATAGCAATTTGATAATAGTGCAGTCTTGTAAATCCTCTTGACAAAAGAAACTGCAGACTTTTTCCCCATTGTATAAGGGCTTATGGATCCATTGTAAGATGTTTACTAATTTCGTTCGCTACAATAGCAAGGGTCCAGGTCTATGACTGGCGCTAATTGCTTTATACTAATGTTTTATTTATTGCTTATTAAATTATTTTGTGGTAGGTTATATGATTTTAATTTTGTTACTATGGAATTCCTATTTTCATTACAATTCATTTGAATATAAATATGCTCTAATTCTGATGATAATTACGGGTTCATAAATTATTCACCCTTGATGAAAGTACTTATTTATTTAAAATAAGAGGCTGGGCGAATGACTTGCCACATTTCTTCCTCCGAATTTCTTTGTTCTTAATAATTATTTTGCTGTTTTATGTATGAGTCCTTTTATACTATTCCATTCTTCTTGAATTTCCTTTTTTGGCTTTTCCGCATTTGTATAATCTGCTAGCATTCATTTGTGTAAATCTTGTGTCGATTCTTCTTCTAACAAATTTATTTTATAAACTTCTTGTTTGTTTTCTTCCTTTTTCTTTAATTCTTTATTCTCATTTCTATACCATTTCTTTTGTATATCTATTTTACTAATCAATAGGTAATGGTCACTATGGATATCGCTTCCTCTGAAGAGTCTTGGTCTGTGACTAGATTTTTCATTTTTTGATTAACAATAATGCAATCTATTATAGAACATGATCCTCTCTCACTTCTCGTATATTTATGTATTTCCTTATGTCTGAAGTAATTGTTCGTTATCCTTACATGGTTAAAGCATGCGAAAATTTAATAACGTTTTCTCATTATAATTTAGCGTTTCTTCTCCATTGATTCCCGTTACATTTATAATTGGTGTTTTCCCTATACGTGCATTTGCATCTCCTGCTATGATTAAGTAATCGTTTTTGTTTGTTTGATTTATTATCTTTTTTAATTGTTAGTAAAATTCTGTTGTTTCTTGTTCTGCCTTCCTCTGGTGCGTAGAATCCCATTACAGTAAGATTTCCAGAAAGTGAGCTTTATAACATAAAATAAATAAACAAAAAAATGGTAACAACTCGTAAGACTCGAGGGAAACTATGACTATGACAATGCAAAGAGTACTGTGATTAATGTGATGCAGCCTCTCAACTTCATTATCATCTTCATGGTAGACCCTCGGCCGGTTCCGCTCTCAGAATTCATCTTCCCATCGTCTTGTAGCACGTCCCACATCTCTGTAGCCTAGAGGCTGGTACAACAGTGCTTTTTTGTTAGCCTAGAAGAGTCCATTCTTAAAATATATGCATACCATTTTTGTTTATAGCTTTGTATTTTTTTTCATTTAGATTAACAATTTTGAGTTCTTGCCTAATTGTTTCACAAGGAATGTTGGTCTCTTAGATTATATCCTGCCACGTATCTTAGGGAACTTCATTTCTGACGTTCCTAGTAAACTTCTGTCTGGTCTTTTCATGGTCCAATTTTCTGATCCACATGCCACAATGGGAACTGCCATTACTTTATAAAACGTCAGCAATGTTTATTTTGTTTTTTTGTTTGTAGTGTTCTTTTTAATAGTACCACGCATACTTTGAAATGTATAATTTATATTTCTTTCTCAACTTGATTTCAGTTTTCATAACCTAATTTTACTACATCTCACATGAATAGCTTCACACTTCTCCTCAACAAGCTGAGTGTATACCCCGTTCCAAAAATAACAAAGTCAACATTAGATGGTATGGTCCACATGTTAATCGTATACCAGTATAGGAATATCTCCCGAAAAAAAGTATTTTGAAATATGTTTGCGCGTGTGCGAGTGCGTGTTACTAAACGGAACGATTATAAACGTTTAAACATTTTTCTTCCCGCGTTTAATAACATTTTGAAATATATAAATTCAAGAAATGCAGTTTTCCAGTGTAATCGTAAAGATTTTTTCTTAAACCGTTCATTTCCTGTTTTAATTTCATCCATTCTCGAAGGAAAACAATCCAATTGGAAGGCATTTTCTAAAGGACGAATAGAAGTGTATTTAATATCTGTATATGGAAAACTTTATTCTGTACTGAATAAAAACTCCAGTGTGTAGTAAATTGTTGTGTTTAAAGCGTGTGAAAATAACAGAAGCCTTGACTACACTGGATATTGGAACTAATACAATCGTAAATACTGTCGTGCGTAATAATTTTCTATTTTAGTAAAAAGAATAAACGGCACATCCGGTCACAAATGTATTCAGAAGCACGTTTTCAATATTTAAAGCATCTTGAACTCGACATAAATTTTACACTACATGGCAGACCATATTTTATTTTAAATAAAGATTTCGTGTACAACTATAGACCTACCAGCTATATCAATACCTATTGAAGTAAATTATTAATCTTCTAACAAATAACATGTCGTTTGCCGTTGCGTGGTCGTTAAGAATCACTGTCTTACACTTCAGGTTTTATTTCCGGCGGCATAAGAGTTTTTAAATATCCATCTTAACTGTGGTTGTATGTTCTACATGTGTGTGAAAAAAATTATAGCCTATATAAACCGAAGAGAGAAGAAATTGTAGATAAACATGTGATTTCTGTTTTGATAAAACAGTGTAAAATATTCTTATAGGCCTATAGTGTGTTTGGATGAATGTGTGATAGATTGTATTGGAGGTGTGACAGTATTAAATAGACTATTTTGTTCTTATAAACTCTTATCTGGTGATATTTAACGAATAGAATTAAGCTGTTTACTCAGAAATTATTATTTAAATATAGATATTTTCAAATATTTATATATTTAATGTAAACAGCGATGTTTGAAAATAAATGACAAATGCAACCAGGTCATATTATTTATTGCCAAAGGATCACAATATTGTAAGAATTCACCCTAGTGGAGAAAAATGAAAAATATTAAACTGTTTATAACCAACATTATAGGTTAATTAATTTCTGATGTCCAATGATGTAAATATGTGTATTATATTTTTCTGGAACGTAAATGCATGGGAAATAATAAGTTTAAGAAAGTGAAAACAGTGGTTTCTTTCCCTTCTTTTCTGGTATAATCAATTGCTACAATTTTTTTTCTATTATATCCCGCAGGCTGTATCTGGATACATTCGTGCACTATATATACAATCTGGAAGCCACTTGTAATGTAGGATTCTTACATCTTAATATATAAATTGTTACATTCAACGTATTTCTTAGTGAGTCAGTCACTGCAAAATAATGTGACCTATTGAGAATTTTAAAAAGGAGGAGCTTGATTTTAATATGATAGAATTAAATTGATAAAATCGAGGTGAAAAACGACTGTGATTGGTTGTAAATCAAAATTGATTGAAATGTGATTGGTCATTGGCTCCCATTTGGGGCATGAGTTAAATAGTCCCTGAAAATAAACTTTTCAAAAATTGGTATCGTACTCAAAGGTAGATTGTATGAAATTAAACGTCTTATTATAAACAATTATCTGGCGATGGTCTGGCACAAATTTTGAGTACAGTCTCACCCACGACCTTTATTTATTTGTCTCATTTGCAGGATGAAATGCGTCGAACGATGTAATAAGTACTGTTTTTATACATGGCTCTTTTGTTTGTTTATATAACAGGTTTCAAATTAATACAAACAACTTCCTGTGCTCAATATAAAGTTTTGATTATATTTCTCCATTCATCCCTATCCATCTAGTCACCATCCTGCAGTCCCCTGTCCTTTATCAAATGCAGAATTCCTTCTACCCATGTCTTCTTTTATACTCTCCTTTATATACAAGTTAAGCGCGTGCGCACCAACATGCACACACACACACACACACACACACACACACACAGACACACATATATATCGTTTCATATCATATTTGTCTTCATTGCCAAATGTCAAAAATGTAGTTATAACATCTAAATATACAAGCGTTACTGCTATAAAGTAAATATTCTCTTTAAAAATTTGCTTACCTGTTATGGTGGCCACTAGATGTCAGGGGGAACGACTTCCCGCTACCTCTTTTGTGAATTGAGAATACTACATGTATATGAGAAAAATGTGTGTTTGTGTTGGAATCCTTGGGTAGCTCAGTTGGTTGGAGCGCTAAACATACAGAGTTTAGAGACTCGGGTTCAAATCCCGACTCAATCATTCACTTTTATTTTCATGTCATATATGTTCCACACAAAGACTACATGTAAGTATCTTTATATATGTAGTATAGGTATGATTATTCTGTACGTGTGTTTTTCACTCTACCCCCTAAACGACTGGACCGATATTGAAGATATGTTATGTATGTGCCTGATTGGGTCACTCGATGGTTTAAATTCACAATTGGATCTCTAAAACCATTAGGTGTAGGACTTCACCTGAAGTGAAAATTGAAAAAAATCGATCTAGCGGTGACACTTTTCGATGTTTCACAACGAAACTCAGTATATCCTATTAAAATAAGCCGAGGTAGGTATTATCAAAACATGAGCGAAATCAGACAATAAGTGGATGTTTAATTGAAATCCTAAATTTAAATCTGCCTAAGCAATTGGATCAATTTTCATGAAAATATTTATGAATGTTTGAGTGGGTCCCTTGATGGCTTAGATTCACAATTGGACCCGATAAGAGGCGCTGCGATAAGGTTATAGGAATTTTTATATCAGATGTGTAGTCATCTGCATTCCAGACATATTCCGCACAACAATGTGACGTCATAATGCACACTTCTTGAGCCAAACGGATGTCAGTAAGAAGTATTTTTGCGAATTTATCAATTGTTAATTTTATGGTAAAAAAAGTAACTTCTATTTGTATTGTCCGGCTATGACACGAGAATCGAACGTTCGGGCAGGACAACGTTTGCCGGGTCCGCTAGTATCTTTGTAAAATTAATGTACAGTACATCGTTTATGATTTCAAGACATGGTCAATATGAGGTTAATCTAGCTCACTGCATATGTACATCGTCTCACCATATATAAGCCCTGAATGACTAGTGATATTCAACCTCTAGTTCGGAGATATGCAGGTTCCAAGCCTGCCGGAATCGAAGGAAGTGAAACCTTGGTCCTGGGTCGTAAATTTATGGTATTTAAAAAAACTCAAGACTGAAATAAGAGTCTTCTGAACAGAATGTATCAATACTTTCATGCTCAGGTTTGAATTATGACTTTAATAATTTTGCCTCCTATATATTTATTATATACAACTTTCCTCATTAGAGGATTGTCTCAAGGATAAAGTGATACAGACATTTTTTTTTTTGAATTTATGAAATACATTTTGTAAATACATTTAAAAAAATTCAAATTGTAGGCCTTTGAAGTATACATACTACAAAGTAGAAATTTTGTAAAAATGGTTTCTTAAAATTGAAATTGATCCTCATGGCAGCAATGGCAATTTTAGAAAGATACACCCCTTCCAAATCTAAGGAATTCCAAAATTTGGCTAGGAATCCTGGTATAGTAGCTCTTGCCCTGATCATCAATCCTATGACAGTTATACTATCTAGTTGGTATTTATCTTTGTAATAGTCAATTGTTGGCTCATATGTGGCTTTATTTTCAGAGTCAACTTCCTCAGGTTGGCCACTATGAGTCTAAAAACGAATTATGGGATCTAATATCATACCAATTTTAGAAGATGGTCTAAATGCAATAATATCGATTCGTCTGTTACTCTCATTAGTGGCCACACCATGAACCTCGTCATAAACTGTGTATCCAAAATGTCGCAAGGCTTCTGCCATCATATTTCGAATAGTGTGGTGCCGAATGCTTCTCAGGGATTCTCCAAATGGACAGGCCCCAAGGACGTGTGCAAGAGTTTCGTGCTCTCTGCGACAACGTCTACAGAGGGCATCGTCCCTAGACCTGCCCGGCAAAGAACGCACCGCCGATACATTGGCTTGCATTTTAATCGCTTCTCTCCATTCGGAACAAACAATCCCAGATGATCACAGGATCCATTGATTTGCCGGTGTATATTCATTGTAGAGAACAACGCCTTTTCCTTTATGAGGAAGTAGACTTCAGAGAACTGCTTCTTTGTCTCTTTGTTGTTTCCTGAGTTTCCTTGCATCTGGTAGAAGACTTAGAGTGTTGATGTTGATGTCACTAGGTTCAATGTTAAGGTCTGTCACACATTGTAAACTTTCCTCTTTTAGGTTTCGGAGAGTAGTAATATATGTATTATTGTCTTGGTAAAGAATACCATGAAGTGCGATTTTATTCTTGACTATTTAACTCATTTCGCAAATGGTAGTCAATGACCAATCACGTTTCAATTAATTCTGTTTTACACCAATGACAGTCGTGTTTCACCTCGCTCTTTATCGATTTCTCTTTATCAGCTCCTTCTTTTGTGATAAAGAAAGTTCCTCCTTTTTAATACTCTGAACACGTCAGACCATTATTTTTGTCCAACAAATACATTGAATATAGCAAATAATGAATAGAATCAGTGATTTTACTGAGTTGTTTATTCAAAATACAAAAGATTAACCTATAATGTTGATTATAATAGTTTCAAGTGTTTCATTATTTCTCCACTAGAGTGCATTCTTACAATTTTGCGATCCTATTTGGCAATAAATAATATGATCGAGTTGCAGTGCATATACATAACCTAACATTTCTAATTTGTTTTCAAACATCGCTGTTTACATTAACTATATAAATATTTTAAAACTCCGGTAACTGTATTCAAATAATTATTTTTTAGTAAAGAGCTTAACTTTATTCGTTAAATAGTCCTAACAAATGCCACTCTTGATTTCCAAATTCTGTAGATAAATTCAGTCCTCACTTCATGAGTCGTGAATTTATCGATAATTTGGAAATCACTCGTGACATTACTTATGATAAATATCAACAGTAATCTAACAAGAGGTTAGCCACAAAGTCGCGAGTGATTTTGTCGAATGAAAACTCAACCACGCGTTGGATTTGGAGTGACTACTTAGCGAATAATACAACATCAGAAGCCAAAAATAATTATAACGTTTAATACAGTGGCGGCTGGTGGATGAAAAAATAGGTGAAGTGATGACATATTTAAATATAGTATAGCCCTACCTCTACATTTGTCGATTCAAAGAAACACATTAATTAAATCGAAGAGTACACAGTCTTGCATTTTCCCTTAGAGCATCTGCGATTGTATTACGATATTTTTCGAACGTTTTCAACTGAAAATGTCCCTTCAAATGCTCCTCGGAATCTTTATGCTTATTTAAAGCACGGGTCACATTTTGAAAGTCACAACACCCTTGTTTATTCCAGACACCAAATTTATTACTAAACAAAACACATGGTCAACAAAAGAGTTTTTGTAATGTCACACGACTGCATAACCATGAGTGTTGTTCAAACCAAGAATTTTTTTAATGCAGATTGTATGACTTGGCAGTACCAAGCTTTGTAGCCCGGTGTAACGAGAAGTGATATGCTATTTGTGTTTTAAGAAATTAAAATAAATTAGGTACAAATTATATTTGAAGAGAAAAATATATGATCAGACTGGGGGTAGAACCCAGGAGCCTCGGCTTTCTATGCCGCGATTCTTCAAAAATGCTCACCATTGAGTCAAATTAAAGGGAAATCTGAAATGTAGATACTGTGACGGCAATTGAATGCAACGTACTAAACCAGAAGACCCTCATTGCCCAACACAGATCCAATTTAAGCGCTGACGAGTTTCGCTTAAACGTACACCACGTATTCACCCCGTGAGAATTTTACAAGTCTAGAACCGGTTCTCTATGGTCTGGATATCCTTAATATCTGTTGACTTTGTGCTTGCCATAGCGACCGTGAGAAGGCATTTTCTTTTTCCAAAGATGTTAGGTATCAAAGATATAATCTATTAAATTATAGTTCAGTTCACTTTGGTAGAAACGCTGTAGCGGACACAATGTGAACTATCGGCAACCACTGTTCTTAAGAGGCTGACATAAAATAGCGTGTTTTGTCAGAGGAAGATGATTCATGCTATTCTCGTATCAGAAACATGGCTCACTCCCTCCATTAATTCTAGTTTAATTGACATGGATGGTTATACTTTTCTTAGACATGATCGTGTACATAGTCGAGGGGGCGGTGTTGGTGTCTTCGTTAGGACAGACCTTTCTCCTAAGTCTGTATACTTTTCTAATAACGAGACAACTCCTGAAATTATGTTTATAGAAATATACGCAAGCTTCAAAAAATGCCTTCTTTGTGTAGTGTACCAACCCCCTAAAATGAAAAAAATAGCAGAAATAGAATCCGCCCTACAAAACGCACGTATACAATATGAACACGTTATCGTCATGGGTGACTTTAATATAAATATACTAGACACTGACAACAGATATACACAACAGCTTATGTCCGCGTTCCAAGTTTGTGATATGACTATCCTTCCCTTACAGCCTACACATCACACCAATCATTCTGAGACTTTACTTGACTTAATGGCTACTAATAATCCAGACAGAGTACTAACCCACGGGCAACTGTCAGCTCCCGGAATATCAGCACATGATATTATATTCTTAGCATATTCACTGCAGTGCCCTAAACTAGCTCGTAAGACTATCACATATAGAGACCTAAAACATATAAACAATGCAGCTCTACTTGAAGACGCTATAAAATTACCCTGGCATACTATATGGACGTTGCATTCTGTTGACGAAAAAGTTAAGGCATTAAATAACCTTATATTACAACTATATGACAGACACGCTCCACTGAAAACTAAACTAGTGAAACGACACCCTGCTCCCTGGATGTCTGCTAACATTCGTGACTTGATGACTGAAAGAGACGCAGCATATCGGAAATATAGAGTCGACAAAACTGATATAAATCTTAATCACTATAAACGGTTACGAAACAAGACTACACAAACTATCAGAAACGCCAAACTTAGACATCTATACAGCCTTACTGAACCTAATAACAATAACCCAGATATTTGGAAAAATCTGAATAAAATGGGTGTAGGAAGGAAAGACACACAGGTAGAAAAACTACCTGTTTCTCTGAACACACTTAATAACCATTTTACAAGCACATTCTTTACTCCTAAAGACAAAACACATACAACAAGTGAACTACTATTGACAAATCCACCAGACAGAGAACATTTCCATTTTTCATATCTTACAGAAAATGACATAAAGAAAGCTCTCAAACGAATAAAAACAAAAGCAGAAGGTACTGACCGTATAAATATCACTCTACTTAACAAAATAATCGACGTTATATTAAATACCATAACTCATGTTTTCAACTCATCACTACAAACCTCTATATATCCCACATTATGGAAGAAAGCAATTGTACGCCCACTCCCGAAAGTAAAAACTCCCTTAACTCCTAACGATTTTCGACCCATTAGTATTTTACCTACCCTTTCAAAAGCTTTGGAACGATTAGTCCACAAACAACTGACTGACTACCTAACTGAACACGACCTTTTAGATCAATACCAATCAGGCTTTAAGACAGGACACAATACAAATACTGCTCTACTAAATATATGTGAAGACATACGCGAAGCATCTGATAATCGAAAACTTACTATTCTTACACTACTTGACTTTAGTAAAGCATTTGACACGGTAGACTTGGACTTATTGTTGCTTAAACTAAAAAACCTCTCACTTTCTGACAGTGTCACGCAATGGTTCAACTCCTACCTTCGTGAGCGCCAGCAATATGTTGTAGGAAATTCTACATTACGCTCTTCTTGGACCTACCGTAAAGCTGGAGTTCCACAGGGCTCGGTGCTCGGCCCATTGCTTTTTTCAATCTATATAAACGACATATCTGACTCCCTAAAACATTGCAAACATTTATTTGCGGACGACATGCAGATCTACCTTCACTCAGACAAATATTCTTTAAATGACGCGGTAACCAAAATTAATGAGGACCTTGACTCGCTAACGGCGTGGACAGAGAAATATGGACTTGAATTAAATCCTAGAAAGACACAAGCAATCATTATGGGCCATCAGAGACTATTATCCTCAATTAACACAAATGCAGTATTACATGTGTCACTTAATGGGTTCAGATCCCTTATAGTGAGACAGTAAAAAATCTAGGAGTGTTTATGGATAAACATTTAATTTGGAATAAACAAATAAATAACATTTGCAAAACTATCTTCTCAATAATACACTCATTAAATCGTATAAGAAATTGTTTACCGTTTTCTCTAAGAAAAATGCTAGTAGAAACACTCGCAATGCCCCATTTTGATTATTGTGATACTCTTTTTACTGACCTAAATACTGTTCTTACTCAAAGACTTCAACGTGTTCACAATTCTTGCACACGTTTTATTTGTGGTATACGTAGATTTGATCACGTTACACCATCCCTGGAACAATTGTCATGGCTTCGTCTTCAAGATCGTAGAACCATCCATTCCCTATGCCTACTCTATAACATATTACACACATCTTTACCTTATTATTTATCACACCGCTTCACTAAACTCTCTGATACACATAACTTAGATACCCGATCCCTTGAGCATAGTGTCCTTTATATCCCTCCTCATCATACTACCTATTATTCGAAATCTTTTACAGTTTCTCTCGCTAGAACATGGAATTCACTTCCACCCTATGTCAGAGACTGCCAAACTTTACCATCTTTCAGAAATAAATTGAAAATAAAATCACTAACAGAAACAACTCACTAATACTACTTTTTAAGAATTAATAATGCGTTTTTGATTATTTAATAAAAATAGACTTAGGATTTGTTAATATATTTACCTAATGCCTTGTATAAAAAGCGTAGATTAATTCATTGTAGTGTTTTTTTTCTCTTCTTTTTATGCATAGTAGATTCGAGCTGTTATTCCTTTTTTATTCATTGTATCATTAATTTAATTTTAATTGTATTTAGTTTCATTCTATTATTAGACATTAATTTCATTATTATTCAATATGACAGATAATGAATTGTTCAATAACTATTATTGTAACTTTTTTTTGTATTCATATGTAACATGTGTGTCCTGTCCAATATGACTACTATTGTAATTTTTTTGTATTCATGTGTAACATATGTTTGTCCTGTTTTATATGACTATTATTGTATTTTTTTTTGTATTCATATGTAACATATGCTTGTTCTGGTGAGTGGAAGAGAAGGCCACATGGCCTTAACTCCACCAGGCTAAATAAATAAATAAATAATAAATAAATAAGTCAGTAATAAAATAAAATAATTGTACTTTTATATAATTATAATATAGTAGTAGTAGTAGGACTTTATTAGACAAAAAGTAAGATATTTACAATATGATTTACAAATATGGGTCGCACAGGCAGTAAGCCGTACGTGCTGTTGACAGTCCGTTACAATAAAGTAATAATTGGTAGTAGTGTAAAGAAAAATAGACAAAAACAGCAATAACATTACAATTACATAAAGAAAACACAATAAAAATATTACAATTAAATAATAACACAATAGCATTATACACTAAAAACATTAACATTACAATTACATAAAGAAAACACAATAATATTACAATTAAGTAATAACACAATAGCAATAACATTACAATTACATAAAGAAAACACAATAATAATATTACAATTAAATAATAACACAATAGCATTATACACTAATAACATTAACATTACAATTACATAAAGAAAACACAATAATATTACAATTAAGTAATAACACAATAGCATTATACACTAAAAAACATTAACATTACAATTACATAAAGAAAACACATTAATATTTCAATTAAATAATAACACAACAGCATTATACACTAATTAATTTATATATAATTGTTAATAATTAATGGTATTGCATTTTGATAACATATATTTATTCATGAATGAGTGTTGTCCTTATTTTTCGCGTTTTGTCCAGAAATTTACCGAGGTTTATCCAATTTTCTGGATTTACCAATAACTCGTAGCATGCCAATCTTTCCCGATTTGAATTTAGAAATCTTTCCGGTAATAACTGACGTCTCCAATATTCTAAATCATTACATTTTCCTAATATATGTATCTCATCTTCAAAGTTCCCGCACATTGGACATATTCGCATATCGTGATCGTCGCTGATTTTTAGAAATTTCCATGCCCCTAGCCTAAACCAAGCAAGCCCTGATCTCTCCTTAAATCCTAGGTTGAGTATATACGATTCTTTTCCCCAGACGTGTTTTAGGTCTCTTTGTAAACACAGTGAGCGTTTTCCTGTACATTCGGCGAAGGTATCTTGTTGGTTTACATCTAAGTACCTCCTCCTTATTTTTCTCCACACGTTCTTGCGATTTTCAGTCCCTTTTTCCCATATCCAGCCCATCCCAATCTTTTGGAGTTCTCTCCTAACCTCGTCTGCCCAAAATTTAACATCTATGTTTTTAATTTGGTGGTCGTAACAAATTGCTCTAAGCATTGTTTGTTCACCTTGGATTACTCGCAACCAGTATTTGAGTACACGAATTTTACAGTTAATGTCGTCCTGGAATGACCCGAATTCATATAAAATTCCACAGTTAGAAACGGCCTTACTAAGTCCTGTAATATACTTTAGAAAATGCGTATATACCTTATTTAGTATTTCCGTTCTTTGGAAACCCCAAATCTCACTACTATAGTGCATTACTGGCCTGACCATCGCTCCATACATTTTTTCTAATGTGCTGACTGGAATATCAGGCACTCGACCCAGAATACCGAGTACACTGTTAAGTTGTCCCCTCCCTTTAAATAATGCTATATCAATGTGTTTTTTTCCACTTTCCGTTCATTTTCAACGTCGTACCAAGATATTCAAAATGTTTCACGTTTTGAAGAACTTGATCTCTGTATTTCCATTCCTCTGTTCTACCATAAACCGTCCCATTTTTAAATGTCATTGTTTTTGTCTTACTAGCATTTACAGTCAATCCCCAATTCCTACAGTATATTTCCAGTAGGTCAAGACCTCTTTGCAATCCCTTGATTGTCTTGGAACAGATAATTAAATCATCTGCATACAACAGGACTGGGATTCTAACATTTCCTATCTCCGGAGCCTCAATTTCTCCTTCTAGCATTACGTCTACAATATCATCAACGAATAGATTAAATAGCATTGGTGATAAAATGCAACCTTGTCTCACTCCCCGATTGGCTTCACTGCTCTCTGTAATGTGCCCTTGGTCTACTTTTATACAAAATTTAACATATTTATAAATTGACATTAAAGCATGTATCATTTTATGAGACAATCCTTTCCGATTTAATTTTTCCCAAAGTGCGCTTCGGTCCACAGTATCAAATGCCATCTTAAAATCAATGAATGCACAAAATAATTTACCCCCCTTCATTTTCAGATTGTCATCAATTAATGTTCTCAGAACAAATAGGTTGTCCACCGTGGAGTACCCTTCTCTAAAACCTGCCTGATATTTGAGAGCCTATTGTTCTCTTTAGCCCATTGTCTGATTCGTTCGTAAAGTACTTTACAATATATTTTTCCGAACACTGACAAGAGACAAATTCCCCTATAACTTTCTGGTATCTGTGCCCCACCTTTCCCTTTGTATAGCGGTTGGATGACACCTGTCGCCCAGGCTTCCGGATAATCTCCTCCATTAAAAAGTTTGTTGAACGCAGTTTTCAAAACGTCTAATAATTTATTGGATGATATCATATTTTTCAAGAATTCCCCTGGTATTCCATCAATTCCAGGTGCTTTACCATTCTTTAAACATTTAATGGAAGAAACCACTTCATTTTTCGAAATATCCTGATCCAGTAATTGAATATGAATTGGGTCAGGGATCTCAACTATATTTCCTTGATTATATCTTAACCTCTCATTTCCCAGCACCCTATCAAAGTAACTTCTCCATTCCCCGGGCGTTATTCTTGTCCGATTTATGGACTTTACTTTGAGTTCCCTTATCGCTTTCCATATGTCCGCAATGTTCCCACTTTCAGTCGCGACTCTCATTTCTTCGGATTTCTTATTTTGCCATGCTAGTTTTGTTTCTGCCAATAAGTCTTTATATTCCTTTCTCTCTTGCGCATAATTTTTTCTGCTTTCATCTGTGCTTTCTTTTCTAAACTTTAAAAGACTACTTTCGACAAACTTCTTCTTTCTACATGCATTATTGTACCACCCTTTGTCCTTCTGGTTCATTGCGTATTTAACCTTGAATTTTTCCCCTGCTTTTTGAAAACATTCTGTCAAAGTTTTAATAATTTCCTCCCCGCTAAGATCATTTAATTGCAGATCCTGTATTAGCGTTTCCAAACTCCTGTTAAATTCTTCTCTCAGATCCTCGATCCACCTGAAACGGATAATTGGCCGCAATATTGTTGCCACCTCATCATTAACTGTCTCACTAATACCTTTCATATTTAAAATAAGTTTATTTGGGAAGTGGTGTGATTCGATTCTGGAAACTATACAAAAATTACTTAGGACTGGAATCATGTCTTGTGTGCATATTGAATAATCGATTACGCTACTTCCATTTTTATTAATAAATGTCAGTTCTCCATTTTTATCTTCCCCATATTTCCCATTCAGAATTTCAAGTTCAAATGCATCGCAAAAAGCTAACAATTGGTTTCCTTCTGAATTTAAAATCTTATCTTTGCTTCTCCTACCCTCACCTCGTGTTTCATTATCATCCGATTTTATAGTGATATTTTCCTCCCCAATCCTACAGTTAAAGTCCCCTAAAATTATTATTCCCGCTTCCGGAAACCTATCTTTTATTTCTGCCAACGAGTCAGACAATTCAACGAAAAAATTTGGATTGGCATACCTGGAATTTAGTGGTTGGCGATAAATAGACAACAGACACATTTCTGCTCTTTCTGTATGGTAATATATACAAATTGCCTCTTTTAAAGTAATATTTACCTTTTTAATATATGGGTCTAAGTTAGCTTTATATAAAATGGCAACACCGCCTGGATATCTACCTCTCTTTCCTCTCTTTTGATTACCCTTAAAATAACCTTTCATATTACATAGATTTACGCATTCATTAGCTTTTAACCATGTTTCTCCTAGAGCTAATATATCAAAAGTCTCAATAAACTCTACACATCTGTCCATTGAAAGTTTTTGTTTTAACCCTTCGATATTCCATGAACCGACTGTCAACAAACCCTATTGTGTTCCCTTGTCATTAGTCTTACCTGTATTTTTCGAACTTCCCCCTCTCAATAGTTCCTTTTCTGCGGGTAGATTCTGAAGTCTTAGTGATTTTCTTGTTGGAGTTCTTGTGTCCGCCGGTCGTTCACCTCTTAGAGGTGGGGTATGCTGTTTGCGTTCGGCCGTTTTTTGCTGTATGTTTATTGGATTTCTGGGAGTTATTAAGGTAGTGGTCCCTCTCTCTTTCTCTCGTGTAGAATTTTCTCCCTCCTCTGCTGTAAGGAGACCACCTGCTGTTGAAGCGTCCCCTGTATGTTTTGGGGACTCGCTGTCAATTACCTCTTCAAATTCATTTTCAGAGTTGTCCATATTTTGTAGTTTTTCCCTGCTCCAGATTCGTCCATTTATAATCAATTTATTAAATTGCATGATTGCATGGCAGCCCTGCCTCCTCGCCTCGAGCATGTGTCGCTTAAGAAAGTCTCTTTCGCGGCGCACCTTCTCACTAAAGTCTTCGGCAATATTGATACCGGTCCCTTTAAGATATTTACTGTCTCTAAGGATCCAACATTTTATTTTGTAGTGTGATAATTTGCATACAATCGGTCTCTTTCCACTATTCCCACGACCTACTCTGTGCGCTCTTTCAATATCACTGTCCACCAAATCAATGCCGATTTGCGCCACTACTCTTTTAACTATATGTTCAGTTTCCTCCCAGCTTTCCCTGTCTTCTTCATGCACACCATATATCACAATATTATTACGGCGACTCTGGTTTTCGAGATAGTCTAATTTAGATTCCAGCCATTTCAATCTGTCCTCCATCCGATGCATGTTCGTCTCAATATCACGAATTTTTTCACCCACGTTGCACTTTTCAAACCCCTCTTTCACTTCAGTTGACAATGTTTCAATCAGCTTTCTAACTTCTTCCATAATGCTTTGTCCCCTGCACACTTCAACCACTCTAACAAAAACACGTCCGCTCTTCTCGACGGCTAGCAAGAGAATAAAAGTGAAGTGGCACTTCACTCACTTCACCTGAAAACCGCTACTGATTTAACTCATTCACTTCAGGTTTAAATGCTCAATGCATTTTCCCAGAAACCAGACTTAAGTTACTATAAATGATATTGTTTATTTTCAGACATTCATAACAAACAAAATATAACGGTACTTGAGATCACAATAAGGGTGAAGGCAAAAACACTTTCCTCTACTATTAAGAAAGAGTAACAAAAGACTGTCCAGCCAAGGAATGGCAAAATATTGAAAAATACATAATAGCAGACTTAAGCGAGTGTACCTCGTCTTCTGAGTCCAAGGCCATTTAACTGCCGGCGAGTGTACCCCGTCTTTTGAGGCGAATGGGTTAATATTTACTAAATGCGAGGTTATATATTCCGATCTTACTTCCTGCTGATTTCTAAGCCGGCTGTATAGTTATAATTTGTTACTGTTGAATCTCTTTGGGCTTGGAAAAAATCAATAACAGATGATTCTATGAGAAAATAACGTAATAATGCAGATTCATTTTACAGCATTTCATACATTTTTAGAACAAAATAACTTTTTTGGTAATTTTTGAAGCTTTTTTGGCATTTCTCGCTCACCATATCGATCTTACATTGTTGAATCGATATCCTTGACAAAGAAGTTAATTTGCGGAGATATCTCTCATTACGAACAGGAAGAGGCAATTTCATCAACAGGAAGAGGCAATTTCATCAACAGGATGAGGCAGTTTTATCAACAGGATGAGGCAATTTTATCAACAGAAAGAGGCAATTTTATCAACAGAAAGAGGCAATTTTATCAGCCGGAAGAGGCAATTTTATCAGCCGGAAGAGGCAAAAATATCAACAGGAAGAGGCAAAAATATCAACAGGAAGAGGCAAAAATATCAACAGGAAGAGGCAAAAATATCAACAGGAAGAGGCAAAAATATCAACAGGAAGAGGCAAAAATATCAACAGGAAGAGGCAAAAATATCAACAGGAAGAGGCAATTATATCAACAGGAAGAGGCAATTATATCAACAGGAAGAGGCAATTATATCAACAGGAAGAGGCAATTATATCAACAGGAAGAGGCAATTATATCAACAGGAAGAGGCAATTATATCAACAGGAAGAGGCAATTATATCAACAGGAAGAGGCAATTATATCAACAGGAAGAGGCAATTTTATCAACAGGAAGAGGCAATTTTATCAACAGAAAGAGGCAATTTTATCAACAGAAAGAGGCAATTTTATCAACAGGAAGAGGCATATTTATCAACAGGAAGAGGCAATTTTATCAACAGGAAGAGGAATTTTATCAACAGGAAGAGGCAATTTTATCAACAGGAAGAGGCAAAATTATCGGTCTATGAGACAAATAGTCACCAATATCTACTAGGTTTCATAAACCATATATTTTGAATGGTTTCAATGACAGGATGATTACTTACAGTGGAGGAAATTGGTATAAAGCCGCTTCTTAAAAGGGTTAACACAAGTTTATTTACTCTTTCTTTGGCATTTTTCTATATTAACTTAGGAGGTGATTGAGTATAAAACACACACAAATAATGTCAAAATTAATTATCCATTTCCGTCCAAAAAAGTACATGAAAACTGAAACCATTCTCACATATGGGTGGAAATTAGTGTAAAGGCACTTTGTGTATATCATAGATTAAACCAAAATGACTGAGCGCAAAGTTTACAACAAAGTTCTAAAATTTAGTTGAACCTCCATTGTTGTTAATTACTTGGAAGATTCTCTTTGGCATTGACTTAATGAGGGTGTTTATTTCTTCCACTGAGATTGAAGCCCACTCTTCCTGAATAATATTTTTCTGCTCAGTCACTGTCCCAAACTGCCGTCCATTGCGATACACACGCCTTGCCAGGATCCCCCATAAGTTCTCAATCGGGTTTAAATCAGGACTTCTGACTGGCAACGTCAAAAGTGGTATTTATTTCTTCCTAAACCACTCCTTTGATTTGGCAGACACGTGAATGGAAGCATTATCTGGCTGAAAAATTAGAACTTCGCCAAATTCCTCATACATTCGTATCAATTAGGACTCCAGAAGCTCCTCAGTGTAGGACTCAGAATTCATCTTGGTGTGTATCCATGCTATTTTTGATCTTCCTTTAAAGCAGAATGCTGCCCAAATCATAACGCCTCCACCACCGAAGTTTCTATTCATTCCAACTTGCTCTTCAGTACGGAGGTCGTTCCAGTAATACTGAAGGTCATCGGCCCGTCCAGATTAAACTTCTTCTCATCACTGAATATTACTTTATTCCATTCTGAGGTCCAGGACATGTGTTCTTAAGCAAAAGTCATTCTAGCTTTCTTATGTGCATTGTTCAGAGGTAGTTTACTAAGATTTTTTTAATTTTAGGTTCTTGTCTTCTGACAGAATTTGTCTTACTCGTCTGGCTGTTACTGGCAACTTCAAATTAGCCTGGATTTTAGAAGAAAACATACTCTTACCTTTTGCTTTACGTAAAATGAGACGTTTAGTGCGCTCAGACAATTTTCTTCTCCGTCCGTATTTCCCGTTTTTTTTATATTGTGAGCCCAGTTTGACAAAATTATCAATGACACATCTTGAAGCCCCCAATTTCGTAGGTATTTGTCTATTGGAAAGGCCCATCTCCTTGAAGGCACTAACTCTTGATTTCTCTTCATTTGATAGAGGCTTTCCACGTGGCATTGTACGTACTGCTGACTTGTAACTGATGAACGATGCTCACAGACATGTTGTCTCCATGTAATTGCAGTGTTTTGTTTAGATTTATGTCTCTGTAAGAGCCAGAAGGTGACCTGGCTTTATACCGATTTCCACCCCTAGGACAGCGTTTTTTTTAGATTTTACGTATTATTTGCATATATAATAAATACAAAATGAGGAGACCTGTATGAAATTATGTCCAAGATAATTATATGTAATCTATGACACACATACGGTATTTGCATAAATATTTCAGGTTGTTCTACCACTAAAAGTTAGTGGCTTTATACCAATTTTATCCACTGTAGATGAATCAAAATTGCCGTGGAAAAAAAAAAAAATTCTTTCAAGCTTTGTAGGTCTATTATAATGTAATTGGATTTATAACTAAAAATTGTTGTATATGATACCATTTGAATAACTCAAATTTTGTAACAGGACTTTCCTGACCCTAACGCTCTATAATGCATTGTAGCATTTCTCAGTGTAGACGGTTTTACTTAGTTATTTTATACGTTGGTTGCCATTTGTAGAACACCGGTTTGGTGAGATAAGCTCTGGATTTCAGGGGCTGGTCGGGAGCGGACTAGGATAGATTCTAGCTATAAATGATGAGACAATTATGATTGGTATATGTAATTAATGTTTATTCATGTAGATCAACTAGACAATTAATATTCGAAATCAATTATAACGGAATTATTGCACAGATGTCCAAGTATGTGAAGTTTATTTTAACTTTGCGTAAACAATAAATTGAAGTATCGGATCACTGCTACAAGTATACTACTTATATCGACTCGGAAATATTCTAAGTGTCGCATGGAATCCGAACTTACAAAAATGTTTCGACTTCATAAAAAAGTTAGAGTTATTTAACTAGTTGACAGCTCAAAAATATTATAAGTAATTTAATTAAAATATTTTGCGGCCTAAGTACGGACGCGAAAACGCTCCAACTTCCTCGGATTTCGGTTCTGATTAAGAAACGAGTTTTTGTAACTAAAATTTTGCGTATTCCGCGAAAGTAAACCTTCGCTATAAATGTTATATATTAGTAGGAAACCAATATAATTGACTTGCCCAAAAATGTATTTTTTGTCTAATGTTACCAGGTTGTCATTTATGACATTTCTGGCTTTCTCTCCTAGCATTGTAAACCATTTCTTAGGTTGGGGCACCTGGAAGGCGGAGTTACGTTACCCCGATGATATGATGTGTAATAAATGATGATAACGCGCCAGGAGAGTTCTTAACCTAAATTCCAGACCATGGGCAACCACAGGAATAATTCCCTTTAAAGAACAAATCTTATGGTTTGACCGGGAATAGAACCCAGGACCTCATGAACAGTAGTCAAGAACGCTGACCATTAGCCCACGAGGCTGGTCCCAAAAATGCATCTATGTAACCAATTTTATCATAGGGCTTTCACACAACAATTGACAGTTATTCAACTCTCTCTTCAGAGTTACAGTCAAGCCCATGACACTATATACTAATTTTGAGTTTTTCGTATTTTATTTTAACAATAAATAATTTCAACTTAACTGATTTCTCGGCGTGTACTTGTTCGCCAAACGTATGTAGGGGGCTACTTACAAGTTCACTTTTATCTTTAACATTTTATTTCATTTTGTAATTGTTATTATCGTCGTCATCATCGTCATCATCATCATCATCACCATTATTCTTTCTTTGCTAGCGACTCTTCCGCTAAAGGGTAATTTATGTTAACCTTTTGAGTCTATGTGATTATTCCAGGAAACCATCTAGTTCTCATTTTCTTATTAGCAGTGGCGGAGTGATGGCTTTTGTGCAACGTCACAAGGGATATTCTGTACAGTGCTACTGCTGTGCGGTAAAGTAAAGTATTCCCACGACAGGCCTCAGAAGGCCCTTGGGGTAGTAGGATGTTAAGGCTCCCACTATTTCTAGACAATCGGCACTTGATGTCAGCCGGGTCGTCAGCCCTGCGTGACGGCCGCCTTTACCCCAGAACAAGCGTCTGGTACTCATTTCCATTAGAGGCTGAGTCGACCCCAGGGCCATAGTGCCGCCAGAAGGTTTGGGTCAGTTTTAAAATCCCGACCCCACCGGGACTTGAACCCTCGACCTCCCGGCTTGTAGCGCAGTGCCTTAACCACTACGCTACGGCGTGCCCCTAGCAGTGATATTGTAAATAATAATAATAATAATAATAATAATAATAATAATAATAATAATAATAATCTGTTCATCAGTTGTTGTAGGATTGTTATCTAGTTAACTTAATACACAAGAAAATAAATCCTGGTTCATAAGGTTAACGTGTTTCTCCGTATTTAGTGTGCAAAAACTATTTCCACAACAAGATAGCCTGTATTTTAATTAGCTAACACTCATCTATAAGAATATATATTAAGTTTTATGTAAAATTGCAAATACAATTTTATGAACTTCATAAATTTGTTCCTTATGTTCTTCCGGATCTTGTGATATGAAGAACGATTATTTTATTCCTATTCTAATCGCGTTCTTGAATTTTTTAATAACCTCTTCCTAAATTAATTTGTTACACTGATTTAAGCCAAATGCATATTTTACCGCTACAACACTTAGGACTAGTCTAATTATAAAGGATAATAATTGTCTGAAACGTAGTCTAATTTTTCTAATTCCGTTTCCTAAACGCGTTTAATTTTTCACACTTACTTGATTTTATAATTATATTTAATAATGTTGTGGCTGTTGGTACGAGTTCATTACTTGCGAGAGAACATCGTGGATGAGGGGTTTCAGACATTAGTATAAAAGGATCATTAAAATTAAAATAAAACCTGTATGGTGGACAGGCCCTTAGATTAATTCCCGGCTTCTGTGCTCACATGGAGATGTCATTTATAGAGGTGGATGATAATTCAGTCAGAATAGGATTGACATTTTGGTCAGCATATATATCTTCTAGTCTTCTTTACAGCTGGTGTTCTTAACATGGATCTACTGTTTATTGTAGCTACCCAATTATCACAATGCTGAGTAAGCTTCGGTCTCATATTGATCCATGAAGTTGCCCTGCACCAAAATATAATTTCTTAGAACACTCACTTACGTAGTGGAACATAAATTCAACTCGGCCGAGTATCGAACTCGGGCTCGTGAATTGAGAGGCAAACCTTGAGCCAGTCAGGCTAGCAAATTAAAAATGACATGAATAACATTTTTATTTTATTAATACAGAGGTACTGTTATAAATATAATTTCCCTTACAATGCCAAAATTGCAACAACAAAAAATCATCATCATCATCACTCCAGGGATTAGGCAATTGCCCGTTCCGACTTCATATTCCATCAGCCCAACGTCTTCTAGGTCTTCCAACATCACGCCTTCCTCTTGCTTGATAATTTCTGGCTAACAATGGATATATCTCCTTACTCATTCCATCCATGTGATCAATCCATTTCTGTCTGTAATTCGTGACTTTATCCAATAAAGGCTGTACTTTCAATTCTTCTCTTATATCCTCATTTCTTATTCTATCAAGTCTTGTACATCCTTTTACTTGTCTTAGGAACCGCATCTCTGCCGTCTGTATTCTATCCTTCTGTCTTTTCACTGGAGCCGAAGTCTCACATCCATACACATTGTGGGAACCGCCATAATATTATACATTTTTATCTTGGTTTCTTTTCTAATTTTATTTTTGAATGTTCTCTGTATTGTTCCACACACCGTCTGAAATTTATTTATTTTGGAGTCAATATCTCTTTCCACATTGTAGCCAACATCACAGCCCAAATATTTGAAACTAGACACCTGTTCTATACTTTGATTTTCTAAAATAATTTTGGTTCTCACTGGATCTCTTCCTCTAAAAGCAATGGTCTTCGTTTTCCTTACAGAAATCTTTAGATCGTATAATTTACATATTTCATTTAATGCATGCATTGATTTCTGTAAGTCGTCTTCATTTTTCTGTATTATGATTACATCGTCAGCAAATAGAAGATTATTTATGCACATTTTATTATCCATTCTTATTCCTAACAACAAAAAATATAGTCGGGGTATTTATCCACTAATAATTTCTCTTGCTTCCCAATACCAGCTGACTAAGCTTCCACTTCTTAAAGCAGTGCAGACAGATATGTGTTGAAAGTCCATGATGAGTCCGAGGTTGCAAAGGGGCAGTGGAGACTACTGGGGATGCCAATGCGGCGTAGGTGTTTGACCAGGCAGTCATGGCCAGTAGTAATTCGGAATGTTGTTACTGCTTCTCTCCTTGGCCAGTATGGGACAGATTTCATACTTCTTTTCATGCTGAATTTTCAGTTTGGTTCTTAAAACTGATGTGGCGAATTTCCTGTATTGTTTTATATATGACGGCCGCAGTTAAGATTGTTGTTGTGTAGTTGGATTTGTGGGCCCGTCTTTGCTGAGATATCTGCAACCTCATTTTCGGCAAAATCACAATGGGATGAGATCCATGGACAATGATTTTGATTCCACTATCTTGAGACGTTCTAATTATCTCCTTGGATTGTGAAATATCATTATTGGATGGTGGTATGTTCTAGGTATTGTAGCAGAAATTGCTGCTCGGGAATCACAAAGAATGACAAAAATAATATAATTTGAGTACAATAAAAGCTCGTTATTCGCGGGTTAAAAAATAGTGACAGTTCATATATTCGCAGCTAAAAATGTCTTTATTCGCCGATCCAGTCGGTATATTAGAAGGATTAGTATCCTTTATTAACGCTTCCGCAACTTTTTTTACTGCAGGCACGTGCCAAGGCGGCTTTTACAAAGAGCAATTCAAACCAAGTGGACAAATTATTAAAAAAAGTAAAACAAATCTTATCGTCACTAAGTTCTTTGTTAATAGTCACCGCCGCAGTATTTCAGGTGCCGCTATGTCCACTGATAAATGGTGCCCTCGCCACGATCAGTGTTTTACTGTTTCAGCTTGTCATTCGTTGCAATAACTTTGAATAAGACGTGTCTCTTCTGCTTTGTTGCCAATTTATAATATCGAGTAAGAGGAAAGAAAATTAGTTCCGAAGCGGAAAAAAAGCAGTGTTGCCGCTTAAAGTAAAAATAGAAATCCTTGACCGTTTATACCGTTGGCGAGTCGTTTATTTCTATATCACGATGCTTCAATGTTAATGAATCAAGAAATCCGAAGATAAAATAAAGAATTCTCTCGCAAAATTCACTGCTGAATATCAATCTTAATTGAAAGATCTTTTGAAGTAAAGTGATCCCACTATAGGCCTGAGGAGGCCTTTGGGGCAGTAGGAGGTTAAAGCTCCCACGTTTTCTAGACAATCGGCACTTGATGTCAGCCGGGTCGCCAGCCCTGCGTGACGGCCGCCTTTACCCCCAGAACAAGCATCTGGTACTCATTTCCGTTAGAGGCTGAGTCAACCCCAGGGTCAAAGTGCCGCCAGAAGGTTTGGGTCAGTTTACTAATCCTGACCCCACTTGAACTCGAATCCTCGACCTTCCGGCTTGTAGCGCTGTACTTACGGCGTGCCCCTGAGAGACCTTTTAAAAGTAGCAAAATAGGAAACAATTAGTAAGTTCTTTAAGTCCTTGTCTAAACCTGACAGTAATATTAAATGTTCAAAATCTATCATCAATTGATTTCATTTTGATTTTTTATTTTATTTTGTAACCTTGGAACGTATCCCCTATATACCCATAGAAATTACCATTCTGTATTCTCCGAACATATCCCAGGCGAATCAGGAGCTTTCACTGTATTTAAGTAATTTAGTTAAAACATAAAGGGGATGATACAAATTTAATATTAACCTATTTTTTCTTATAGAAATAATATTTTTTATTTTACGTTCCACTTAAATCCCGTGAGTGACCAAATTGGCTGCAATTCTTCCAATTCCTATCGTTCGTCAATGTAAATGCACAGAGCTTCATAGCACCACCCCATCCTTGTTGACAGAATCTACTTACTCTATGAATTTCCACAGCTATAAAATTATATCATGGAATATAGTAAATCAACTTAGAAAATTACTGCGAAAGTACGTCAAAACTAGTAAAATACTACAATTAAATCGAAGTGACGAAATATGTGTCAGAAAGGATTCAAAATAACATCATATGGAGTCACAGAAAACTTAAAAACTTGATGTGCCTCTGTCAGTTGTTAATTTTATTACACCACCGATAAAAACCTTGTTGCAACCAATGGCAATAAGAAACAGTCAGGCCAATGATGCAATAGTTTATAATTGGAAATTAACCTCTCACTTTATTAATACACGATTCATATTGATGTAGGTCTAGACAATAAGTTATAAATATGACAACCATAAACATTTGCGCAGTAAACAATGGGAACCTCGTGTTCATTGACCCTCTTAACCTTGGCTGTCAACAAAGTGCGAACAATTGTGGGAATCGCTTTACCAGGAAATTATCATTTATGGCAGATTATAATCTTTCTCAAACTAACACTCTTGTGGAACATTGTGATCTTTACTGCATAAATATTAAAAAAACATTGTTAATAATCTACTGTTTTATTTGTTTTAGTTCAGTTGAACTAAAGCTAAGCAATCCATGCTTGTACTCTCTCCCAACGAAGATTATAGCTAGTATTCGAAATACAGAAATACGCTCGCATTTATTAGGTTATTTATTTCAAGTTTGTTATCATAAGTAATGCCACGAGTGATTTCCAAATTATCGATAAATTCACGACTCATAAAGTGAGGAGTGAATTTATCTAGAGAATTTGGAAATCAAGAGTGGCATTTGTTAGGAATATTTAACGAATAAAATTAAGCTGTTTACTCACAAATCATGATTTAACTATAGTTATTTAAAAATATTTATATATTTAATGTAAATGGCGATGTTTGAAAACAAATGAGAAACGATAGGTACGCTTCATCTGCTTCTTTTGTTTATCACTGCAACCAGATCATACTATTTATTGCCGAAGGAACTCAATATTGTAAGAATGCTCTCTAGTGGAGAAAAAATGAAACACATCAAACCTGTATATTGATTCATTTCTGATGTCGTATGATGTAAATATGACAATTATATTTTTCTGGATTGTTACCTGGGAAAAAATGCATTTAAGAAAGTGCAAACAGTGGTTTCTTTTTTTGGTGGTATAATAAATTGCTACAAATGTTTTTATATTAACTCCCGCATGCGGCATGTGTTGACATTCATGCACTATATATACAATCCGGTAGCCGTATTTCTCACGGGCTCAGTCACTGCAAAATAATGGTCAGACCTGTTCAGAATATTAAAAAGGAGGAGCTTTCTTTTAATATGGTATATATAACACTGATAAATATTTCGTGAAACACGACTCTGATTGGTTGTAAAACAGAAATCATTGAAACGTGATTGGTCATTGACTCCCATTTGGGACATGAGTTAAATAGTCATAATAATCCAACACGGATTAAGTCTTTGCCTGCCCCGATCTCACATCTGTTCAGCCCAGCGCTCATTTCAATTTTATTTTCATAAATGTAAGCTTATACGGCCATGCCACGTCTAGAAGCAGTACCTCTTGTTACTGTATCCATATGTCTTGTGTAGAAGTCACTGATATTAAATTTAAAGTCTTATGAAATAATTACCCAACGCTGTTGTCTCAGAGAAGCGTCGCTGCCTCTTACGCAGCGGCCTGTGTTCGATCCTGGTCGGGAGAAGTTTTCTGGGTGATTTTTTTATCATCGAGGTTTTTCGTCACCTGTAAGACAAATGTCAGGAATTTTTAAGGCCCAAGCGCTCCCTGAATACCATCTGGCCATCATAATCACCATTATCATATTTTCCATGTAGTATAAAGGTGTGTGAATGTTGTGTTGTCTCGGAGGAGGCCCTGAAATTGAGCTAATCAATCATTCGGGGAGGCCCTCCATGTCCTTGTATGGTCAAAAAAGTATGTATTAAAATCCCTCTCCAGACAAGTTGTGTCACTATAAGACTCGGGTGGTGTGTAGTATGTAAAAGTACTTATACGATGATAGGTTAAACTGCATTAATGGGGAAAAATTGGTAAAATATAACGTGGTAATAAATGTTATTCTTCTTCTTCGTCATGGTTTAGGCTTATTTACTAGCCTCTTCCGGCTCCAGCAATTTGTTCTTCCCAAACTTCTTCCTCGTGGTGAATAGTTGTATGCTGCTTTTGGTATTCTGTTGTCACTCATCCTTGATAAGTGTTCTTTCCAGTTTGTCCTATATTTCACTATTGTTGTGTTTAATTCCTCTACCTTTAGTTGTTTTATTTCTGTGTTGTGTTTTTTGTCAGTTATTTTATATTCTGCTATTGGTCAGAGGAATTTCATTTCAGCAGCTTGTATTCTGGCAGATTGTTGTATTGTCACTGTCTATGATTCGCATCCATAAATAATAGGAACTGCCATTGTCTTGTATAATTTCACTGTAGAGTCTTTCCTGACTATTTTTCAAAGTTTTGTTTAGTGTTCCTGATATATAATTAAACTTATTTAGTTTGTTATTTATATGTGTTTTCCGCCGTGTAAGATATTTCGCAACCTAGGAAGTTATATCTTACCACTTGTTCTAATGGTTTATTTTCTAACATTATCATTGTCTGAACTGGATGAGCGCCCTTGAAAGCTATTGTTTTTTATTTACTGGTGATATTTCCATGTTGTATTTTTTTGATACTTCATTTAGTTTATATAGCATTCTTTGTAATTCGCCTTCTGTTTTTGCTATTAAAATCTGGTTATCTGCAAAGGCTACTTTTTTTATTACTATATTTCCTAAGTTAATACCCCCATGATCTTATCACGTCGTCAAAATAATGTTAAAAAGAGCGGTTGATAGTGGACAACCTTGTCTAACCCCTCCTGTTATATGTATTGGTTCCCTTTGATTTATTTTTATTTTTGTTTTCTCATACATTTTCTTAATTACTGCTATCAAGTGTAGTGGAATATAATAAATTTTAAAACCATAATTTGGCTTCATAACTGTGGAAAAACACGAAATAACTCGGATTGTTAAGTATTTCTACTCAAAAACTCCCGACTACTAGTCTCAAACGCAATCGTCACAATCAACTCCTTAACGTATGTATTATTATTATTATTATTATTATTATTATTATTATTATTATTATTATTATTATTACTATTATTATTATTACTATTATTATATTGTTATTATTGTTATTATTATTATTACTATTATTATTATCTCCATTATTACTGTTTTAGGAACACTTTATGGCATAGTGCCTTTAACCATTAAATTGAAGAAACACTAATATCTCATGCCAGTAATTTAATAAAGAAATATGGATGAAATGGAACAGTTTCAATATTAATATTTAATTCTAGAGGATTATTTGATCCTGTTTGTTGTAAAAATATAATAAATGAATCATTAGTACTGCAACAATACTAAAAATAATGAAAAATTAAAATAAAAACGTTTTATAATGATGAATAAGGGTTTTATATTTTTCTGTGGACGATGGTATTTCAATTCCCGTAAAGTATAGTGCTAAACTGAAATAAGCCACAGAATATAATACAATAGAACTCGAGGAAACATTTTAACCAGAAATAAATACACATTTCACAACTAGCTTGTCTTCTTCCTATAATGAATGAAATAATCGAGATCAAAAACGGAAAAAACAGGCCAACATACTGAGATAAATCTCACACGAGGAATTCAATTGTGACAATAATAATTAACATAAAATATTGGTCATTTCTTTATACTGTCATATTCAGTCTGTTAGATACTATTGACTATGGCAAAATGCGGTCATATAATTTAGGTAATTAAGCCAGTTATGAGGAGTAACATTGTTTTTCTATTTTACAATTTAATTACTGTTCCATAAACAGCAAATTGAGCTGCCAACAACAAACATCATAATAAATTATATAATTTTGTGAAAACATAACTGTTTAGAAAATCAGGAGTTGTATTCAATGCGATTTTACGGTGCAGTGAACTAATGTTAAACAAAAAATAAAATACCGTGACACACACCCACACCCATATATATTATAATTTATTTATGATTATGTATGTATGCTGAGTGTCTGCTTTGAATATTACGCCACTGACATGTATCCGTTTGCTTAAAATGTGGGTTTCCAATTTCTTTAATTATTGCGGAATACCTGACGAGTTGGTAAAACAATTCAGGTCATTTACATCGCAATAAAAATCTAACCGTGCAACGATCGTCAAATTTAGTTTTGAGGGTTCTTATTTCAAGCTTGAGGTTCTTTTACTCCATGGTGCGAGATTTCTTATAAGGCCAACAATATAAATCTGGGTTACAATTAAAGGTAATTTTAATAATAGCTGTTCTTAAAATTAGTTCTAGAGTTGAAAGGAAATATATTAAAAGGATACTATTTTCATGTCATCTGTCCGCTGGCTTCACATCCATACATTCCATTGTAGTTGGACGATCATCTAGTTATAGGCCCTAAGAAATTTAAAAAAGAATATAAAGTGAATTATACATATGAAGCCGGCTTAAGTATCGTTATCCAATGACAACATAGCGAGATTGTCTTACTTAGAACATATAGTACACTGTGTCCCATTGAAACGTCCAACATTTTAATTAATCATAACTCTCAAAGTATGCGGAATTATGAAATGAGGTTGGTATTAAAAGAAAGAGAAACTCAAAGAATGTTTGTTTTCATTGTTGCAGTTAATTCATGTGTCGCATGTTTGGCAATAATGACATAAAACCACTTTCGCCAGACATCACTCCACTGGACCTTCCTCTGGGGTATGTAAAAGGCCGTTTGTTTGCGACTCCAGTACAAGATCTTCATGATTTACAAGCCCGTATCCTTGACACAAGTGCAACAGTACCAATGGACATGTTGGACAGAACATGGCACGAAATCTAATACAGACTTGATATTGTTCGTGCTACTAATGGTGCACATACAGAGGTGTTTTAGTGTGTGGCAATGAAAACTCTTGGAGTTTTTGTTTCTTTTAATACCGGTCTCATTTCATAATTCCGCATACTTTGTTAGTTTTAATTAATTAAAATGTGGGAGGTTTGAATGGGGTACCCTGTATATCTACAATGGCGTAGCCAATTGTTGAGCCGTAGCCTCTCCTTTGTAAGGAGTTACTAGAATAAGTCAGTTTTTGGTTATCTTACATCTATTTGATGAAAGTTAAAAATTAAAAAAAAATTAAATTGTACCTGTTGGTAGGTGCCGTCGTCCTCAACTTTGTTAATATATTGTATATAAAATTACACCGCACACAATAACGAGTAGCGGAAGCTCAACCTGCATAAGATGGAAGATAACTTCCGAAAGCGCTCCAGTTAATTTTATATACAATATTTTAACAAAGTTGAGGACGACGGCACCTACCAACAGGTACAATTTAATTTTTTTAAATTTTTAACTTGCATCATATGACTTCACCTCAACGGAATTTGATATGAATTTTACTAGTATTGATTACATCTATTTGATGTAGAGGAAAAGGTGTATGGATGTGCGAGCTATATTTAATTTCTCCGAAGAACTCTCGTAAAAATAAGTAGGCCCTACCTATATATACCAACACCATTTTGTTTCTTTTCGTTTTATTTAATTATCTATTTTTATTAACTCTGTTATTACAAAGTTAGTTGCTTGAGTGATGTTTTCTCCGTGTATTAACGCGGACTTTAGTGAATAATCTCTAGTACCGAACTTCATATAGGCCTACTATTGAGTAACATAGGCCTATTGGGCCAATTCTTTCTTAATTCGTACGCAATTATTGTGATGTGTAATGTTCACATCGGGTTCCCCAGCCGGTGTAACTGATATTCTTCACTTTGGAGCCGCTTATCATAGTAGCTATACAAAATTATCACGATGCTGAGTGGGCATCGGTCTACGGTCCGTAAATACACCTCGCGGAACTTGAAGACTTAACTTTTCTTCGCAAGGAAGCAACGTTCAAGATTTTCACTTCTGAAGATATAGTAGATAGATGAATGAAGAATAAAAAATCAAACAAAAACACGGTGTAAAATCCCGAATTTTTTTCTGCCTGTTATTCTTTAAAATATTTTATATTTGTATAAATTAAAAAAAAAATAAAGAGTTCAGTAGTGGTGGTGATGATGATGGTTCATGGTGTAGCCCATTGTTGGGCCATAGCCTCTCCTTCATCGGGAGTTAACAGATCAAGTTCATCTTTAGTTACCTTATTTGCCCAAATATGTCATGAGTGGCATGCGATCAACACACAAACTAAATTAGACATCTAGCAAGCTACTAAGATGTTTGAGATCGGTAAATTTGCCCTTTGTTGAGGCTTAACAATATTTTACGAGCCTGAAAATTTTCAGACTCGGGACCCAGGGATTAAAGTCCCTCCCGGAGGGCTTGTTCCTTGGATTTTTCCATCCTCAAAAAAATTAATCGACAGCGGCTGGATTTGAACCCGCGATCCTCGGGACCAAAGGCAAGAATAATAACCACTAGCGCACCGCGACAGACCAAGAGTTCAGTAACGTCCAATAAATCTTTGTTTAAATAATTCGCAATTTTATTTTGTAATCCTACAAAGAAGAGAATTAAAAAGTTACTTTCCAAAAAATATTTTTAGTTATTACAAAGTTCATGGGGCACACCGTAGCGTAGTGGTTAAGGCACTGCGATACAAGCCAGATGGTCGAGGGTTCGAGTCCCGGTGGGGTCAGGATTTTTAAACTGCCCAAACCTTCTGGCAGAACTATGTTCCTGGGGTCGACTCAGTCTCTAACGGAAATGAGTACCAGACGCTTGTTCTGGGGGTAAAGGCGGCCGTCACGTAGGGCCGATAACCCGGCTGACATCAAGTGCTGATTGTCCAGTAAAAACGAGAGCCTTAACCTGCTACTACCCCAAGGGCCTCCTGAGGCCTGTAGTGGGATCACTTTACTTTTACTTTTTTTTACAAAGTTCATAATCTAAAGTGATTAAATATTTTAAAAAGTTCAACTATGTTAATAAGGTAGTCTTATATTAGAATAAAATAAGTTAAAATATACCTTCTTAGGTAAGATCCGTCGTCCTCAACTTATAAAATATGTATTCTTTATGCCTGTAGGCCCTTCAGAACATCCGTTCCATCTTCAGCAGGTCCCTCTTCGCTACAACATCCAGTATGATGGTTGATGCTGCTGGTCCAGTATGACTCTACAGCTCAACGGTTTTAATAATGAATTTAATTAGTATTGATTATATTAGAACTTATATTAGTGTATTTTACTAAAAATGTCAATCTTGGTTCAACTGCTTCTGGCAAAGCACAGAAATTTATTCTAACAACTCAAAATATGAATCTCGCTCTAACATATTTTTTGGAAGACAGCTGAATCATAAATATACGGGAGTCGTAAAAGTCGTTAAAGCAAAGCTCTTGCTTTACTACCCTATTCTCAGATACAAATATTTTTTCCTGGACTTGTCCCACTTTTAATCTGACTTTACAACTGTCTCAAGGTTGAATCTTATTTCTCGACATTATTTTAGAACTTCCGTTTCTCGGATGTGTTATATGATGCCTGTGCATGTAAGTCACATTCTATGGTTCTTCATATGACAACATTCTAAGGTTTACAGTTCTATTAAAAACACTTAAATTTAATACCACAATAATTAAAATATGCCGACACCACAAAGACACTTGCACTGCAGGTCATGAGTTTATAGTTTAAAGGTCATTACGTCAAGAACCTGTTTTTATCACTCTGCACGAGTCATTTCAAACCAACATGGATTCAAAGTGCGATGTACCTAAGCGAAGAGAAGAGAAATAATTACCAATCACTTAACGGGACCGACTGGTGAAAATGTGAAAAAAAAATAGCGAAAATTGAATTTTTCGTTCATTTGCTTTTTAATAACTCTGATTCTTTAGGATCATTTTCACGTAATTTTTATTATTGTAAGAGCCACATTGAGTCCGTGACATAAGAGTTAACCCATTCGCCTCAAAAGACGAGGTAGACTCGCCGGCAGTTAAATGGCCTTGAACTCAGAAGACGAGATACACTCGTTTAACTCTGCTGTTATATATTTTGCAATATTTTGTACATCCCTTAGGGCAGAGTAATCTTTTGTTAACATTTATGAATATCAGAGGAATGCGTTTTGGCCTTCACCCTTAATGTGGTCTCAAGTACCGTTATGTTTTGTTTGTTTTGAGTACCTGAATATAATCAATATAGTTGACGGTAACTTAAATCCGGTTTCTGGGAAAATGCTTAGAGCATTTAAAACTGAAGCGAATGGGTTAAATTACCTTTCCACATATGGTCCACATTATTATTTTAATATGCGTTTTTTTCTGTTTCTATTTTTTTTTTTTGCATTCTCCAAAACTTAAAATGCTCCTTACGATGCAATTTTTATGCTATCAAAGTGAAAGTTTAAGGTTAGACTCATTAATATGTACTAAATTGAAAATTGCTATGTAGTTACTAGTCTAACACGCAAGTGTTCTTTAAACTGAGATTAAACATTTTTTATAGTGGTAATATTTTTTCAAAAAATAAATAATCAGTATATTTCCTTTATTAATATTTTTTGCATAGCAAATGTGTTTAATGGAATCGTGAAGACTCTGAATCTCAAATTATATCAGAAAATATTTAAGAATGCATCGTGAGGAGCATATTTTAGAAAATATTAAAAAATATAGTTTTAAAAAATCATATTTCTGAAACTATTCTACTTATAAACGCCAAACGTTACAGACGCGCTACTATACGCACATAATGTATGTGATAATTTCAAAACAATCAGACGAAAAAAAAAAAATTGAATTCACCACATATATCTTACGTTCCTGGAGGTCAAAAATTGTAATTTATCATACTTGTGGCACAGTAACGATACGTTTGAGAACATTATTTGCTAATCCAAAAATGCATCTACTTAGTTACTAAAAAATATCGCAATTGTGTAAGTTTCGATTATTCTTTTCCGCCTAAAGCCTATTCACAACTACTTTTAAATGGTTCTCGAATAATATTTTGGTCAACAGACGAGTTGCTGATTTCTAATGGACGACATATATCCTACACCTACGAATGTCTCTGGCTGCTGAAGAAATAATTACAGCTTTACACGGAATTCGAATCACGCTAGAACCAATTCGTTATTTATGACTATTAGGGGGTTTTGTAATATGCTGTAACATTCCATAAATTTAATAATTAATAATCATGTTCACTTCAAGGTTTAGACGATTCGCCTGTTCCGAATTCACACCGATTCCTTCCATCTCTTCCTAGGTCTTCCTACATCCCTTAATCCATTTGGTTTAAAATGACATGCTATCTTGGGCAACCTTGTTTCTTCCATTCTCTGAACATGCTCTTCCCAGCCGATGCGGTGTTGTTGAATTCTACCATTTATTGAATAACACTAGCCAACATGATTTTGTCTCATGAGTACTAATAGTTGTACTTAATTCTGTTTTTTATCGTGTTTTCAAATATGTATTCGGAATTTCTCATCACCCAGAGTTTGTTTATTTCAATTTCAATTAATGGATTTAAATAGTTATTTTTTAATAAACGTTTTTTTAGTACATTTGTCCATTATAAAATAAAACGGGGAACACTTTCATCAGGAGATTTCAGCTTTGGAAAAGAGATATCAAGGCAAATGGAATCCTAATATGCTGGTCGATTATTGTTGGACCATCAAGAGGGATGCTCCATAGGCGAAATATAGCAGAAAATCCGCATTTCTTAATTTCTAGGTCAGACCGAATGTTCGAATAGTGTGTAGTTACGAATGTAGAAAATATTACAGTGATTGAAATTATAAATTCCTGTCTCTTGGAAACCTTGCGCCATGGAGAAAAACCGATATCATATTTGAATTCAGGAGAAACAATACTATCAGAATCACATACTTTTTTCTTTCTGAGACAAAAAAAGTTTCTTTTTTGTTGCTCAGTGTAATTAATATATGTGAATATTACTTCAGACTATCCATCTCTTCATTTTTCAAACTGATTCCACACATTTTGAGCATCTCTGCCAAAACATATAGTCGCAGATGGCCGGAGGGTCGTCTTCACGTAGTTTCGGTATAAATAATCACACATGCTATTTAATATTCCACAATCACTTTGTTTCAACAATTTATCGGTAGTAATTTTCTCACAATTTGCACTAACATTTAATTTTGTTTTAATGTTTATCTCACACACAATTATTTTACAGTATCTGATAGTTCCATTCGCTACAATTTGTTTTCTCCCCATGCTTCGCTTATCGCTGTCAATACACAAATGACTCCTCCCTTCCTTCGCCAGAGATATATTGGCGAGGAGAAACTTTTTATAAGCCTCTCGGCATAGACACTTCCAAACATGGAAGTCACTGGCCACCGATCTTTCCAGAACGGGGAAGTAGAGACTCGTAGAGATCTCTGGAATGGGAGTTCAGATATTTCGATGGTCTGCGCGGGTCTTTCGACTCGCGAGTAGGCGACTTCCAAATCTATTCCTACCAACGGGAGACCAATATTCTCGCCTTCGTCCGCCCGCGAAATTCAGACGTCATTATTACGATGCGTCACAATATGTATGCAAATTCACGTTTATGGAAGTTCGAGGGTTAGAGAGAGAGGAGGTTGAGCCTGTACCTTAGTAGCCCAACGTCTCACTCAACCTGATAAGTAAGTATTATCCAAATCCCGGTCAAAGTATCAGTTTCTCTCTAAAAAAATATGTACTGTAAAATGAATTCAATAGACATTTAGGACGCTATAATTTAGTCATATTCTCATATATTAATTTAAAAAAACTCGAGATACACATATTAGGAAAATAAAGCGCTTTAGAATATTGGAGGCGTCAGTTATTACCGGAAATATTTCCAAATTCAAATCGTGAAAGATTGGCATGCTACGAGTTAATGGCAAGTCCAGAAAATTGGGTAAATTTCTGGACAAAACGCGGAAGATAAGAACAACTCCCATTTATGAATAAATAAATATGTTAGCAAATTGTAATATCATTAATTCTTAATAATTGTACATAACCAAATTAATGTATAATGTAATTGTTTTGTTTTCTAATTATATTATTATGTTTTCTTTTTTGTTTTAAGTTATATTACTGTCAAACATTAACTTATTGTAACGGGCTGTCAATAGTATGTACGGCTTACTGCTCGTGCGACCCATATTTGTAAACAACAATGTAGGTATCTTACTTTTAGTCTAAAGTCCTACTAGTATTAATTTTTTATCATTTCGTTAATTAATCCTTCGAATCCTTTAGAAAGTCTCAATATTCTCCTTGTTAGTTTTACTAACCTTAAAATAAGCTCTAATACGTATTCAGGAAAGTATTGATTCAGAAAGTACTGAGTCTCTTTACCTGTATTTAATCACGAATGGTGATGAACACCTGAAATTTCAAAGTTGAAGTGGCATGACCTTACTTTGATCCTCGAAAATTAAATATAATGTTCCAACATACCTAGATTAGTGTAATACAATGTCTACTACTTGTCAACAAGGATATAGTTACGAGAGCAAAAGGTAAGCACTTCCACATCATTATCTAAACCCAAAAACTCTGGACGAATTAGTAATTACCATTTGATACTACCAACTTTATATTCTGAAGAATATATGAGTGGTGGGTGTGTAGAGAGATATTTCCATCTCGGGTGGATGTGTAAAGGGATATAACTCCATCCCAAATTAATCTGTATACACACCAAGAATGCAACATTTTGGGTTGCCATGAAATACACTATAAAATATACTGATCACAATTGTCACTCTAAGGTCTCTGTCCTACAATATGAATATTTTCTTTTTTATGATACAAAAATAATTGTCGCTCATTCTAGCTAGATAAATCTCTCACAATTTTGGATATATCTATCTTTATCCACCAATCGGAGTTTTTCTTATTATATAAAATTGTTATATCCAACTTGATGCGCTGGCATTACCATTTTACATCTTATGTACACTTCCCGGTCCACTAGCGCTTAAAGCCAGATATGTTCGGTTTATATCCCAGCTTATGTGCATTATTTTGTCTATTTTTGTAGACGATTTAACTCATACCCCAAATGGGACTCAATGGCCAATCACGTTTCAATGATTTCTGTTTTACAACCAATCAGAGTCATGTTTCACGAAATATTTATCAGTATTATAATTACCAAATTAAAGAAAGCTCCTCCTTTTTAATATTCTGAACAGGTCTGACCATTATTTTGCAGTGACTGTGCCTGTTAAAAATACGGATACCAGATTGTATATATAGGCCCCTAGTGCATGAATGTCAACACATGCCGCATGTGGGAGTTAATATAAAAACATTTGTAGCAATTGATTATACCACCAAAAAAAGAAACCACTGTTTGCACTTTCTTAAATGTATTTTTTCCCAGGTAACAATCCAGAAAAATATAATTGTCATATTTACATCATACGACATCGGAAATGAATTAATATACAGTTTGATGTGTTTCATTTTTTCTCCACTAGAGAGCATTCTTATAATATTGCGTTCATTTGGCAATAAATAGTATGATCTGGTTATCTGGTTGCAGTGATAAAAGAAGCAGATGAAGCGTACCTATCGCTTCTCATTTGTTTTCAAACATCACCGTTTACAATAAATATAGCCTATAAATATTTTATAATAACTATATTTAAATAATGATTTGTGAGTAAACAGCTTAATTTTATTCGTTAAATAGTCCTAACAAATTCCACTCTTGATTTCCAAATTCTCTAGATAAATTCACTCCTCACTTCGTGAGTCGTGAATTTATCGATAATTTGGAAATCACTCGTGGCATTACTTATGATAAATATTACACGATTAGCTAATTGGACCTTGCGTTGTTCGGTATTTATTTATCCCAATCTTCCCCCTAAAGCTATGGTTTCGACATTATTCTTGGTAAACCTGGAAATACTGTTCCCCACTCTCGCCCTTTTGAATATGGAGTCTAAAATGTGGACTTAAACAGCATCGGGACTGTCACTACTCATCTCAGTGGCCCCGAAAACAATGACTGACATCGATATCAATCTCACCATGGTAATGATGCTAGGGGTCAATAATCTCACCATGGTAATGATGCTAGGGGTCAATAATCTCACCATGGTAATGATGCTAGGGGTCAATAATGCTCTTGAATATCATCCGGACTGTCATTAATGAGCTTAGCAAAAATGGATTAGACACTAATAACGACATTTTGGATACATTACTTTTCACTTCTTCTCAATCCACAGGAATGTAGAGGTTCACTTGGGCTTTCAAGGCAGTACTCTATCACCAATGAGCTTTCTAACTCCTAAGATTAGACAATAATCTCGGTAATTTGTATATATTACTAGCTAATACCCGGCGTGCGCTGCTACGCCTAAATAAATGAAAATGAATGTGCTTTTATGTTCAGTTGAATAAGTAAAAGGAAAAACAATTGTAAATTTATATTTTTTAGATAACCCTATCTGATTACCCGGCGTTGCCCGGGAATCTACTTATCCCGATCTTCTTAACATAAATGAGCTAAAAGACAAAAATAATGTACTTCTTACGATTAGTTGAATAAGTGAAATTAAAAAATAATTATAAATGTATATCGTAATTATTTTAAGATTCCCCGTGCTGATTACCCGGTGCTGCCCGGGAATCTACTTATCCCGATATTCTTAACATAAATGAGCTGAAAGACAAAAAAATAATGTACTTCTTATGATTAGCTGAAGAAGTAAAATGAAAAAAATAATTATAAATGTATTTGGTAATTATTTTAAGATTATCCGTGCTGATTATCCGATGTTGCCCGGGAATCTACTTATCTCTATCTTCTTGGCATAAATGAAGTAAATGACAAAATTCGTTATTGTGAGTTATCCGTAAAAGAATACCCGACATTTACTGTCATGCTTGCACAGGAATCTACTTACTTGTCTCGATCTTCTTCGCAACAATGAAAAACAATAATGGTTATTGTGAGTTATCCATAAGAGATAAAAATATGCTGTCGCGGACGTTATTGTAGAGCTTTTTGAGATATTCAATTCTGTGTACATTAATTTGGTGTATTTGTTACGGTTTAGGGAAGCGTAAGCCATTTAAGCGTCCAAAGAGCTACTTTTTTTTTCATATTTTACACTAAAAAGGACGATTTTTAAGGGTTGTAGTATTTGAGTATCACAACTGTCTTATAGCTTACGTTCATCCCGGGAATCTCCTGAACATTTGGAAAAAACCCCATCATAATCGGATCAACGGTAAGGCCAAGCATAAAGTACGAACAAACAAACTAACAAATAAACATTCATTTTTATATATGAGATTTTTTCATGCTTCTCATCCTCTAGATGTGCTAGGAGTTAAAATTGTGCTTATGTGACACTTGTGCATTCACCAATCAGCCAAACAACCCCGAAAATTATAGATTTAAGATGAATCTCGTTCACGATTTTCATTTTCACCATTTCGTACCCCATGGTGGGTTGCTAGAGATAATACTTGAGCTAATATGTCATTGGGACTGTGACTAATAAACATAGAGGCTCTGAAAATTACACATTTGACACTAATATCGGTCAGTTTTTAAATTTTACTTTCACCCCTTCTCATCCCTCTTATTTTACGGGTGGTAGAGATCAAGAATGGGTTTGAACGTCATCACGACTGTCATCAACCAGATCAGCGACTCCAAAAATCATGGTGTCGACTCTAATCACGATAATTTTGGAAATTTTATTTTTCAAGCTTCTCAGCCATAAGGGTCCAAGAGTCAAATTTGAGGTTAAATGGTATTGAGAATATCACCAATGAGCTTAGCGACCCCAACACTAGCGATTAGACATTAATAACGGTAAATTAGACACAATGGAAAATTATAACAGACAAAGGCCTTAGATTGAACAATAACACAAGTATTAATAACTTAATTTACGCCGATGATTTAGTCTTACTACACCATGATGAAGATCTGTTACAATTGGCTGCTTATAAACTAAATACAATATGTTGCGATTATAATTTTAAAAATTTCAGTAAATAAAACAAAAGCAATGACATTTTATGGAAGAAACACTCTGCGTGCAAAAATAATAATTGGAGACGAAATTCTTGAACAAGTATCCCACTTTAAATATGTAGGGTGTGATATCAGCTATGGATATGTAAAGATATTGAACATAAAATTCATCAGTTTCAAGCTATTTGTGGCACAATAAATAGAACATTGAATAATAAAGCCCATAAACAAACAAAATTAAAATTTTATAAAACAATGGCGGTCCCTGTCCTTTTGTATGGAAGCCAATCTTTGATTATCACCACCAAACAAGAAAGTAAAATCCAAACAGCCGAGATAAAATTTTTAAGACGAGTAAAAGGATGCACTAGATTGTACCAGATAAGAAATGAGGATACCTGTGAAGAACTACAGATCTACTTCATAAAAGAAAATATATTTAACAACAAGAATCAGTGGAAAGAACATGTACAAACAATGGAAGAAAGCAGATTACCAGATAAAATCTTACATTATTTTCCAAGAGGAAGAATATATGTCGGACGTCCTCGGAAGAGATGGTCTTAGATCTATTAGTGAAGACGGAACAGGCAATTAATGCCTAAACCAGGTTGTGAAGAAGAAGGAATTATACCCGAGCCGCCACATCTCCGGCTCTGAAGTTTATGTTAAACGATGGGTAACGGGAGAATTCGCCCTCTACTGCCAATAAGGATATGGTTGTAGTGTGAGTAAATGTCTGCCACAATTAATCACTGCTCTTGACGCAGCTATAGCGCGCTAGTAAGGTTTGAAATTGCTGTTATGTTGTCAGCTGTATGTCTGTTAACCGCATACATAAAGCGGCCACTCCCACTGAATATCCTTATCGGCAACACTGTCGGGAAAAAATCAAGGCCGGAGAATCAGTGGCTGCAGTATAGACACATTATTTTACTCCTCCTGGGAGTGCTAGTGTTCCAAACTTGGGCTTGCAACGACATTTTCCCTGTCACCAATGAACTTGTGACTTCGAAAGTTATGGATTGTACATTCATCTTAGTAATTTTGGATACCTGTTTCTCATCTTTCTTGCCCCCTAGATGTGCTAGAGTTAAACTTGAGTTTAGAGTCACTTGCATATTCACCCATCAGCTTAGGAACCCCGAAAACTATGGATTTGAGCCTAATATCGTTCACTCTTTTGATTTTATTTTCACCCCTTCTCAGCACCCTTTAGATTCTAGGGGTCAAAATTTGGTTTAAATGTCATTGGGACTGTAATTAATTAGCATGGCGACCCAGAAAAGTATGGGTTTAACACTAACATTGGACACTTTTTGGAATTTATTTTAACCTCTTCTCTCCCCTTCCCCCTCAGAGGTGCTAGAGGTAAAGCTTGAGTTCAAACGCCATCGAACTTATTGCCAATCCGATAATAAGTGATCCCAAAAACCATGGTTTCGAAACCAAGCTAGGTAATTTTAGAATTTTATTTTCCACTCCTTCTCACCCGTTTAAGAGTGCAAGGATCACACTTTAACTTAAGTGGCATCAGGACTATCACCAGTCGTCTTAGCAACTACGAAAACTATGAAATCTGCATTAATTGCGGCCACTTTTAACATCTTGTTTTTCACCACTTCTCATCCGGTTCACTCTCATAGGGGTGTTAAGTTGAAACTTGGACTTAAATATAATCTGTATTGTCAGAGGTCATCTTAATGAACCAAGAACAATGCATTCTACATTAATGTCGATCTTCTTGCTATGTTAGTTTTCACCCTTCATCACTCCTCGCCACTCTTGGGGATGCTAGAGGTCAAATTTGGGTTTAAATGTCCCTGAGACTGATACAGGTCGGCTTAGCGACCTCGAAAACTATAGATTCAATTTAATACACAATTGATCTTCTTGGTGATACAATATTAAAATATATATACAGTCAATATGCCCATTTCACCAATAAATGTATAAAATGGTCAACTAGTTTCTACAGCCAAGCTGTCATTCTCAAGACCAGATATTGACAGTCAATATCTGGTCTTGAGAATGACAGCTTGGCTGTAGAAACTAGTTGACCATTTTATACATTTATTGGTGAAATGGGCATATTGACTGTATATATATTTTAATATAGATTCAACACTAATATTGGTCAGTTTCGGTTATTTTTAGATTTCATCTCCTCTCGCCCTTCTTACATGTACTACATATAGGTCCCTTACATGCATGCAACATTTCGCAGATTGTAAGTTACATGGTGTCGTGTTTGGTTGCAATTTTTTAGGTCTTCTATAATTATGCCAGAACATAATAGATCGCTGTAGAACAATATTCTATTTCCATGGATATTTTACACTTCACAGTCACAGCCATTTCGTCATTTATACATGTACAAAATTAGGTTGATCTCTAGATGTTCGAGAGTTATGCTAGCACATACACACACACAACACATACAAATACTATATATATGTGTGTGTTATAATTAAGTTTTTGACATTGAGCAAAGCAAGCTTAATATAACATGATAGAAATAAATGCTCAGGCAGGACTTAAACCCGGACCTCTGGATCGATACTCCAGTTGCGCTATCGATTACGATACCGAGTACAAACATTCATACACCCCAGTGTGCTACCGAGCAAGACTAGTACAAACATTCATGTCCGGGTTCAAGTCCCGCCGAGCATTTATTTTTCTTATCATGTCACACACAAAAATAATTCGAATTTGAGATAAATATTACATAAAATTTAAATGATAATATTTGTTGGATTTTTCAGAAAGGACATTAAGATTTTATATTTTCAAATCATTAAACACATTTTCTTGTAACGTTAGTATATTTTAAGAGTCATTCATTCAAAGTGTTCTGCTCAAGAGTAGGTCTTTCACTGCAAACTCAGCATTCTCCACTTTTTCCTTAACCAAAGCTTTCCTTTTTGTATCTGCATACAAACCATTTATTTTATTGCAGCTTTACTAGGGATATATGTGTGGTAACTTCCCGTTTCTTTCCTCACCTCACTCTCTCTTTTGCATCTTAAAACCTTAAAATATCTTAAGAAGGTCCCGAGGGGGCCCAACTTGGAGGTGCGGAGAGTGGATCTGGCTAAGTTAGACCCTCCGGACTTCACCGAAACTCACCCCAGAGGTTAATAAAATAAAAATTAGTGCAGATGGAAATCGTGGTGATGAAATTAATGAGCGGATAAATAAGGGCAAATCTGCAATATTAAAATTAAATTGTGTTTTATGGGATCAGATTATAAGTTCTAAAACAAAAACAAACATTTATAATACAATAATGAGTACAATGACATACGGTGCAGAAACAAGGGAATTAAAATCTGTAACAATACGTAAATTAAATTCTACTTACTTACTTACTTACTTACTCACTGGCACTATCGAACCCGTAGGTTCATGGCCGCGCGGACATAAGCTCTCCGTGCATCCCTATCCTGAGCTAATGCTTTCCAATCATTCCCTGTATAATCTACTTCCCTCAAATCATAGTTAATGTTGTTCTCCCACCTCATTCTTGGTCTACCAACTGGGTGTTTTCCTTCTGGCTATCCTACAAGAAGTTTCCAGGCACGTCTTTCATTCCCCATACGTGCAACATGTCCTGCCCATCGTAGTCTATTAAATTCTACAGAAATTTATTTTTGGAGGCGTTCAGGTATAATCCCTAGAAGATAAAGAGTGTAATTAAACAAACGTTCAATGTTCCAATTTGAATTGTGGATTTCATATAAAAGCAAACAATTAAAATGGCATCGTCATGTAAAAAGAATGACAGAAGACAGATTTCCAATAAGAATACTAGAAAGGCTGCCACTTGGTAGAAGAAGAAGACGATGGCCAAAAATGTGGATTGATGGTGTTTAGAGCACCATGAGAAAAAAAAGGATTGGACGATGGATATTGGAATTACTGAGAGATGAAAGTCGATTAATTGGGCGCAGGAAGATATTGTGAAAAATTGTGAAACTTGCTAGATAAAATTAATATTTTATTGCATTTTTAATTCAACATGGTATCTCAAGAGGATATATGACACGGTGTGAACATGTTTTGTGAACACCCTTTATTAACCACAAGGGTGTGTATCTCATATTCCAGGTGCAACGAAGCATCGTATTCGTAACAATATAAATACACTACGTAAGAGATCGTGCAGAAATATAAAAATTTTCGCAGACCTCTGTTGCAGATGGAAAAAGATTTATTGTGGAAATGATATCATACAGACTAGATCTGTGAAGTGTAAAAATTAGAACACAGTCTGCCTCTGTAGGAATGCAACTACAAGCAAGTCCTTTTTCCGTCCTAACGTTCTGCTTCAATGAATACAAAGTCCGGAATGTGTAACATTACTCTCTCAACGAAAAGAATGAAATTTCATTTCCTTTTATTTGTATCTGTGAGATCTGCGCTTGCAAGCCACTGAACATTTTAGAAACCACCTAAATCCTATTACGTTATCTTAGAGGAAATTAAAATGAAACTAACTTCAAATCAAGCAATAAGAGGATCCAGGATGCCCTGTTATTGCTAATGTTAAAATGCTTATTGTGAACTTCATGTTTCCATATAATCTAATTTGTTTCACATTTTAAGCGGACAGTTAAGGGTATGAAAAGCAATGGGAAGCTATCACACACCTACAATTCCCTAGTAACGCTGCAAAACATAGCATGAAAATGCTATGATTGCAGTGAAAGACCTGCCCTCGGGTAGAATTACTATGGATGGAACTTCATATAAATAAACTGATTGTTGTCGTTACATTGTTTTTTATTATATACTCTTCTTTAGCCCCCGAAAGTGCAAATCAGAGGGAAAACGCCCGGTTGGTAGACCAAGAATGAGGTGGGAGAATAACTAACCATGATTTGAGGGAAGTAGATTATACAGGGAATTATTGGAAAACATTAGCCCAGGATAGGAATTATGGGGAGCTTATGTCCGCGCGGCCATTAACGTGCTGATTCGTTAGTGCCAGTGAGTTAGCCCCCGAAATGTTTGCAAAAGGAAAACTGACCCATGGACTACGAGAAGTTAAACAGCGTCGGTGTAGAGCATAGCCTACATAGTACATATTTCTCATGGATTTGTTCTTCCTGATTTAATTTTGAAAGTGAAAGGTCTTACCAAATTTATGAATTTATCTCTCCAGTGCCAAATCATTTTACTTGCACTCTTATTTGGGAGATTCAAAGCTTAAAAAGTACAACTACTAATCTGATTGCACAATTTCCTTGATTTTTCACAATCCTCGGAAAAAATACTGTGTTTGACTTTTTTCATTGGCACGAGTCCTTTCAGCCTGTCGATATAGTCCCTCCTTTCAATTTCGGCGCCCCGGATTCGATTCTTTCAGGGTTGGGGTAATTTAAACGCCCACAACGTGTTTAAATATTTGTGGATTGTCTTATACCGACTGTCTTTCGTCTTGAGCCGTCGCGTCGTCCGAGGATATTGCGAACCATAGATCCAAGGAGGCCTAGTACTTGCCTAGTTTGTGATTCGAAGTTCCTACTGAAGGTCTAGAATCGACATAAACTGGGTATTAAGTCCCGATGGGGAACTGGTATGTCCTACAATTAAGAGAGTGAAAAAAGAGAATAGAGAACTTTTTTAACACTCGTCACCGAGCGGGTTGTTTCAGGTAGTATCATTTGAGATTTGTACTGGTGAGGTTCCGGGTTTAAACGCAGGTGCCAACCAACTTGAGGCTTTTCCCTGTTTTCCTCGGTTATCAAGGCAAATTCTGGGTTGGACATTCACTACCGGGATCCATTTCATCAAATTTGCCATTGCGGGATATAACCTGGATATCAAAAAGTCTATAAATAACAGTAACATTCTTTTAAAAAATCGTCGTTATAAGAGAAAATCAGATAGACCATTTATATAGGAAAGACTGCTAATAGCTTATAACGACTGACATACACTTCTACTGCAAACAAAGATTGCATAATACATATTTCGGTCCTATGTCATATGTACACACAAATTCTCAAAATAAATTTATAAAGTATACGAAAAAAAAATATATTCTAAAGGATAAATTAAAAACTGAATATAAAAATCAGTAATAAAAGCCGCGTTTCGGTTAACAATTTTTCCTGTTAATATTGATGACCGATCCTGGTGTAATGTTCAATAAATAATTTACAACCAATTATTATCCTGTCAAACACCATTGGTGCATTTAAAACAATTAATGACACTACACCCATGTAAAATATAGCTTTTAAATACATATCATACTTAGTTCAAAGGGAGTTAAATCGACATGCATATTGCAATCATACACATGAATTGGGCTACCCTACATTTAAAAAACCTAATTGAATTAACTACAAGCGAATACTGGCACATATTTCATAGAAATACGTTAAAATGAAATCTAAACCATCACATATGGGGTCAATTTGAATTAATTGGGTTGTAGCAAAAAATAGCCTTTTCCTTTTATTCCTGATACAAATGAGTAATTACCAATTAATTAAGAAAATAGAAATTGGCATTTATCGAAAACCGACAAGCAACACACTAGCCATAAACAATAAATCGAGACATCCTTTTCAACATAAAATAAGTACATTCAAAAGCCTAATAAATAGAATGTTAAAACTCCCTCTAAATAAAGACAATTATAATAAAGAAGTACAATACATCAAACACATGGCAAAAATTAACGGATGCAACAAACAAATAATAAATAGAATCATAAATAAACAAAAAAAGAAAAAACAACATTACCAACATAACCAACTTGAAATAGAGTCCAATGACAACAACAAAAAATGGATAACTCTCACGTACACTGGTAAAGAAACATTAAAATTGGCCAACACACTAAAAAAGCTCGATAAGAACATTAATATATCCTACAGAACTGGCAACAAACTAAACAATTTAATAAACAACAACATCGAAGAAATAGATGAATTCGACAATAAAGGCATCTACAAATTAACATGTACAGACTGCAATAAATTCTACATTGGGAAAACTAACAGAAGCTTAAACATTAGATTCAAGGAACACTTCAGAGATTTCGTTTACAATGGAGGAAAATCAAGTTATGCAAAACATGTAATCCAAGCTGGACACCATATGCATAACATCGACAACACCCTCACAATAGTACATAGAGAAAACACTCCAACGAGAATAAATATACTGGAGGAAATCGCAATCCTAAGAGAAATCAACAGCAACCTGATTCTCAATGAATACACACCTAATCCACACAATCCTCTGTACAAAATTCTCACAACCAAGTCAGTGCTTCAACAAGGGTCAACAAGAACGGACCTAATGCATTCTGCTGATGATGGGACTAGTCCCGAAAGGCCTACAGAGTTTTAAAAGAACTTAAGTTGAGGAGACGGACCTACAAGGTAACTATATTATAGTTTTTAACCGTACATTATATTACTGTATACTAAGATATTCAGTAGTCCAACGCTATGGTCTCGGGGTAGCGTGCTGCCTTCTAACGCAGCGGACCCGGGTTCGATCCCCGGTCGGGACAATTTTTCTGGGTGAGGTTTTGATCGGGGTTTTTCCTCACCTGTAAGAAAAATGTCAGGAAACCTTTAAGGTCCAAACGGTCCCCGAAATCATATGGCCATTGCAATCATCATCATTCATATTCATCTTTAAACTTAGGATTAGGGACTCGCCTGGTTCACCATTATCATCGGGGCAACGAAACCCCGCCTTCCAGGCGCCCCAACCTCAGAAGTGGGTTACAAGTACGCCATGCCAGGAGAGAAACCAGGAATGTCGAAAGACAACCTGTGGCATTTGAAAAATAAAAGAGAAAAGATATTCAGTACATCTACAGATTATTACTGTATAGTTTTATTAAATGTCTAATATTCGTCCAGTATTATCCTATTAATAGCTTAATAACTTATACAACATATTTTACCAAAAGCACTAATTTATTATTTACAAATCTCCTCGGTGGTCTATGTATTATGCTCCTAGTCTCTATCCCGAGGATCGCGGGTTGAAACCCGGACGGGATCAATGGATCTTTATCATGGAACGCCAGAGAAAAGATTACCCAGACAAGCTTTGGAATGATTCCACCCGGGAAACGAAAGAGAGCTCGATTTAGATTTAAATGGATGGATGATGTAAAAAGAAGTATGATGGAGCTAGGTCTGGAAGAATTGGAATGGGAAGATAGAGGGAATGGATAAAGAAGTTTAAAAAGCTTTGGGCACAGGAAGATGTTTTATTACATTGTAAACCTGTTTATACATAAATAAAAAATAAATAAATTATTATCCTTATCGTTATCGTTATCATTATCAATACCAATATCATCATTATCATTATCACCATCACTATTATTATTATTATTATTATTATTATTATTATTATTATTATTATTATTATTATTCGTGCGCCATTCATGAATTTAGGCCAATTTTGACCTGTTTCGGTCTCAAGTAGACAGGATCTAAAAGTCGTTTTTGTGGACGTCGTTGTCCTCGCAGGCGATACCGAAAAACTGCATTAGGGATCCTAGCTGGTGAAATTATTATTATTATTATTATTATTATTATTATTATCCGCGGGCGATACCGAAGATCTGTATTAGGGATCCTAGCTGGTGAAATTTATTATTATTATTATTATTATTATATTATTATATTATTATTATTATATTATTATTATTATTATTATTATTATTATTATTATTATTATTATTATTATTATTATTATTATTATTATTATTATTATTATTATTATCCTTTTTCAGTCAGTTTGGTTCACGCGGTAGCGTTTGAGACTTGTATTTGCGAAGGTTCGGATTCAAATCCTGGCCCGAGAATCCTCATATATTTTTTCCCAGTTTTCTCGTCAAGGCAAATGCTGGATAGAAATTTAATTATCAGATCCTATTTATTATAATCATCTTAACAAAAAAGAATTTTAAAAAACAATAACTGGTTTTCTATACAAATCAGAAGATACACAGTAGAAATATATAACCTACTGCATATAAGTTCCAATAAGCGATATGACCTTAGATGTCTATAATTAATAATAATTATTATTATAATTATAATAAATGCATACATAGATACTATTTCAATGCATGACTACTACTGTTACGTAAGTTTTATGTAACCGTGAATTCATTTTTTTTTTGTTTCTTTAAAAATAGCAGCACATTTCTTAGAGTCACGTGTGCGCACTCCTATATAGTAATTGCTTGATATGAGTGAAAACAGATGCCGGTGCACCGAATCGTTCATGTATGCAAGTCTTTGAACGGAAACACGGATATATAACACATTGGGAATGCTGTATGCATGCTGATCTTGTGGAATTCCGTTATGAATTTGAGGTTTGCATTCTTCACAATACGTATTTTTATCATTAAATTACGTAGTACGATTCCACATCAAACAATATGTCTCACAGACACAACGTATTTGTTCAAACTGCGAATATATGTTTAGTATTATTAATTCTTCCAGACAGTATGAATCTTACTCATAAATGACTGCTATTCTTTACAACATGTGACGAGACTTTTTTAATTCCTTCATTAACTCCTGTCAAATTTTATTCTTACGGTTCCATTTTTCAAATATTCTCACCATTTACAAGGATTTTAATATTTTTCTATCGATTATTTCAATATATTTTTTCTATGATATTTAACTACATAAGTAGCCATATTGATTTTAATGAATATTCTAAGCAAAAACAAACTCGAGTTACAGTGCAAGTAATCATAATAATAATAATAATAATAATAATAATAATAATGTGTTATTTATTCTGGTAGAGTTAAGGCCATAAGGCTTTCTCTTCCACTCAACCAGCACAAATACAAATTAATTTTTTGACAAATATAGATATACACTATACTAATTATAAACTGTTAAAGATACATCAAATGTAGCAATGTATATTTCATGTACAAACCAAAATTTTATACGATAATAACAATAATAATTAAGTTTAAGTAATCCCACTACAGGCTTCAGGAGGCCCTTGGGGTAGTAGGAGGTTAAGGCTCCAACTTTTTCTGGACAATCGGCACTTGATGTCAGCCCTGCGTGACGGCCGCCTTTACCCCCAGAACAAGCGTCTGGTACTCATTTCCGTTAGAGGCTGAGTCGACCCCAGGGCCATAGTGCCGCCAGAAGGTTTGGGTCAGTTTAAAAATCCTGACCCCATCGGGACTTGAACCCTCGACCTTCCAGCTTGTAGCGCAGTGTCTTAACCACTACGCTACGGCGTACCCCAACAATAATAATACTTACGATAATAATGATGATAATAATAATAATAATAATAATAATAATAATAATAATATTAATAGAGTATGTACTAATTAACTCTACACATATATTTCAGAATTTCATAACTTATAATTTATTTTTGGGCATTGCATTCTTTCACAAGTTAGAGTGTTTATATTGCGTTAGGTTAGTTTTTAGATTGCTCTTTCACAGGTTAGAGTACTTAAATTGTGTTAGGTTAGCTTTTAGCTTCGTTAAATATCGTGTATATGATGGTTGCATCCCTTGATTGAAGAGTATAAACCGTTTCGCGCTTGTTTGGCACATGCGCATGATGTATGATTGGACACACTTTTTCGCGTCACATGTTATAAAGAATCCCAATAATGAGAAAGCAGAATCAATATCCATCCACCTTATTATTCAGATTCTGCATCATCCTACAAATATCTTCAAATTATGCTTTTACAATTAAATATTTCCCTCGAAAAATGTTGTAACTGGGAATAATCCGTTTATTTATCATAAGTAATGCCACGAGTGATTTCCAAATTATCGATAAATTCACGGATCACCAAGTGAAGAGTGAATTTATCTACAGAATTTGTAAATCAAGAGTGGCATTTGTTAGGACTATTTAACGAATAATATTAAGTTCTTAACTAAAAAATAATTCTTTGAATACAGTTACCGGTGTTTTAAAATATTTATATAGTTAATGTAAACGGCGATGTTTGAAAACAAATTAGAAATGTGAGGTTATGTATATTCACTGCAACTCGATCATATTATTTATTGCCAAATAGGATCGCAATATTGTAAGAATGCACTCTAGTGGAGAAATAATTAAACATATCAAACTATTATAATCAACATTATAGGTTAATCATTTATATTTTGAATAAACAACTCAGTAAAATCACTGAATCTATTCATTATTTGCTATATTCAATGTATTTGTTGGAGAAAATAATGGTCTAACCTGTTCAGAATATTAAAAAAGGAGGAGCTTTCTTTATCACAAAAGCAGGAGCTGATAAAGAGAAATCGATAAAGAGCGAGTTGAAACACGACTGCAATTGGTGTAAAGCAGAATTAATTGAAACGTGATTGGTCATTGACTACCATTTGCGACATGAGTTAAATAGTCCATTTAAGTTAACTTAACATTGGTCGAACGCTGTAGCAATGGAAGAGCGAATGTCTTCTTTGCAAGAGAGAACACAACGATATTGGATCTCACATCATTACAGACTTGTAGACAAACAAATAAACAGGCGTTTATACAGATAAGACTGTATACGTAAACTAATAAACTGACATAAAAATAGTCATACTATAATTATTGCAGGTCGTTTAATATCACCTTTCACGTCATCTCATGTAAGGAAAAAAATAATCTGGTATAGGAAAATACAGGTGCCTAAAATATGAGGTTGTGGTGATCTAATAAGGGGGCACACTCATGTACTTCATAACTCCGAGCTTGTGATTCAACTTAGGGCAGACGTTTGTAGCACTTCCTCTGGACCTAGGGCTCAGCCCAAATAAATGGCAGTATGAGTCAGGTATAGAAATGTTTGATGTGTTTCGAACCAATACCTAGCAGACTATATATCACCGTAGACTTCATCTCATCCATTCCATGAAGTAAATATGGGTAATACAATGGATCAAAAATAAGGTTGAAGTATTAGGGTCTTAAAACCCGAAACCCATCTTTACTAATCTAATCTAAGAGAGAACATATTGTCGGATTTCTCATCTCTACAGAGGGTGAACATAGAAGAAAGAAAGAGGCGTTTATATAAATAAAACTTTGTACCGAACGTAATAAATTGACAAAATCATCCATAATAAAAGCATTGCAGGTGTCCACCGCTGTCTCGAGATAGCGTGCTGCCTTGTCACGCAGCGGGCACGGGTTCGATCCCCGGTCGGGACAAATTTTTAGGTGAAGTTTTTTGCGAGGTTTTTCCTCACCTGTAAGATGAATATCAGGAAACTTTAAGACCCAAACGGTCCCCGAACACCATTATCATCAATATATTCACCTAATTAGCTTAAGTATAGTTTAAGGCCTCTCCTGGCGCATGTTTACCATCATAAACTCTCATATCATCGGGGTAGCGAAACCCTGCCTTCCAGGCGCCCCAACCTCAGAAGTGTGTTACAAATACATCATGTCATGAGAGAACACCTGAAATGTAGAAATAACAACCAGGGGCATTTTAAAAAAATCATTGCAGGAAGAGCGACTATAAATTAAATAAATGAAGGGTACCGGTACAGTGGAGAAAAAAAAGTAAACCTAAAAAGAATGTATTTTATTGTACAACATCCGTAATACTACCTGTTTTTCTTCTGTTTTTACCAACTTAAGCACAATTTACGAAACGTTTGTGTATTTTTGGAGATTTTCAAATATTTCAAACTACTCAACTTATTGAAAATTTCAATTTATACCAAACTTGAAGGAAAATAATTCCATAACCAAACTGTATTTTTACACCTTTAAATGATAGTGGTATGCATGGCGAATCTAATGATAGCTCAAACTCCAATGCGACATAAAAATACTTACATTTTTTTTGTACCCTTCAAAACAATAATTAATAAAAATGTAAAATGTTAATCTTGTTCGTCTTCTTGTAAATTTAAAACTTTTTATAGCCTTTTGGGCTAGTCATCAGCGTTTTTGACTACTGTTCATGAAGTCCCGGGTTGGATTCACGGTCAACCCATAGGAATTTTTCCTTAAACGGAATTATTCCTGTAGTTGCCCATGGTCTGGAATTTAGGTTAAGAACTCTCCTGGCGCATCCTTATCATTTATCACCCATCACATCATCGGGGTAATGCAACTCCAACTTCAGAAGTGAGTTAAAATTAAGTCAATGGCAGGAGGGAACAACAGAAATATCTAAATGACAACATGAGGCATCAAATTAAAAAAAAAAATATCGAACAATTGCGTAACTTCCTAAAATATTAAGAACATCAGTGGTTTAACTCGATTTTTAATTATGAATGGCAAGAAAATAAATAGGAAAATAAATAAATGTCTGGCCTATATGTCATTTCTTTGGCTTCATCAGCTTAAGGCAGGATTAACATGTAATTAATACTGACAATCGGATGAAAACATGTGATGATGTTTCAACACGCTTCACATCTGCGACGAATAATAAACCAGCTTTTCTTTGCAACTCCTGCCATAAAAACTACACCACCTTAAATGCTTATGTAAATTATATGTAATAATATTTATTATACGCATATACAGGATGTTACCGAAATGAGTGCAGATTTTTCGCGTGGTGATAGGGAACATCTGTACAAGTATTTTAACATAATACATTGTTGTGGGTCTATTTTAGAGTAAAACAGCATTTAAAATTGTTGAACACATTGTTGCTTATTTATTAATTCTAAGAAAAAAAAGGAAGGTATTACTTGTTATCTTAAATGTAATTGTTGGAAATGGCGACCATTGACCTGGATGCACAGCTCCGCCCGTCTCACCTCGGACTGATAAACTCTAAGGGTCAATTTCACCAATAGAGGTAACTTTATTACGCCAGTTTTCCCTGTATATAATGCATAGCTTAAACTGGCGTAATACAGTTACCTCTGTTGGTGAAACCGACCCTAAGAAGCATTTCTGGATGCTCCCTGATTTCCGCAGCCGCTGCTACGATTCCTACTACAAGCTCTGGAGCTGTGCATCCAGGTCAATGGTCGCCATTTCCAACAATTACTGTAAAATAAGACGTAATACCTTCCATTTTTCTTAGAATTAATAAATAAACAACAATGTGTTCAACAATTTTAAATGCTGTTTTATTCTGTAGACCCACAACAATGCATTTCCGACCCAAGGTCGATTGTGTTAAAACACTTGTATGGATATTCCCTACCAGCACACGAAAAGTCTGCACTCATTTCGGTAACATTCTGCATTCCACCGCTACGGGCCAGCATATTTTAAAGTAATGGACGAATAAACATCCGTACAAAAATATTTTTCTTGTATATTTGTGCTCCAAAAGGCGGCTCCGTGGCGCATGCGGTTAGACGCTCGCCTCTCTCCGCTGGGGTGCCGAGATCGAGTCTCGTTCACTCCATGTGAGTTTTGTGGTGGACGAAACAGAGCTTGGGCAGGTTTTTCTCGGGGTATCTCCCGTTTCCCCTGCCACAAATTTCATTCCGCTATTTCTCCATTTCGTTTCATTTCGTTCATCCGCCCCTGAGACGGTGCGTCAGGGATTGTCGGCCGGCACCCTTGTAGTTCACAGACCTTTATAAATATAAGGGCTTCATCTCATATCATTCCTTGACCCGACCTGAGTTGGGCACGAGTTGATGATATTTATTTATCTGTGCTCCAAAGTTTATAAAACGTCAAGAGCCGCCTATACCGATCTTATTCCGGTCTTTGTAGACTAATAGATTATCTGATGAATTTATTATTATTTTTCGTAACTAACACCCGGAAAGCTCAAAGGACGGAGTGCCACTGTAGCACATTTTTATTATATTTTCCCGCAGGAATTTATACTTGTATTACCTCCGATTACTAATATGCAATTTATATCTTTATGAAGAGATGTATTTGACTTTGTACAAACTTTATTTTATCATACGTTTAAAATAAAGAACTCAACTACATTAAGTATATGGCAAAAACCAATGGCTATAATGAAGAATTCATAGATAAGCTCGTAAAAAAACAAAAAAGTAAGAACAACATAACCAACATAACTAAACTAGAAAAAGAATCTGACAACAACAAGAAAACATGGATAACACTTACATACACAGGAAAAGAAACAACAAAATTAGCCAATGCACTAAAGAAAGCCGATAAAAACGTAAAAATAGCATACAGAACCAATAACAAATTAAACAACATAATAAACAATAACATTGAAGAAAATAACATTTTCAACAGCAAAGGAGTTTATAAACTGACATGTAAGGACTGCAACAAATTTTATATAGGAAGGACAAACAGGAGTTTTAACATCAGATTCAAAGAACATTTTCGAGACTTCATTCACGCAGAAGGTAAATCAAGCTATGCAAAACACGTTATCCATGAAGGACATCGCATGTTAAATATTGAAAACACCCTAACAGTAATGCACAGAGAAAATAATCCAGCGAAGATAAACGTACTCGAAGAAATGGAAATCATAAAAGCAGCTCACAACGACAGTCTGATAAACGAAAACGAACCAAATACATGCAACCCCCTCTACCAGATCTTCAGTGAAACACCAGTTTTGAATCCTGCCGATGATGGGACAAGTCCCGAAAGCGCTACAGTTAAATGATAATTAAGTTGAGGAGACGGACCTTTCAGGTGAATATTCTATAATTTTATATTAATTTTAAAATAAATTGACCAAGAAGGTTCATACACTGCCTTCTTAAAAATGATCCCCTGGAAGTAATATGGACGGAGCATTGGGCAAGCAATCCTTCCAACATCACCTGTTTGTATCAACATAGGTACATTTTCCCTCAAGGTTTTTATAACCGGTACTGAGTACGAGTATCAAATACAAACTAGTGTATATTAAAAGGGATGCGCCTGAGTAAAAATATTTACACAAATTAAAATGTGTATGACCCCACTGTGGTCTAGGTATAATATCATTGTGAGGGATATAAATTATAAAAGGATTAAGATAAAATAAGTGTTTTATAATTATAAAGAATCACAAAATTGCCTCATTAATACTAATTTCTTACACAATTAATTTAATGTATGCATTGTGATAATTATTCTCGGGCCCGAATTCGATGCTAGGTCGCAACATTTTTTTTTAATCGGTGGGTTTCTTCATTAAGAAACTAAGAAATTGGGACTGGAAGTAAATATCAATATAACTAATCATATGGTCATACATATAAATACATTATATAATGAAAATGGACAGCTAATAACAAATGAGGAAGATTTTGAGGAAGTGGCTGAATTCAAATACCTAGGAACAATAGTCTTCTTCTTCACGGTTTAGGTTTATTTTCTAGCCTGTTCCGGCTCCAAATTGCTGCTCTTTCCATCTTTTCCTTGGTCTTCACAAACATCTTCTTCCTCGTGGTGAATAGTTGTATACTGCTTTTGGTACTTTATTCTATTCTATTCTATTCTCAATAGAATTCTCATTTCAGCAGCTTGTATTCCGGCAGACTGTTGTGTTGTCACTGTCCATGTTTCGGACCATAAGTAATAATAGGCACTGTCATTGTCTTGTATAATTTCATTATAGAGTCTTTCCTGGCTTTATTTTTCAAAGTTCTTTTTAGTGTTCCCGTTATATAAATAAACTTACTTAGTTTGTTATTTATGTCTGTTTCCGCTGTGTATGAAATTTCGCAACTTAGGAAGTTACATCTTACCACTTGTTCTATTGGTTTATTTTCTAATATTATCACAAACAGGAATAAGATGCACAAGGAAATTAAACATAGGCTCAATTCTGGAAATGCTTCTTATTATGCATTACAGAGACCGTTGACGTCCCAACTCCTTTAAAGAAAAAGTTAAACTGAAAATATATAAAAATTTATTCTACCAATTATGTTATATGGATGCGAAACATGGACGCTTACTTTAAGGGAGGAAAGGAGATTACGAGTATTTGAGAATAAAGTTCTTAGGGACATTTTTGGACCAAAGAGAGATGAACAGACAGGCGATTGGAGAAGACTGCATAACAGTGAATTACATGGTATTTATAGGAAGCAAGGTATAATGAGAACAGTTAAGTCTCGTAGACTGCGATAGGCAGGACATGTGGCACGAATGGCGAATGAAAGACGTGCATGGAAGCTTCTTGTAGGAAAACCGGAGGTAAAACGACCAGTTGGTAAATCAAGAATGAGATGGGAGAATAACATTAACTATGATATGAGGGAAGTAGATTATACAGGGGATGATTGGAAAATATTGGCTCAGGATAGGGATGTATGGACAGGCTCCTGGGTGAGCTTTTTCGGGGTTTTCCTCACCTGTAAGACAAGTGTCAGGAAGCGTAGGGCCCAACGGTCCCCGAAAATCATCCGGCCATCATCATCATCATCCATCACAGTGTGGAAAGTAACGGGAACCTATAATTCCCTAGTAAAGCTGCAAGCATAGCATGAAAACGCTATGATTGCAGTGAAAGACCTGCCCTCTGGCAGAATTACTATGGATGGATATAGCGCATGTTACCTGCATACTGTAGCCTACGCTAGAACGGGTCACAAGTTATGAATTATTGATATTCTTCTCCATTATTTTCTATTACATTCTATTACATCCAACTAATTGCGACTTGAGTGAATCCACTATGTAGATTATTTCAAGGTTTTTTTTTTTTGCTGTGTTTAATTGCTGTGAGCTGCATCTAATTTTAATAACTAACTAACTGGCTCTGTCAAACCCGTAGGTTCATGGCCGCGCGGACGTAAGCTCTCCATACATCCCTATCCTGAACTAGTGCCTTCCAATCATCCCCTGCACAATCTACTTCCCTCAAATCATAATGGTATTCTCCCACCTCATTCTTTGTCTGTAAACTGGGCGTTTTCCCTTCTAATTCTACTAATTAACTCACTGGTATTATCGAACCCGTAGGTTCATGGCCGCGCGGACATAAGCTGTATATACATCCCTATTCTAAGCTAATGTTTTGCAATCATTCCCTGTATAATGTACTTCCCTAAAATCATAGTTAATGTTATTCTTCCACCTCATTCTTGGTCTACCAACTGGGATATTCCCTCTGGTTTTCTTCTAATTTTACTACATTTACAAATTTTTAAAACATTTCCATGTAAAGCTATGTCTGTATTATAGTCGGAATGTTGAGCTAGCGAGGGCGACGTTATTTTCCATGCTATTCATATCTGCCTTAGAGTATCTTTATCTCTACTTCTAATTCATTCTTTTCATTACTTACTGTAAATGCTTTGAACTAAAAAACATATACAGTAGACCTATATATATTCCCAAAGTCGATAATCGCATTTTTAAATAGACTTCGACCTTTTTACACGCTTTATATTAGCTTGACCTGTATCTATCTATGTAACGGAATCTTTCAACGCGATTTTCACCCACTTAAATTCATTGGATCGATTTGAAACTTTGTATACTTGTAGAGAACCCGTGACAATACAATAATTGCATATTTATTTTCTAAAATCCTGGCCATAATCATCAGAAAATCAAAAAAAGTGTTTTTGTATCAATGTAACGGAATCTTTCAACGCGATTTTCACCCACTTAGAAACATTGAATCGACTTGAAACTTTGTATACTTGTAGAGGACCCGTGACAATACAATAATTTCATATTTATTTTCTAAAATCCTGGCCATAATCATCAGAAAATAAAAAAAAAGTGTTTTTGTATCAATGTAACGGAACCTTTCAAAGCGATTTTCACCCACTTAAAAACATTGGATCGACTTGAAACTTTGTATACGTGTAGATGACCCGTGACAATACAATAATTTCATATTTTGTTTCTAAAATCCTGGCCAGAATCATTCGAAAATAAAAAAAAATGAAAACTGGTATAATAGGTTGCGGACTCATCGACTTTTTAGTCAATAGTTGTAAGAGCTCAGTTGGTAGAGCAGTGAACTCTTAGTGGTGTATAATTTCAGTAATCCATACGTCGCTGGTTCAAATCCGGCTAGGAGGATTTTTTATAGAAGAGTATTACTTTTAGCTCATACTACAATAATATCGAATTTAAAGATATTTACATTTTTATCTTATTCTGTAAAATATTAAAACTAAAAAATAAAAAATAAATAATAGTTTTAAAAAACTAAAAGAACACGCTTTATTAGAAAACTAAAAAATGAAAAATAATTTTAATTTCCAATACGCTTGGGATAAAATTAAAGTGGTCAACAAAAAAATCATCTCCAACACACATAGAATAAAACTAGAGTTATCAACAAAAAGGAAATAATTTTACCATAAAAGCGTGGGGTGCTTTTTATGATGTTTACATTTTCTTCTTAGAGAGCTTACTTTTACCAATATCTGTTTATTATCAAATATATTAATTGATATAGAGCACCCCACGCTTTTGATGGTAAAATTATTTTCTTTTTGTTGATAACTAGTTTTATTCTATATGTGTTGGAGATAATTTTTTTGTTGACCACTTTAATTTTATCCCAAGCGTATTGTAAATTAAAATTATTTTTCATTTTTTAGTTTTCTAATAAAGCGTGTTCTTTTAGTTTTTTAAAACTATTATTTATTTTAATTACAATATCTAGATATCTGCGCTACGATCCCAAAATTTCCTTATGAAGTACAATGCAGATAGCATTATAGTATGTACTGTATATACTGTAACTGCAGTCAAGAGTACACATGGCTAAGATAATGCAATGACACAATACGGGTGTAAGAAGCGGAAACTTTTACTTGTGTTTATTCACCGTGAGAGGTCGCTGAACTTGCAATGCCATCATCATGTTGGAAGAAGTATCTTGAAGGAAGTAACGTTTTAATATTATTTCAAGAAACTCGCAAGTGAAGTAACAGATATTTAAAATTACATTACCTTTTTTATTAACTTCAAACAACTTTTACAAGAAATTAATAATTTTTTATTATAACAAGAAAAATGAATTCGCATATATTTTCTGTTATTCACTTTGTCTTTCACTTGTTTATTTTCCTTTTAGTATAATGTTTATATATACATGCATTGTTTTTAGTTCATTTAAGAATCCACATTGTGTATGATTGAATTTCCTTCCTAATTCCAGGTACTTTTGTCTTAAAATTTCCCGGAAATTTTCTGGGTTGGGACCACTAAAGATTACGAAATATTGATGTAATAATAAGGGGTAGTGACGTGTGTATAACTTCTCCTACCCAATTCTCATCCTCACCTTCTCGTGGTACAACCCGTTTTCACAAACGAGGCTCTGAGGACCGAGTCACGGCGGTATAACCGTTCCATCGGGTACTGAGTAAATGCGGTATCCTAATGTCTGTCCAGAGACTAAAAGGACCACTGGACTACTTAGCGTCGGGCCAGTAACCTGTCCTAAGGAACTTCAAAACTACTTTCAAGTCTCAACATGAAAGACCAGGACGTCCACTCAAAAGACTTTTGGATGGTGTTTCTCTTGAGGCCGAAACAGGTCAACAAATGGCCTAAATTCGTGAATGTTCGATGATGATGATGATAATAAACTTATCGATGAGTAAATATTCATTTACTGGAGATTCTATGCTACTATGCCACCTACACACATTTAAAGAAATAAAATAATATAAACAATTTATTGCTCGAGTATGTGAAAAATTGCCCGAAACAAAATATATGTTGATTTTTTTTAATGTGAGAAATGCTTTAAATTGAAGTCAGAATTTGAGCTCAAAGTATCCTAAAAATCACCATATTTGCAACGTAAAACATGTATTACACAATGCTCAGACGTAGCCAACGTATCACAAAAACCAGCTGAAAACGAGTGAATGATAAACTAACCTGGCGCACTAACTCGTTAATTTTTTTATCCTAACTTGCCCTAACTAACACAACTTGACCATTGTTTTCACCCTAACTTGTCCACTAATGTAGGTGGCCTCTTGGAATAGAATCTCTTATATGTGAGTGAACATCTTGGGAATTGGCTCCAGTGGCAACGTGTGTTATCACATTGGCCAACATGATGCTAGCGGTCACTTGCTCTTTGAATATATACGGTGGCACGGAGGCACTGAATGGCCTAAAACATTTCAGATTAACACTGGGATTCAAATTTGGAGGTCACGTTTTGTAGATGTCTATTATCTGAGATTTTTACATACCTATATATATATATATATATATATATATATATAAGACAATATATTCTTTCCAGAGGAAACCAATCTCGAGGTATTTACGCGCTGTGGAAATCCATCAGCAGTCCTCAGGTTTAAATACATACGTATCGGGTCACATGGGAGCATGATCAACCACTAGACAAAGGGTCACCAATTAGATTTCTTGGAGGTCCATTTTGAAAGTAGTAAATTAAGTCGGGGTCCGGAACCACAGTTCATTAAACATACGAAGCTTTTATTAAGTAACTAATATTATAAGGGAATTAATTAAATTATGTTATGGGTATGAATTGCACAAATTAAACAAAACACGTGGTAAATACTAAAAAGATACAGCACTGTAGTACACAGTTATTAATTCTAATAATTATTAAGTTTGTGATAAACTTGACATATGATCAGAATAATGGTGAATGGAGAAGATTACATAACGGTGAACTGCATGGTCCTTATAGGAAGCCAGATATAATAAGAACAGTTAAGTCTCGTAGACTGCGATGGTGAATGAAAGACATGCGTGGAAGCTTCTTGTAGGAAAACCAGAGGGGAAAACACCCAGTTGGTAGACCAAGAATGAGGTGGGGCAAAAACATTAACTATGATTTCAGGAAAGTAGATTAGTAAACAGGGAATGATAGGGGCATATGGAGAGCTTATTTCGCGCGGCAATCAAACTACGGGTTAGATATTGCTAGTTAGAAGTTTTTCACGATACCAGGATTCGAACGGAATCCCGTCCATCTTCAGTCAAATATCCGACATAAGCACATACTGCCAACCGAACCATAGTTTGCTCAGATCAGTTGGACTTTAAGATTATATTTCTGGGTTTGGTTAGGTATCAGTTAGGTCAGGTATCGGTCAAGTATCGATCAGATATCGGTCAGGTTAGGACAGGTCAGGTTAGGTTAGGTTAGATCGGTTTATGTTTGGTTAGGTTAGGATAGGTTAGATTATGATAGGATTGATTAGGTTAGGTTAGGTTTAGTTCGGTTCAGTTCGATTCAGTATGGTTTGGTTCGGTTAGGTTAGCTCAGGGTTAGGTCCAGGTTAGGAAAGTGTTATGTCCGGGTTAGGTCAGGTTTAATTAAGGTTTAGATCAGGTTTAGACCAGATTTAAGTCAGGTTTAGTTCCGGCTTTGTGTCCGGGTTTTGGTTCAGGTTCGGATTTGGGTTTCAGGTTTGAATTCAGTTTGGTTTTCAGTTTTGAGTTCAATTTTTCTTTCAGGTTTTGGTTTTTCTTTTGGATTCGGGTTTTGGTTCGGATTTGGGTTCTTTCTTGGATTTACTTTAGATCCAGGTTAGGTTAGGTTAGGCTCGGTTAGGTTAGGTTAGGCACGGTTGGTTAGGTTTAGGTTCGGGTTAGGTTGGGCTTAGATTCGTGTTAGGATCGTTTTAGGTTCAGTTTAGGTTCAGTTTACGTTCAGTGTAGTCTCAGTGTATGTTCAGTTTAGATTGGATTTAGGTTTATTTAGGTTCGGTTCAGGTTCAGTTTGGGTTCGGTTTAGGTTCGATTAGGTAGATGTTAGGTCCAATTTAGATTGAGGTCAGGTCCAATTTAGATTGAGGTCAGGTCCAATTTAGATTGAGGTTAGGTTCAGGTTTGGTTCAGATTAGGTTCTGTTTAGTTCAGGTTTGGTTCAGATTAGGTTCTGTTTAGTTCAGATTTGTCAGATTTAGGTTTGATTTAGTTCGGTTAGGTTCTGGTTAGGTGCAGGTTATGTTTTGTTTAGGTTCTGATTTGGTTCAAGTTAGGTTAATTTATGTTCGATTATATTTGGTTAGGTTAGGTTACGTTACCGTCAGGTCTGGTCAGTACAGGCCATGTTTGGTCAGGTTAGGTCAGTATAGGTCAAGTATAGTATACGTAGGTCAGGTCACTAAAGCGTCCAAAAAGCTGCGTTTTCACGTTTTTGACTACAAAGGTTGATTTTCTAAAGGCGTAGCCTACGTTTGTCCCGGGAATCTTCTGAACATTTTGCAAAAAGCCCCCAACACAATCGAATGAACGGTATGGCAGCGCATAAAGTATTATATTATTATTATTATTATTATTATTATTATTATTATTATTATTATTATTATTATTATTATTACATAAAAACAACTATTGGATAATTATATTTAGAAGCACTATTTCCATCACTACCTTAGGGATATTTCTTTTTCTATATGTTATATTGTAAAACAGGTAGGTTGCATAATGTCATCGGAATTCAATTTATATATTAACAGATAATATATTCAAAGTACAAATACTTTTTAATACAGGCACAGCAAGAAGTGAAATCATAATGGTATTAGCCTACTTAATAAAATCTTGGTCTAAATGCATAAACTGAATCATAGTTTAAAAAATAAACTTATTTGTATGCCTAAATAATGGCAAATGCCAGTTATAAATCATTCTTGCAAATTATGTCTTAAATTATTTTTACTTTCGGTTAACAATTCTTATATATGTTACATCCAATTATGTATTATAAGTAGGCTAAGCATTATATCTATAATGAATTTGTAATTCGGTTAAATGCATTATTACTTTCTTTGTTTTATAATAATACTAATAATAATAATAATAATAATAATAATAATAATAACAGCAACAACAAGAATAATAATAATTAAAAAAATAAAATAATAATACCCATGTAATATGCAGTGTTGTATGATTTTTTATTTATATGTACACATCACAAAATTATGTACTTATATTACTTCATTTTTTAACTATTTGCTATTGTGTTTTATGAAAAAAAAAACAAAGGAAAATTTTTAATCTGAATCACTGGCTACTATTTCAAAACCGCTTAAAATATCTTCGAATTCTTTGATAGTTTTACATGAGCTTGTTTTCATATTTTTCTGCTCAGACAATCATCAATAGGTTATTATTTATACTGCAACAAAACGCCACGGGCATGAGTTGCCACAACTATTTATAACAGTAGTTATGATCAAAACTTTAACAGTTCAATGAATGTTACAATAAATTTACCAAAGCCTACAGGTCTGTATTATTGACATATGGAACAAAATACGTTTAATATTGTATATTCAGTCATTTACGAATATTTATACGCAATCAAAAGTATAAGGAATTTCCTTAATATCCAGTTACCTGAGAGAATAACAGTTTTATACATTTTCGGGTTTTTTTTGTGACAGAATTTCGGATGACGAAATTGTAATGCATAATAGCATTCAATTTTAAATTAAGTCAAAAAACCTATGTTTAATTTCTTTATGCACCTCATTCCTATTTTTAATAATAATACTTATTATTGTTCCTATGAATTTAAGTTCATTCACTTCTTAAAAAAGTTTACCTTATTTTTCATTAACTGTCCTTTTTATTTTATATGTTTTTCTAATGTTGAGGAATAGGAGTACATCAACATATACAATATGAACACTGTTAATTGCTCAAGAATATGAAGACATGGAGTTTATGTTCAGAAAATTATTGGACTAATACGATAACTGGGGTTTGAAAATAAATTTAGGAAAAAACATTTTATACGGGATGTGGAGCCGAAACCTAAGATTTAGAAGATCAAAAGGGGTATATTACAGGATGTGAAGAATTTGAGTATCTGGGAGTAAAAGTAGATAAAGAGGATAAACAAGAAAGTGATATTAAGAACAGAATAAATAAAGGTAGAGCAATAACAGTAATGATGAATGGAGTCTTATGGAACAGATATATAACCAGAAAAAAATAAGTTACAAATATATAATTCAATAGTGAGAAGTAATGTCACATAAACGTATGTCGATGGACATTTCTGAGGAGAGCGGCAAGATGATCAAAATTAGATAAAATAAGAAATACTGTCATACGAGAAAAAATTAATATTAGATATTCAATAGTAGATTATATAAGATATAAGCAATTAAATCGGTATGGGCACGTACGACGAATGCAAGAAGAAAGTTTACCAAGGAAAAATTGGAATGGTGTCCACCTGGAATAAGAAGGAAAGGAAGAGCTCGAAACTCGTGGATGCAAGAAATAAAATCTGAAATGAGAACAAGAGGACTGGAGGACATGGATAGAGTGGATGGATAGAGACGAGTGGAGAAAAAATAAATAAAACTTTAGGCACAGAATGATTTGTAGATATTAAAAACCAGTATATAAATAAAATTTTCTGTGTGGGACCATATATTATCTGGAAACTGCATTTGAAGTTGCATAATTATATATATATATATATATATATATATATATATATATATATATACATAGGGGGCACGCCGTAGCGTAGTGGTTAAGGCACTGAGCTACAAGCCAGAGGGTCGAGGGTTCAAGTCCCGTTGGGGTCAGGATTTTTAAACTGACCCAAACCCTCTGGCGGCACTATGGCCCTGGGGTCGACTCAGCCTCTAACGGAAATGAGTATCAGACGCTTGTTCTGGGGGTAAAGGCGGCCGTCACACAGGGCTGACAAATATATCTTTGTGACTAATAACTCAACGGAATTTTACCGTGTAATTTATAAATATCCGAAGGTAACTTCACAGTAAATTCATCTCGATACTCTAACCCTAGTAATTAACTTCGCAATTCAATCTGGATGTGAAAAGGCCGAGAAATGTTGCTCAGAAGTCTTATTTCAGTGCTTTATCTTTTACCTTGGGATTAAACTTAGTACGTACTTATATGACCCATGCCACCACAGCCATACAGGGACACGACCTGTCGGGAGATTATTTTAAACTCTGGATCACACACATACTTTCATGACCACACAAGGTCATGGAGAGTCTCCCTAGATGAGTGAATAGCTCCGTAAAAGGGCCACTTCCGAGACAACACAAACATTTAGGACAAGTCACAATTAATTCATACATCCTCACTAAACAAGGAATGGTTATGATGAGATAGTATTCGAAGATCATTTTTAGGGCCTTAAATTTCTTATCATTTATCTTACAGGTGAAGAAAAAACTAGCAGAAAACTTGTCTCGATCGGGGATTGAACCCAGGCTCGCTTTGTCCGATGCAATGAAGTTAGAACTAAACAACAGCGGTAGACCGACTTTCTTTTACGAGCCGTATTAAATCAAGAAACGGGACCAATAACTTTACTTCCTAAACGAGAAAAGCCATACTCATATGCGTTATCAAATATTTCCTATTGACAAAGTTAGGCTGAGAGGAAAATCTTATTTTTATAAATTATTTAAACATAAGAAAATTATATAGAATACATGATCTTCATAGAAATCCAGAAGTAATAACAGTGAAGCATTGTAGATACGATGGGCAGGACATGTGGCACGAATGGGATGTGAAAGAGACATGGAAAATTGTAAGAAAACTATAGGAAAATCGCCTATAAGCAGATCAAGAATGAGATGGGACAATAACAGTAACCATTATTTGATGGAGATAAATATTGTAAAGGGAATACCGGAAAATATTGCCTCATGAGAGAGATATTGGAGAGCTTATGTCCATACGGCTCTGAAACTCCGGGTTCGATATTGCCAGTGGGTGAGTTACTTTGATGATAATCCGACGGAAGTTGAAACTTTTATATGTGGAACTCTCAATAGCCGCACTTATCGAAGTAACGGACATGCCAACTGTCGGAGAGGAGGTGAAACATCCTTCGGCATTTCCGGAACGAGGGAGAAGCAGTTTATATAAAAATTACTGATAGTATTGGGTCCTTCCAGGAACTATGGTGTCAGTAAATAACCGGAGAAAACTGAGAAGAGCGAGAAACAGAGAAAGAAATAAGTTAAACTTTAATAAATCATGACCTTTCTCCACTAATTTTTCAACTCTTTTCTATTTGAACTAATATTAAGAATAACGATTTTCGGGTTATTGAAAATTATATTAAAGTAAACTATAAATTATTAATTAACATGTAAACATACCTTACTTACTTACTGGCACTATCGAACCCGTAGGTTCATGACCGCACGGACATAAGCTCTCCATACATCCCTATCCTGAGCTAATGCTTTCCAATCATTCCCTGTATAATATACTTTCCCTCAAATCATAGTTAATGTTATTCTCCCACCTCATTCTTGGTCTACGAACTGGGCGTTTTCCCTCTGGCTTTCCTACAAGAAGCTTCCATGCAAGTCTTTCATTCCCCATACGTGCAACATGTCCTGCCCATCGCAGTCTACGAGACTTAACTGTTCTTATTATATCTGGCTTCCTGTAAAGACCATGTAGTTCATTGTTATGTAGCCTTCTCCATTCACCTGTCTGTTCATCTCTCTTTGGTCCAAAAATGTTCCTAAGTACTTTATTTTCAAATACTTGTAATCTCCTTTCCTCTCTTAAAGTAAGAGTCCATGTTTCGCACCCATATAATATAACTGGTAGAATAATAGTTTTATATATTTTCAGTTTAACGTTTTTTGAAAGGAGTTGGGACATCAACAGTCTCTCTGCAATGCATAATAGCACGCATTTCCAGAATTGAGCCTATGTTTAATTTCTTTGTGCATCTCATTCCTATTTGTGATTATTGTTCCTAGGTATTTGAATTCAGCCACTTCCTCAAAATTTCCCTCATTTGTCATTAGCTGTCTATTTCCATTATTTAATGAATTTCTACGTGTGACCATATATTTAGTTTTATTGATATTTATTTCCAGTCCTAATTTCTTAGTGTTACTCAATAGTGTCTGCGTGTTGGCCTTTAGTATCCCCTCGCTGTCGGCCAATAGAACTACATCATCAGCATTGTAAACATACCAAAAAGTTAAATAGTAGGTTATGTTTTTACGTGTGTATATATCCATGCGTCCCATGTTGGGACATGGTGCTCCCTAGAGGGAGTTTCTTAAATGATTTAGTTACTCTTATTTACCTACAGATGTCAACGATTGACATGTGGTTAGCACATCGCCTCAATGAGACATCAAGTAGGCAACAATATGGTTTTATAGATAACCTTATATTTGCTTATTTCTTTCATTCATGAGTTAAGACTTATCTTCCAACAGGAATCAATAAATTTAATACATAACCTTAAAGCTCACCGAATGTACGAAATTACACTAAGTACATAGTAACATAATAATTATAAAATATATAAATTAATTTATTCTGACTATTTAACTCATGCCCCAAACGGGAGTCAATGATCAATCACATTTCGTATTTCGCCTCGAATTTATCAACTAAAGTTTATCATATTAAAGAATGCACCTCCTTTTTAACATTCTGAATTAAAAATAGGTCATAGCATTATTTTCCAGTGACTGACTCTCCAGGAAATACGGCTACCAGATTGTATGTATAGTGCATGAATGTCAACAGATAGCGCGTGCGGGAGATAATATAAAACACATTTGTAGCAATTGATCATACCACAAGAAAAAGAAACCACTGTTTTCACTTTCTTAAACGAATTATTTTCCAGGAAATGATGTTGCAGAAAAATATAATTGACATATTTACATCACAGGACATCAGAAATTAATTAATACCTATAATGTTGGTTATAAATTTCTCCACTAGGGTCCACATTCTTACATATTGTGATCATTTGGCAATAAGTAATATGATATGGTTGCAGTGATGAACAAAAGAAGCAAATGAAGCGTATCAATCGTTTCTCATTTGTTTTCAAACATCGTCGTTTACATTAAATATATAAATATTTTAAAATAACTGTAGTTAAATAATGATTTGTGACTAAACAGCTTAATTTTATTCCTTAAATATTCCTAACAAATGCCACACTTGATTTCCAAATTCTCTAGATAAATTGGAAATCACTCGTGGCATTAACCCTTATGAAAAATATATTCTCGCATATATTAAATTCACAATCTTAAGAAATTAATCTAAAATAGATAATCACAGCCAAATGTATATCCTAAGCTACTTCAATAATAATAGGCTAATGATAATAATAATGATAATGCCTAATTAATTGTTTGTGGATTCTGTACCAAGAATCCACCTGCATAGATTGAAACATAAACCGAATTACTTGCAAATTAATCAATTGATTTGGTGTTTATCTAAGAAATTAAATTGTCAAAGTTTTATATGGTTTTCATAATTATTTTAATAAACAGCTGTAACGAATGTTTATTAAATTAAGTATGAAAATCATATAAAACTTTGACAGTATTCAATTGATAAAATATACTAAGAAATCATTGTTGCAATATCTGAATAATTAACTGTGGACAATGTTTTTTTTAATGCGAGAAATTCGTTAAAATTGAGACACCTTTAACCTAACGTGGCCACATTTCCAATGGAAAAAATACAATAGCCAACTTATCCTTAAGGGGTGACTGATTATCCAATAAATTGTAAACTAATCTTGTGTACACTGGTTGCCTATTTTCACGTCCTAACCTGGTCAATTTTTCATCTAATGAAATTAAATAAGTGCAGAATAGCATAGTGTGTATTATCATGTTGGCTAACAAGCGCTAGCAGTCACTTGTTCTCTGTAGGAATATTTACAGGTAGAATCTTGGCATACAATAGCAAAGATGTTATTCAACATAGGCTCTATGGCTACATTAATAAATCTATAAATAATTGAATTAAAATTGAAAAACTGCACTTAAACGTACTTGATATATTTTCAAAGTCCTGTAGAACAACAGTGCGCATGCTCCAGAGTTTATAGAGCCAGCGATAACCCACCATCGAACTACATATCGATTATCACCCTTGCTATATATCTATTATCTACATCGTACTAAAGTTAATACAGCTTATGCTAGATGGCAGCATGTCACTATGAAATTTAAATGACCTATCTTTGCAATAAATCCCCAAATCTGTGTTAAATAAATATATTAATAATATTACAATTACCAAACGTTTATTAAAAATAGGTGTACACTTACTTATCACTTCGTAACGCCGTTCTAACCAGCGATAGAAAAAATCAAAGACTAAGTAATATGCACTGTGGAGAAAATAGCAGTTAGCATCACAATATTGTCTAACAGTGTCATAATATTGCGATTTGCGTATTTAAATAAATACTTCAAATATGTCTAATAAGTTAAAAAATTGTTTGAAAAAGTTTAAAATATTTTTAAAAAGTTAGTAAATATAGAAGAGCTATAGTTTACAGCAATAAAGAAAAAAATCAAAAGTAAGTGGAAATGCAGTTCAGCCAACAAAATTATATTAATTAATGGCATAGCATATGAGAACAATAAAATTAACATACGCCTATAACTCAATGGCTCGACGGCCCTAGAAGGTTCTTGACCTTCCAGCCGGCTGTTAGCCTCACATCCACATGCGTTAATCACAGGAGTGGACGATAACCTAGCCAGGGATGACATGTGATCAGCATATCGGGTCCCTTTAATCGTTAGAGTTGTTTTATCAATCTGAAGCCGCTACTTATTTTAGCGACCCGAATTCCTGACAATGCTTGGTAGGCACCGGTCCCGTTTTTATAAAATTAACATAGCATACGAAAATTATAGAAATATGACGGGTAGGATTAAGAAAAACAAAATTATAAAACCTAAATTAGAGCGTGTGACGGCTTCAGAAAAACGACGATTTTTATTATTTGGTCATACTGACCAACTCAGGTTGCTAAATATACATCAGAAGTAAAATTCGGAATAATCAGAAACATCTGGATGGCGAATAGGAATATTGGAAAAAATAAAAGAAACTGAAAGAAATATCAAGAAAGAAATGTAGCAGTGAATTTTAGAGAGTTAACAATACGTCTATTTTATAAGAGGACGCAAACTAAAAGAATGATACTCGTATTCGGATTGGAATGAACTCTAATGGCGAAATTTCAGACATTGTTAACATAAGTGCTTTACTGCAAATTTATTTGATGTTAAGGTGTCAGATACAGGTTAGCAGTTAGATAAATTATAACTGAGTTCGATTCAGAAAATATTACAAATTTTATCCATTTTAAATTATAAATAATGATATAATTAGTATCAAACTAATTTGGGGGATTATCCACTTTAATTTACCTGATATATTTGTAAAGTCCTATAGAACAACAGTGCGCATGCGTCAGAATTTGTAGACCCAGCGATAACCCACCATCGAACCAGATATGGATTTCATCATTGTTTCAATTATTATCGTTTTTTTTTCTTTTTGTATTTATACACATTTAAAATGTAATGAACCTAAAAGCTAACTAACTAACTCACACTTAACCTAAATCAATTACTCTAACCTAGGGTGGATCCCATGAAACGCCGTTTTTTCCACTCCATAATAATTGCAACCATCGATAACCCACTGGTTCCAGCTATATAGTATAATCTCTGGAGAAAATATCAAGTTACCCTCACAATATGTGTATATGAATAAATTCTTAAAAATTTTAAAATGAAGTTATAAAAATTGTTTTAAATATTTTAAAATGTGGAAAAACTGCACTTAAACTAGCGTGAAATATTTTCAAAGTCCTATAGAACAACAGTGCGCATGCGCCAGAGGTTATAGAGCCACACAATCGACCCACATATCGATTATCATCCTCGATTACTATCCATCGCTATGAAATTTAAATTACCAATATTTGCAATAAATCCCCACATCCATTTAAAAAATATATTAATAATATTAAAATTACCAAACGTTTATTAAAAATGGGTTTACAGCTACTTACCACTCCCTAACGCTGATCCAACCAGCGATAACCCAAAATAGCGATAGAAAAATCATAGACTAAGTAATATATACCCTGTGAGAAAATAGCAGCATTACAATATTGTCTAACAGTGTCATGATATTGTGATTTTCGTATTTAAATAAATACTTCAAAATTGTTTAATAAATGTTATAAACATTGTTTGAAAAAGTTTAAAATATTAAATAATGTTAGTAAATACAGAAGAAGAGCTATAGTTTACAACAATATAACTGAAAAATCAAGCGTTAGTAGAAGTGCAGTCGAGCCAAAAATGTTACTAAATGCAGAAGAATGAGTTATAATAATTATTCACGATAATAAACTGAAAAATCAAGGGTAAATTATTCTAAAGAAAATCCCTAATTTGTTTATATTAAACACCAGTAATCTTTAGTTGCAATCAAAAACATGTCAGATATACAGTAGTTACGAAATTTTTATTATCAAAGAACAGAAAATTCCTAAATATGTCCTATTTATTGTTGACTTTTTCAGTATCCAGACACATCTGCGAAGGTTACAAACTTCTATATATATTTTTTTTTTTTTGGTTTAGGGATTGTATAGGAGCGTAGTTAATATCCAAGAACGAATACTGTGGTCCTATGATCTAAGGGGTAAAATATTATGCTTTGATTATTGAACATTGAGGTCCTTATATGTAAAAATATGCCAACATTCATAAATAATAATAATATATTTTATCTGTAGAGTTAGTTTCCATTTCATATGAAGATTTCTGATGAGTTCGAAGAATATATTATTATCAAGATTATTTTTTTAGCTTGTTTAAGACTAAAATGTATCAGAATTTAAACATGTAGAATGTTAATTAACGAGGTAGCATTTTGAAAAAGAAATGTTGATAATAGACTGAAAACAATGAGGATAGTTCAATGGCTTCTTCATATGCAATAAGCTAAACAAATATAATTCAATTTTTATAGTCTGAAAACACGGTCTCTACAATACAAATTTTATATAATTGACGACTATTGTCTAATACCTATAGTTGTATCATATATAGTTTCATACTTACGTAACAATGATTCTCTTCATTTCGTTACTGCATTTTTTGTTAGCTTCAACAAAATATAACCTCACTGAAACACTATAATGTAAATTACAGAACTGAACACAACACGTTCACACCGCGCGGAGTCCAAGAGAATACTAGAATGATATAACATCGAACCGTACGTTCCCCCACTCAGAGCATCAAAACAAATCCACGTGCAGTACAGTTTGATAATACAACATAAATAGACAGGTTGCTTGGGAAGCGACTTGCCGGTTACTGACGCTATCCCAAGTCGGTCGGTTTGTCTGCCTGCGTGCTTGCGTATTTGCAAGAAGGTTACTTGGTTTTAATGCTTTTGCTGCTTCCTTCCTTCCTTTCACTTCTCTTTGATTCAAATCGTGACTTTAACCCCGACGCGCTGTTTTTCTACCTACGTAAAAAAAACTAACAATAGCAGTACACTCAAATGTATTTTATACCCGTTATAAAACACGAAAATGAGATTTTCTTTTGTTTTTGTGTGATAAAGTTAATTACATTAGGAGGAAAATATCACTGTCAGTTGAAAACAATATATTGTTTTTGCTAACAATCAATTGTTTCATTAATTTGTTTACCAGTCTTATCCGCCAGAGTTGAATACAGCGTTCTGTAAAATGGAACTTTCATGATACAAATATCATAGTTTCACAAGTACAAAATATTGTAGAATACATTAAATAATTTTCTTTTCGTAATGCTTTTACATATAATATGCGTTTAAAATAGAAATCAACTTTTTTTTTTAGGAATTAAAAACAGTCCCAGGTTCGTAGCTTTTAAATTTCTAACTTCTAGAATACAATCAATGATTAATGATTATGCTTCAAAAACTAAAATTTGGATATGTAACTACTAATTTATAGGTTTAATTAAACACATCTAAAATTACGTGCTTTATAAATGGGTATATAAGATTTTATTGACGTTATTTATCTGTTACAAGATATATTAATTAAATTATTACTCCCCAAATTTTTTTTCTTTATCCAATCTAATTAGGATACTGTCGGAATAGGTATGAACATTTCAGCACATGGAAGATGGCACACATGTAGTTTAATTTTTGTTTTTACAAGACGATATTGATTCAGAATAAAAAATGGCTCAAGTCTCCAACATGTATCAACGATTTTTAAACACCTTACACAGTTTATATTTATTTTGATTATTTTTTTAAAATCATTAACTATCATTTAAAACTTATTTTAAACGTTTTCTAATTATGTTTCGATTATATTTTAATGGAATATTTAACTATTCGTACCGTTTGCTATAGCAGCCATATTGTTTTTCCAGCCATTTTATTTCTTTGCTCTAATGCAGCCAACAAATACTTCAGAACATTTTTTACACTCCCTATTTTTTTGGGCGTTGTATTACATATATTACTACCAGATCATAAAAAGTGAAGACATCTTAGAACTATTACATGTGGAATCTTTAGAAAACAAAATGTCTGATTATAAGTCAAGATGGATGCAACATGTTCATCGAATGGAAGATCACAGGATACCCAAACAAACATTAAGATATCAACCTGCAGGAATAGGCTAAGAAGACCAGGACGTCCACTCAAAATATTTTTTGGCTGGTGTTACTCTTGAGACCGAAACAGATAAAAAAATGACCTAAATTCGCGAATGTACTATGATGATGATGAATATACTACATACCATCTATTTCATAATTTTGCAGGTTAGAGTACTTAAATTGCGTCACGTTAGCTTTTAAGTTATTTGGGCCTAAAACACTTTATATTAATTTAGACAAACATCGTTGTGTATGTTGGCAGCATAGCGTGATTAAAAATTGTATCCCATTTATCTGTTGGCGCATGCGCGTGGTGCCTGCCTGAGACTTTTAAAAAAATATGGTTCGTGTTGAAACTTCATCCTAAGAACTTATTAAGAAATAATTTATATTAATGGATAAAAAGGAAGTGAAGATATCCATAAAGAACTACAAATATTCATTTTGACAGATGAAATAGAAGAGTATAGGAGAAAATGGTTACCAACAGATTGCCTAGGAAAAGTCTAAACTATCAACCAAGAGGAGGAAAAAGAGATCGGGGACTCCCACGAAAGAGATGGATACAGCAGCTATAATACTTGGAGCCGGAAGGAACTAAAGAGATTTAATCCTTGCATGAAGAAGAAAATCTAAGTTGTTATCTTCTTCTTCTTCTTCTTAAACATAATTTGTAGGATTTTCATCCTGTTTATTTCCAAAATCACTCATCGGAGGAAGACGTATTGGATGTGCATGCACTGTCCATCCATTTCCTCTTGTTCTTTTCCCGTCCATTGGTCTATCTTATCAGCGGCAGATATAGCGGAGAAGGAGTCCTTCGGTACGGTGTACCTGACGGAAGAGGCAACTCTACATCTACTGCCTTGTAGATTGACAAACGGGCGGATGGGGTTCGTTAGTCTTGCAAGACAACCCATCTAGAAGAGATAACTCCGAAATAAAACGGGACAGGCTGAGCTCTGGAGCTGGGTGAAGGCAATCGGCCTAGGGAGGAAACCACGAATAACAAACCCGCCATGAAAACGAGCTAGCAACCCACTTCAAGGTTGCACCAAGCCCTCTTATTTCAGAGGAATAAGGAATTTTATTAAGGACGAGTAATTAATTCAGTTGTAACTATTATCAAAACTAGGGCATATTTATATTCAAATGAAATGGAATTAAACTAGGAATTCATTGGGAACATAATCAAAATTATATATCCTGCCACAAAACAATTTCATAGGCCATCAATAAAACACTAGTACCAAGTGATTAGCGCTCGGTCATAGACCTGAACCTTTGCTATTATGGTGAAGCACACTAGTAAACATCATACAATGGAACGGTAAGCCCTTATACAATGGAGAAAAAGTTTGCAGTTTCCTTTGTTGAAGGGAATTGCTAGACTGCGCTATTATTCACTTACAAATACTATAGCTAAATCCCTAAACTACTTACAATAGGCGAACAAGCAACTGGGTTTTCCTAGGCAAGCTACGGAAAAAAACCCATCACAAACCAATTTAACTAGAACATATGCGCACTCCACAGGCGTCTTCTTTGAGACAGGAGAGAAATGCCGACAAAGAAAAGCCGCCCTAATGCAAATAAATCTCATTTGGACAACCCTGCAAATTTGATATTAGGATGCAACTAATTTAAAGGGAGGGGATATGACCACATACGCTTAAATTTAAAACTCCTGACAACACCCTCAAGATATGATTTACAAATCAAAATTGTTGTAACATATGAACTTTTTGTGAGACGCTCAGACTTTTGGTGGAAGGGACGGATGCCGGCCCTCTCAGAGAAAATAAGTATTCATATTTAGCAAAAAGTTGAGTCAGTAGCGCGAGTGCCGCCGAGTAGGAACATCGCTTTGTTTAAGTTTCAGCGCTATCAGTCAGCGTGCACTTTTTTTTAGTGTTATAAATATTACCAATTTCGACATGTTAAAGACAAGTAGCTATAAATAATTGATAGCGCATTTATTTGACTCAAACGTAGGAGTTAGGATAATTATTTAAACAAGTGCAGTAAATAATAAATATACGTTTCCGGCCATCAACAGCCTTCGTGTCAAGTCGTCGTCAAATACGACAAGTGTAAGCCTTAGTGACAATAAAAGTGGGTCGTCCAGTTTAATTGAGCACAGGGAGTCTACTGTTTTCCCCAGTGAATATCCTTCATCACGGATTCCCGAGATATAAATCCTTCTTCTACCGAAAACCTAAACCCAACTAGTCAGGTGCAACAATTGTCCCTGTACCTCATCCTGGACACATAATTAAACCATGCCGAAATTCAATCCCCTTTTAAGGTGTATCTTATACATTGCTCGCAGTCCCAAGAATCAAGCCTCGGATCAAAGACGGAACAAAATACGACAAAGTTCTTACAATAATATTATTTTTTATTTTAGGGATAATCTCGTGGATATTTTAATTCATCAAAATTGTCTCCAGAATTGATATGTTTTCCATATGTGGACGATGTCAGATATGTTATACCGATATCTAACTCCATGGTACAACTGATACAGCAGCAGGGGTTGATTGGAAAGTATTAGGTTAGGATATATGGAGAGGTTATGTCCGCGTGGCCATGATCCTATGGTTTCGATTGTGCCAATGAGTGAGATATTATTATTATTATTATTATTATTATTATTATTATTATTATTATTATTATTATTATTATTATCATTATTATTATTATCATTCCGCCATGGCCGGTCCCAAGCCCGGATGAGAAAGGAGGAGGGATAGGAGTAACAACCTCGTTAAAAAACTAGGGTTCAGTTGGCTCCGACTGATAGTACTCTGTAAGAGCCCCTGGCCAGGGTTACGGTGAAGACCTCAACGGCAGAGTCGGCGCAGAAGGAGTCCTTCATCACGACGGATCTGCCGGAAGAGGCAACCCTATCTCTAAGGGAAATAGATAAACGCTCCCTTGCGGATCTTCAAAGGCTATGGGAGGAAAACCCAGACAGAAATTTTCCTGGTCCTCCAGGTTGGAAGTTTATGCTGTGGGCCAGCACCCCACACGTTAAAAAAACATAAAATGCTAAAAGACCAAGTCAGTCAAAGCCGGACAGAGAACAGTAGAAATACAAAAGCAACGAAAACGGACATTGAATATAGGCACGTGGAATGTACGAGGAATTAGAAACAAAGTTAATGAAGTAGCAGGAGAATTATTTCAGAACTATATAGATATTGCAGCAGTGACAGAAACAAAAAAGAAAGGATCGGGAAATTCAAATTTAGGAAATTACATACATTTTTGGTCAGGTGTAAATAAATCCAAAAGAGCTAAAGCATGAGTATCAATGTTCGTAAAAAAAATACAGTAAAAACATAATAGATTATGAATATTAATTAAATAAAAATAAAACATAGTTTTATTTGATTTTCATATTTATTATATAATTCAGTGACAGCTGTTTCGGTACACTGTACCTTCTTCAGACATGTTAAATTATGAATTGTATTCCAACTGATCTAAGCAACAATAAAACAATATTTATTTAAATTTTTTGATTTAACAAAGGGGATTCATTCAAATCAAGTTGAGAATTTAACAGTTTTTTACTACTTTTAAACTTATTAATTTCTACAGCCTCCAAAAGATCTAACTTCTTACCCTTATCACAAATATGTAAAATTTCAAAATTTGGATCGAAACAATGATTAAATTGGAATAGGTAGTTAACATAGTTTGAATTTTCTAAATTTCTGTTATATGCTCTCATGTGTTCCTTTATCCGAGATATAAAAGGTCTACCAGTTTGTCCTATATAGACATTGTCACATGTGCCACACTTCAATTTATATACACCTGATAATTTTTCTTTTTTTGTTTTGGTTTTATTGTTTTTTATTATATTTTGTAGAGTTTTATTAGTTTTAAATGCCACATTAATGTTCAACTTTTTGTGGCATTTAAACTAATAAAACTCTACAAAATATAATAAAAAACAATAAAACCAAAACAAAAAAAGAAAAATTATCAGGTGTATATAAATTGAAGTGTGGCACATGTGACAATGTCTATATAGGACAAACTGATAGACCTTTTATATCTCGGATAAAGGAACACATGAGAGCATATAACAGAAATTTAGAAAATTCAAACTATGTTAACTACCTATTCCAATTTAATCATTGTTTCGATCCAAATTTTGAAATTTTACATATTTGTGATAAGGGTAAGAAGTTAGATCTTTTGGAGGCTGTACAAATTAATAAGTTTAAAAGTAGTAAAAAACTGTTAAATTCTCAACTTGATTTGAATGAATCCCCTTTGTTAAATTAAAAAAATTAAATAAATATTGTTGTATTGTTGCTTAGATCAGTTGGAACACAATTCATAATTTAACATGTCTGAAGAAGGTGCAGTGTACCGAAACCGCTGTCACTGAATTATATAATAAATATGAAAATCAAATAAAACTATGTTTTATTTGTATTTAATTAATAAATATGGATTTTCATCAAGTAAACACCAACTCAATTGATTAGATTATGAATATATTAATGAAAGATGCCTAAAGATTAAAATGAAGTCTTATGGGAAGAACAGTGGTGTTCTTAGCGGTCTACGCACCAACAGATGATGCTGCACAGAGTCAGAAAGAAAAGTACTATTCAATGATAGTGGAACAAATAGAGAAAATACGAAGTAATGAAGAATTAATACTAATGGGAGATTTAAATGGGAAAGTGGGTAGAAGAAAAAATGATGAAGCAGTAGGAAAATATGGGGAACAAGAAGTCAACGATAACGGAAATAGAATCATAGAGATGTGCAAAGAACATAAATTGTAGATAGTGAACACATTTTTCGATCATAAGTGCATATACATGAATTTATTGGGAACGACCTAGTCTCAATCAGAAATCAATATTAGACTACATAATTGTAAAGCAAAACACTTCCTTATTTATTAAGGACTCAAGGGTTAAAAGATGAGCAAATTGTGGTTCCGACCACTATCTACTCACAGCACAGATCATCCCCAAATTCCTTACCGAAAAAAAGTGCATGATGAAGCAAGGGAATCAACAATGCAACTGAAGCAGGAAGAAAGATTTAAATTGTATTTATTTATTCAGGATAGTATAAAAAACCTATATCCTATAAAGAAAGACTGAAGATTAAAATTGAGAATTTAGATTACAAGGAAGACATAGAAGAAGAATATAATCAATTAAAGGAAATAATACATTCGGTAGCAAAAGAAGCATTAGGCACAAAAAATAAAAAACAAAATACACAAGATTGGTGGAATGATGATATTGTAGAATTAACCAAAAAGAAGAAAAATGCTACTTAGAATGGTTGGCAAATAAAACAACAGAGAATTGGATAGAATATAAGAGAACAAACGCCAAAGTTAAAAGGAAAGTGGTAGAAGATAAAAACAAATTATGGAAAAGCAAATGCCAAGAAATAGAATGTTATATAAGAGGATCACAATCATCAGAAGTATGGAGGATTTTAAAAACATTGAAAACCAACCAGGGATCCAGCAAGATAATTTGTTAGTAAAATCTGACGCAGGAAAACATTACAAAGCTTTACTGTCAGAAAGTAGAAAATAGTTTATGGAAACAATAGAAAATCCAAGTTTAGAAATGAACGCTCTGGAATTTGATACACTAGATATAGAATTAGAAATTCAAACCCTAAAGAATAAAAAGGCACCAGGGCCAGGAAACATACCCAATGAGTTAATTAAACAAGGTCCAAAAATTGTAATAGGTAGATTGAGGGACCTGTTTAATAAGTGCATTGCAATACAGAAGATTCCTTATGAATGGAATATAAGCTACATTATACCAATATACAAGAAGGGTGATAGAAGAGACGCAAAAAACTATAGAGGACTAAGTATAAATAACACATTATATAGAATACTAGCGTACCCGGCAGACGTTGTCCTGCCCGAACGTTCAATTCTCATGTCATGGGCGGACGATAAAAATATGTTACTTTTTACCATAAAATTCAGAAATTAGGATATAATTAGATATTATTAAATAAGTTCGCAAGAAAACCTCTTACAGCCTTCTGTTATGGCTCAAGAAGTGTGAATGATAACGTCACATAGTCATGAACATTAGAATTGTACCCTCCTTTGCAGATAAGCTAAGAACCGTCATATAACAATTATATTAGAGTGAAAAAAAGATAAATTGATGAGAGTGAGTCAAAACAGTTTTATTTTCTTTTTTTCCCCCAGCTAGATTTCATTTCTGACCCATACTGGCCGACATTCAATAAGAAAACTTCCCCCCCTAGAGACTCGAACCAGCGTATATACCCGTAGTTTTGCGCCAAAACTTCTTGCCTTAACCACTCGGCTACGGCGCGAGACTTTTGGTATCGATGAAAGACAAAAATGGTTATTGTGAGTTATCCGTAAGAGATAAGGGACTCTCGGTATCAATGAAAGACAAAAATGGTTTTTGTGAGTTATCCGTAAGAGATAAACATATGCTGTCACGGACTTTCTTGTAGAGTTTTTTGAGATATTCAATTCGGTGTACATTAATTTTGTGTATTTCTTATGGTTTAGGCAGCATAAGCCATTTAAGCGTCCAAAGAGCTACTTTTTTCACGTTTTCCACTACAAAAGGCGATTTTTAAGGGTGTAGGAGTTGAGTATCACAACTCTCTTATAGCCTATGTTCATCCCGGGAATCTCCTGAACATTTTGCAAAAAACCCCATCACAACGGTATGGATCAACGGTATGGCCGCGCATAAAGTACGAACAAACAAACATACAAACAAACAAACATTAATTTTTATATATAAAATTTACGAAGTTATTAAAAACAAAGTTACAAAAAGATATTAAAGACAAATTAGGAGAAGATCAAAATGGATTCAGACCGGGAAGGTCATGTGTTGACAATATATTTGCAATCCAACATTTAATTGAAAAACGGACTGCAGTTGGAGAAGAAACCCATTTGACAATGATAGATTTAGAGAAAGCTTATGACTCAATCCCGAGGAACAAATTATGGGAAGTATTGGAGGAATACAATATTGATAGAAACCTTATAGATATTATTAAACAAATTTATAAAGATAACTCCGCTTATGTTAAAATTGGAAATATAATGTCTAATCCTACAAAAACCACAAAGGGATTGAAACAAGGGTGCGGTCTATCACCAATTTTATTTTATATTTATGTAGAATTTATATTAATGAAATGGAAACAGCTGCAAAGGTATGGGGATCCCAATAGACAACAGATTTTTGCTGACATTACAGTTTTCCGATGATCAACTGGTTTTAGCGCAAGACAAATTTGATATGGAATTCATGATAAAAAAAGGTTGAAAAACAGAATATCTGGCAATAAATAGCAATGAAAGAGAAAATTTAATATTGGAAGAAGGAATCCAAATAAAGCAAGTGAAACAAACTAAATATTTGGGAATAATTATGGATAACTTTGAAGGTATAGGCAAAAAGAACATAAAACATAGAATCGAACTGAGTAGCAAAATAATATCATCGTTAAATTCCATATGGTGGGATAAGCATATTTGGAAAGACAAAAAAAAATATATATATTGGTAAAACATTGGTGGAATATGTTGCAATGTATGGAAGTGAGGTATGGATAATCAATAAGTACTACAAAAATAGACTAATAGCTCTAGAAATGTATTATTTATTCAGAAGTGCCAGAAAGTCTAAATTAGAACCTGTCACAAATAAGGAAATTAGAAACATAATGGAAGCACAAGAAAGCATAATTGAAATAATTGAGGAGAAGGAATTAAAGTGGTTAGGACATGTTTTATGAATGGAAGATGAGCGATGGCCGAAGCAACTATATGATTGGCATCCGAACAGAAAGAAGAAAAGAGGGAGACCAAAGTTAACATGGAAGGAAAACATGAAGACAGTAATGCAAGCTAGAGGGCTAAGCATCGAAGATGCCCAAATAGAAGGCTTTGGAGGTTTGGCACGGGAAGACGGCAGCAGCTGTAAAAACCCGAAGATAGAGATTATTATTATTATTATTATTATTATTATTATTATTATTATTATTATTATTATTATTATTATTATTATTATTTTACCCCAGTTGAACCCATGACCGCATTTCTTGACGGTTGTATTTTTACGGTGAAAGATCATCACTCTTTCGCCCAAGGTACTTTTTTCGTCTGGCTTATCACGTTCGACCAGTCCAGCTTGGGTAACCCTATCGGCAGCAATGCTACCGCCGGCATAGCTCTCAGGATCATTTAAGCACGCAAGCCACTCCACCACGACAAGGTAAAGATTGGCCGATAGCGAGGAGATACTAAAGGACAATATGCACACACTATTGAGTAACACTAAGAACTTAGGACTGGAAGTAAATATCAATAAAACTAAATATATGGTCACACGTAGAAATACATTATATAATGGAAATGGACAGCTAATGACAAATGAGGGAAATTTTGAGGAAGTGGCTGAATTCAAATACCTAGGAACAATGATCACAAATAGGAATGAGATGCACAAAGAAATTAAACATAGGCTCAATTCTGGAAATGCGTGTTATTATGCATTGCAGAGACTCTTGATGTCCCAACTCCTTTCAAAAAACGTTAAGCTGAAAATATATAAAACTATTATTCTACCAGTTATATTATATGGGTGCGAAACATGGACTCTTACTTTAAGGGAGGAAATGAGATTACGAGTATTTGAGAATAAAGTTCTTAGGACAATTTTTGGACCAAAGAGATATGAACCGACAGGTGAATGGAGAAGACTACATAACAATGAACTACATGGTCTTTATAGGAAGCCAGATATAATAAGAACAGTTAACTCTCGTAGACTGCGATGGGCAGGACATGTTGCACGTATGGAGAATGAAAGACTTGCATGGAAGCTTCTTGTAGGAAAGCCAGAGGGAAAACGCCCAGTTGGTAGACCAAGAATGAGGTGGGAGAATAACATTAACTATGATTTGTGGGAAGTAGATTATACAGGGAATGATTGGAAAACATTAGCTCAGGATAGGGATGTATGGAGAGCTTATGTCCGCGCGGCCATGAACCTACGGGTTCGATAGTGCCAGTAAGTAAGTATTATTATTATTATTATTATTATTATTATTATTATTATTATTATTATTATTATTATTATAAAGTCATCGCCAGAAATTGTTTCAATATTTATAGCAGGGGTGGAGGTGACGTACTCTTTGAGTGGTGGTGCGCTAACAAAAACATTGCCGCACTCACTACAGATAAGATATAACCCAAACTACGTATTCAGTACTGTGTCTTTCAAAATGCGTATACTGTAGTAGAAATGTACTGGTGACGTAAAATGCATAGTACTTCAGTGAACAGACTTATTGCTATTTACGTATAGAACTGAAGGATCGAAAACTGTACACAAAGTGAAATGCGCTCACACTGATTATCTAGATAGCCGGGCATTTTTATCATATGACTATAATATGATATTTAAATACACCACATAACATAAATGTAATAATCTTTGAACTATACGAGAGATAATGTTCCATAAAATATCTTGATACTGGAACAGGCTTATAAAGCTACTTTCTTTAAATGTAATTAGTAATTCATTTGTATGTTTTTTTTATGTTATGAGCATTCAGCACGTATTGCGAATGAATGAACAGCGCATACCAAGAAGAATGCATAATTATAAACCAAAAGGGAGAAGAACGTTGGGAAGACCATTGAAGAGATGGAAGGACCAATTCGACCTATAATGAGATCGGAACTGGCCATTGGGCCTAATCCTTGTTGTTGATGATGATGTTATGAGTAGGCAGCGCATTTTCGTTCCGATACAAGTTAGGAAAGTTATCGATAAGTATACCCTGAATATTTACGTCAGGACGCTATCAAAGTTTGATGCATTATGCATGCATACATAGTGTTCTGCCAAAGAGCAGGTCTTTCACTGCAAACAGCATTCTCCACTCTTTCCATAACTAAGCTTTCCTTTATGTATTCACATACAAACCATATATTTTAATACTATCATCGGATGCCTTTTTCTGTCTCTAATTTTTATTTCCGTTTACCATTCTTTCTTAGGGCATCCGTCAGAAGGCAGTTTCTTCTTAGCCCGTGGCCAATCCAATTTGTTTTACTCTTCTTTGTGACTTCCAGCACTCTATCTAGCACATCCTTATTTTTTATTTTGTCTGTCCATTTTATACGTTCCATCCTTCTCCATATCCATATCTCAAGAGTTTCCAGTCGCTTTACCTCATTCCATCGTAATGTCCAAGTCTCTGCACCATACATTCCACACAGCTCTTCACTAGCCTCTTTTGTAATTATTTTGCCGAAGGTCCGCAGAAAATGCGCCTCTTCTTGTTAAAAACTTATTTTGCTATTGCTATCCTCTGTTCTTGACAGCAGATCATGTTACTATTGATAGTACAACCCAAGTCGGTACATTATATTGATGGATAACTTGGTATTTTACAAAATAATGTTGCAATTGAGTATGTGTATTTACAAAGTTTATGGCTCGTTTGTGCGTATCTATTTGCAATTATAAACTGCTTATACATTCACGTGACGTAATAAACACAAAAGAAGAAACTACTCGATCGCCTATATATTCGGGAACGAAAATGTGCTGCCTGGTTAAGAGCTTACTACATGTGATAGTTAGGCTTAGGGGTTTAAAGTGCAATTTTTTGATAAAAAAAGGAAAAGAAAAATGTTCTAAAATAACTAAAAAAAGGGGGGGGCAATAATAAAATGACAGTATTTGTACAGCAAATGAGTATTTTAGTCCACCACTGTGAATAGTAATATTGTTGCCTCAGACGAAGCGGGTTCTGGTTTGGTAGCGGGTTGGGACAATTTTTCCTGTAAGATAAATGCAAGAAAATTGTAATGCCTTAATTCTCCCAAAAATCATATTTCCATTACAATTATTCATATATTGTTTAATGAGGATATTTGAGTAAGTAGAGTGTCTTGTCTGAAATGTTCCTGTTTTCTCGGAAATGGCCTTGGCATTGAGCTGACCACTTATCCAGGATGGCTCTCCATGTGCGTCTGGGATAAAAAAAAAAGTGTATGATCAAGAATCGAAAATCTCCTCTCTATAGGTCAAGTCCCTGTAAAGAATCGAGTGGCGTCAGGCAAGTAAAAGTACCAACAAAGGGAGAGGTCAAACTAAGGTAAGGTAAGGTAAGGAAAGAAAGAAAGGGAAATGATTTTTTATCTAGTATAAATATTGATGCTTCAAAGTAGAAATGTTTTGTAGAATGCTGTCTCATTTTTGTTTAACACCCAGAGTAATTCCTGAATCACAAATAGAACATCTTAACATGGTTCCATACTTTCGATGAAATCCTGCTTAAGCTTCCGAGACAAAGCTACCTTCGCAAACACTAAACTTGTTATGCAGCAAGCAATTCATATCCACAAGCCGAAGTGAACTAAGAAACATCCAGTTAATTTTTATTCCCTATTTCAGCTTCATGGGCTAGTGGTCAGCGTTTCTGACTACAGTTCATGAGATCCCGATTTGATTCCCGATCAGATCATGGACATATTTCTTTAAAGACAATTATTCCTGTGATTGCCCATTATCATTTATCACCCATAATATCATCGGGATAACTTAACTTCGCCTTCCAGCTGCCCCATTCTAAGAAATTGATTACAATTCCACCAATGCCAGGGGAGAAAGCCAGAAATATCATAAAAGACAACCTGGCATTTAAAAAATCAATCTGGATAAATATCAGTGCTGATTTGTCAACAATTGGAATGTGTAAATTCACAGTTACTAATACTAGTTAAATTTAAAAAAAGTGAACATTTTTCATTGTTACAGGTGTGTTGTATTCATATTTTGTTCATATATTGTTCAGTCCGGTGTTCACTGAAAGCAGACAGGTTCACTACTCCCATGTTCATGACAAGCTGACAAGAAGTTAATTTAATACTGGTAAATAATAATTATATATATATATATATATATATATATATATATATATATATATACACTTTTCTATAGTGTTCTGCACTAGGGCAGGTCTTTCACAGCAATCATAGCATTTCCATGTTATGCTTTTCAGCTTTACTAGGGAATTATAGGTGTGGTAGCTTCCTGTCACTTTCCACACCGGTGAAGGACAATGATGATGGCCAGATGATGTTCGGGGACCTTTTGGGCCTCAAAGGTAGCTGACATTTGTCTTACAGGTGAGGAAATCCCCGAAAAAAACCTCACCCAGGAAGCGTCCTAGACACAAAATAACAATAACACACACACACACGCGAGTACACACACATACAAACAATATATTGAAAAGAAAAATAAATGCCTGAACCGGGATTTGAACCCAAGACCTCTAACTTGATACGTTAGTGCGCTACTACCTGCCCTAACCAGGCTCCTAGCACAAATATTTTTTTTTCCTTTCTTTATATATACGAGTGTATATATATAGAAAATTACATTAAATGACAGAATAAGCTGTTATATAAAAATGTTATTAGAAATGTAACACAAAAAGGTCGGAAAGAGGGACTATGTTGAGAATCAGACTATAAGGGCTAAAGTTCACAAAAGAGGGAATACATTTAGGAAAAATTGCCCCATTCTTAATTTCAGGTAATGTCTCAATCATTGGTTTCTTTCAGAGAGTTCTAATTTATTCCGCAAAGGAAGACTAATAGTCTTAAATCTAGTCATAATATTTTTGAAATTAATACATTAATGATTAAACAGTATATTTTGTCACTATATATCAGTTGGATTAGCAATTCTGCAGGTCCCACATTCAAAATCACGTTTTCTTGAAACAAATCTTCCTGCATTAAAATTCCAGGAATAGATTACGACTATTTTTTTCTGGGCCTTTCTATATTATTTCCTTAAGGAAATATTCTGTTAACACGTTAAAAGAATAATCATCGTTATTATTTAACTGATTTCCATGAAACGTTTTTCCTATAATGTTTAATCTTTCCAGACATTAAGTTATAGTAATGTTTACATTAAATTGCTTAAATATGTGCTATACTTTAACTTTCTTCCAAAGTTTATCTTACTTAATGTTAATATCTTTACTTAATGCTTACATACCAGATAATCATATTTACCTCATATACTGAAAATAATGAATCATAAAAAAACTAAAACAACACGCTTTATTAGAAAACCGAGCTAAAACTGAAACATAATTTTAATTTCTAACACGCTTGGGATAAAATTAAAGTGGTTAAGAAAAAAATCATCTCCAACACATCTAGAATAAAACTAGAGTTATCTACAAAAAAATTATTTTACCATCAACAGCGTGCGGTGCTCTTTATCAATTAATATATTTGATAATAAACAGATATTGGTCAAAGTAAAGTCACTAGGAAGAAAACGTAAGAACCATAAAAAGCACCCCACGCTTTTGATGGTAATTTTTTTTGTAGACATCTCTAGTTTTATACTAGATGTGTTGGATGTTGATTTTTTTGTTGACCACTTTAATTTTATCCCAAGCGTGTTGGAAATTATAATTATTTTTCATTTTTTAGTTCGGATATCTAATAAGGCGTGTTGTTTTAGTTTTTTAAACTATTATTATTTTAATGTTTTGTTTAATTGATTATCATAAACCGGAATCCCATGAAAATTTAATTGGTTACGATATTTTTATTATAATATTTTTTAAATATTTTAATATAGATAAATAGTTACAGTTAATCGCATCCTTCTCATATTTTTTGGATAAATTACTATATGGTAAGTTTACAAAATTGTCATTAATATTTTACAGAATCAGATAAAAATGTAAATATCTTTAAATTCGAGACTACTGTATTGTAGTATGAGCTAAAAGTAATACTCTCCTAAAAAAAATCCTCCGGGCGGGATTTGAACCACCGACCTATGGATTACTGAAAAGTATATACCACTACAGTCCACCGCTCTACCAACTGAGCTACGAGAGGACACAATATTAGTTTCTTACAACGATGGACTAAAAAATCGATAAGTCCGCAACCTATTATACCGATCTTTATTTTGTTGATGTCATGATGATCCTGGCTAGGATCTTAGAACAAATGTAAGAAATGATTGTATTGTCATTGGTCCTTTACAAGTATACAAAGTTTCAAGTCGATCCAATGTTTTTAAGTGGGTGAAAATCGTGTTTTGAAAAATTCCGTTACATAGATAGATACAGGTCAAGCTAAAATGAAGCGTGTAAAAAATAGAAAAAAGTCAGACATGAACGTTCCGACTCTAATTTTTCTAAACAGCATTCCTAAATACAACCAGAAAAATCATTATATGTTCTCAAAAGTGTATAAGATATTAAACCGAGGCCATTAGCCTAATATTTGTATGGATATTTACACAATTAGGCTTTATTGCATTTAATTGATTCTTGTGAAATTGTGGCACAAAATGGTGACAGAAATTAAAAAAATCAACGAACACATTACAACTTACATTTAACTATATTCAAACATTTATACAAATCAAATCCATTCCCGTCATATCCAACTCCCACCTAAAGGTCATTTCATGTGTATCGTAAATTTTATTTTATAACAAAACGAACTGTAAATCCGAAAAGCGGACTGTAAATAATTCGTATTAAAAGAATGTAATTAAAAAAAACTTGTCACATTCCCTATAATTAAATTAAATTGACTTACACGGTTTTAATAACAAAATTCATTACATAGATATGTTTAAATGACCTCTGAAATTATTAAACAGCATATTCTAATATTTGAAGTATCAACACATTTAATATAAATTATTTCACTCCCCCTTAACGTAATATGTTATCTGGTGTTTCCAATATTTCGATTTCAAATTAATTTACACGCTGAATAAATATCAAAGCTATCATCCCACGAATTGTATTATTTATTGGAAACCACAGTTTGTAGTTTATGTCGCAAAGATAAAGGGAAATCTACCATAAACATACAAGCGTCAATATTTATTTTACGTACATTTAGAAATAACTGTGAAACAGAAATGGAATTAATAACCCATTTCTATTACTTCGTCGGTCCCGATAGACTATTGGTTGACATGCTCGTTTTTTCTAAGGTTTGGGTATTCAAATCTGGTCAGAATCGATGAGTTTATAGGGCGTAAGAATCCTGAGTATGCCTTCCTTCGGAAGGGACGTAAAGCAGTGAGTTTTCTGTCGTAGATTTACGACACGTTATATAAACTGTAACTTTAAATAATATGCCTCTAAGCAAACTTTGTCGGCCCTTTTACGCCAAGTTTTCAACTGAATCGCTAATGACCTGAGCTGTTAAAAACATCGTTAGCCTACATAAATCTTTTAGCTAATTCTCTATTCATTTAAAGAATATGGATGAAAACTCTAATCAACAGCGAATTATACACGTAGTATGGCACTTTGTTTACTGGGATGTTTACCGTCTATACTTTAGGTCCCCTGTATAGTTCCGTGGTTTTTATTCAAGTTTATCTGTTATATGTCACTGTTGTGAATGACTAATGCAATCTTCTAAAACAATATTAATAATCAACTTTCATAAGATTCATGATGTGTTCCGTTGAGGTATTATTCAAAATTAATATAAAATTATGGAATATTCACCTGAAAGGTCCGTCTCCTCAACTTAATTATTCATTTAACTGTGTTGCAACTCCCATTAAGCAAACACAATTATATCCAAGAACTCAACTACATTAAGTATATGGCAAAAACCAATGGCTATAATGAAGAATTCATAGATAAGCTCGTAAAAAACAAAAAAAGGAAGAACAACATAACCAATATAACTAAACTAGAAAAAGAATCTGACAACAACAAGAAAACATGGATAACACTTACATACACAGGAAAAGAAACGACAAAATTAGCCAATGCACTAAAGAAAGCCGATAAGAACGTAAAAATAGCATACAGAACCAATAACAAATTAAACAACATAATAAACAATAACATTGAAGAAAATAACATTTTCAACAGCAAAGGGGTTTATAAACTGACATGTAAGGACTGCAACAAATTTTATATAGGAAGGACAAACAGGAGTTTTAACATCAGATTCAAAGAACATTTTCGAGACTTCATTCACGCAGAAGGGAAATCAAGCTATGCAAAACACGTTATCCATGAAGGACATCGCATGTTAAATATTGAAAACACCCTAACAGTAATGCACAGAGAAAATAATCCAGCGAAGATAAACGTACTCGAATAGATGGAAATCATGAAAGCAGCTCAAACAACGACAGCCTGATAAACGAAAACGAACCCAATACATGCAACCCTCTCTACCAGATCTTCAGTGAAACACCAGTTTTGAATCCTGCCGATGATGGGACAAGTCCCGAAAGCGCTACAGTTAAATTATTAATTAAGTTGAGGAGACAGACCTTTCAGGTGTACATTCCATAATTTTATATTAATTTTGAATATTAATAATAAAAGAGTCAAAATTAATAAATTGAGATCTGAGATTACTGATCGAGAACTTGCAATTCATTCCACGTGTTTGAACGATTAGATCGTATAACGATAATTTCCCTAAAGTTATTGAACCATAAACTACTTAGAATTCAACATATTATAAGTATTAAAAAGCGACTGTCGTTCTCGAAATATGCGGTGCTAGAGCCCATGACTTTTATAGCACTCATTTGTCAGTTTTAAAAATAGGTGGAACTAAAATTACATGTTCAAAATACGAAATGCAGAAGAATATATGAAATATTTTATTTTATCCGAAGAAAAGGAGGAAAGCAAATTTATAAAGTTTCAGGAGAAGAATATATTCTTCAGTTAGAATAGCATTGTGCTGTAGGATACACGTGTAATATAGATAGGGAAGCAAAGTCTCGGCAAAAGACACTGAAATCCGATCTTTTGCATGGCCGAGCAAAATTCTAAACTGTACAGTCTAACAAATATAAATTTTCCATTAAGACATTCAGCAGGCTTTGTGACTTCTTAGTGTGCTTTCAAATCCTTACTTATTCTTGTTTATCATCGTCATCATCATCATCCAGGGATTAAGCCTGTTGGCTCATTCCGGTTTCATGAAAGCTAGAATTGTTAAAATTGTTCAGACCATGTTCTGTGTGGGCGTCCAACAATTCTCCTTCAGTGCGGTTTATTATTTAGCAATAATTTTGGAAATCTTCCTTCTGGCATTCTATCAATATGTTCTTTCCAGTCGTTCCTATATTTAATTATTCGGTCTGTAAGTTTGAAAATATTTAGTTCCTTTCTTATATCTTCATTTCTTTTCTTATCCAGCAGAGTATATCCTGCTATATTTCTTAAAAATCGCATCTCAGCTGCTTCCAATCTTTGTTCTTGTCTTTTAGTGATCGTCCAACATTCTGATCCATACATCAATACAGGAACAGCCATTACTTTATAAATTTCATTTTTGTTTCTTTTCTTGTGTTTTTAAGGGTTCTTTTAATAGTGCCACATATTAGATTAAATTTATTTATTTTGTCATTAATATCTTCAATTTTAACATATGATAAATTGAAACCTAGATATTTAAAACTGTTCACTTGCTCTAAAATTGTATTATCACTTACTATTTTTGCTCTTAAGGTATCATGTCCTTTAAATGCTAAAATTTTAGTTTTATTCTTTGAAATTTTTAAATTGTAATTGACACTTATTTTTTCCAAATTAAAAATAGCTCTTTGTAGATCATCTTCTGAACTGGAAATCACTACTTGATCATCAGCAAATAATATTGTATCCAACAGTTTATTATTTATTTTAAAATGTTTATTTAAATTAATCTGCCACTTTAACATAACTTCATATATATATAAATTAAAAAGAGAAGGTGATAAAGGACACCCTTGTCTGACACAACGATTTATTGTTACCATTTTTTGTTGTTTAGATTTAAAACCCCTGTCTATTACAATTTTATTATTTACATATAAATTTTGTATAGCCATAATCAAATGTTGTGGAATACCTTTATTTGTCATTATATCCCATAATTTATTTCTATTTACCATATCAAAAGCTTTTTCATAGTCTATAAATCCTATATATGTTGGGATGTTAAATTCTCTATGCTTTTCAAATAATTGAGTCATTGTGAATATACAGTCGGAACAGGATCTTCCCTTTCTGAATCCATTTTGAACATCCAATATGGTATTTTCTATAATTATGTTTAAGCGGGTTTTTAGAATATTGGCATAAATTTTATAGCACGTATTCAATATACTTATTCCTCTATAATTAGAACAATCTTGTCTGTTTCCTTTTTTATATATAGGGTATATTTTGGCGATTTTCCATTTTTCGGGTATATATCCAAATTTCCAACATATATTTATAAAATCTAGTAGACGAACCTTTAGAGAAAACGATGCATATTTAATTAATTCTATGTTCATATTATCGTTACCGGTGTCTTTTTTGTTATGGAAATGATCAATAGAAGTTGTTAATTCCTCTATTGTTATTAAATCTACATGTTCATCTGCTTGTATTATTTCTTCTTCATTTTCTTCTGAATTTTTTTCTGTCCATAATTCTTGATAGTATTGTATCCATTTTTCGTCTGGAATGTTATTTAATTCAAGTGTATCTCTTGCTTCGTTATTTAAACGTTTCATAATTTTGTATGCCTTTTCTTGTTTTCCATGTACATCGTGCATACACACAAACACACACACACATATTATATATATATATATATATATATATATATATATATATGATAATGGCATATAGGATCATGCTGAAACGTCGAGTCGGTATTAATGGCCAGAGGCCGAACTTGAATCCATGATGCGAAAGCCCAATAAAACTTTCTTAATCATACTCATATCCACGAAAATCTGCAATAATAATAATAATAATAATAATAACAATAATAATAACAATAATAATAACAATAATAATAACAACAATAATAATAACAATAATAATAATAATATATATATATATATCTGCAATTAAGAGACGGACAAATAGAGTGGGCAGGAATAAACAATTGTATAACATAATTATTAGTGAATTTATCAGACAGCTCCATAATACATAAAAGAAAAATCAATTTAAAATTGCGTTTATCACTATCACTGGAATAATCATTATATTACTTTCTTCTTCTACTTTATCTCAGTTTAACATCTCACCTCGCAGGTACCTTTTACGTCCCTCCCGCCATCATGGCCTGAAACCTGTCGGGACAAAGATTTTAAACTATGGATCACACACATACTTTTTTGATCACACGCGGGACATGGAAGGCCTCCTGAGTGAAATGATCAACGTCAAGGAAGGGGCCCCTCCGAGACATGCTGTCGTTTGAAGAGGAAACACACAATTTTGAATTAATTGTTACAACTTACCATCCAATGAAGTAACATTAATTCATCTATAATAAAAAGAATATTCTGTCTGTCTGTCCCTGTTTTTGTCCTTATAAGCGATAACCGAGAAAGAATACCAATCATCCTATATATAGATTGGGCTTTTTGACAAACTTTTCAGGGAGTTTTTCCTAGGAAGGTTTTCATGCTATAAGCGAGTTGTAATATCTCAAAAACCCATTCACCCTTAAAAAATCACCCTTTGTACTGAAAAAGTATTTTTCGGAACTTTTTGGACAATTAAATGACTTACGCTGCCTAACCCGTAACATATACACCAAATTAATGTACACAGAATTGGATATCTCAAAAATATATACAAAAACGTCCGCGACAGCACATGTCTATCATTTACGGATAACTCATAATAACCATTTTTATTTTTCTGCTCAGTTATGCCAAGAAGATCGGGATGACTGAATTCCCGGGCAAGCGTAGCAGCGCACGGCGGGTATTCTTTTATGGATAACTCTCAATAACCATTTTTGTCTTTCAGCTCATTTATGTCAAGTATGGAATAAATATATTCCGGGCAACGCGGGTAATCAGCACTCGGTATCTAGAAATAATTACGATATAAATTTATAATTATTTTTCTTACTACTTATTCAACTAAACAAAAAATGCATTTAATGTATTTACGCATAGCAGCGCACGCCGGACATTAGCTAGTTTATAATAAATTAGATGGTCAAAAGTTGCACACACATTCAGACTAAACATGGCGAATATTTTAATGATGATTATGATGGCTAAATGATCGGAGAACGTTTGGGCTTAACGTTTTCTGACATTTACCTCACAGGTGAGGAAAAACCACGAAAAAAAATATCACTCAGGAAACTTGTTCCGATCGGGGATCGGATCCGGACCCGTTGCGTACGAGGCAGCGACGCTACCACGAGAAAACAGTACTTTCATAACTCATAAAAGATAAATTAATTTAAAAATCAATTATGTTTATCACTACTACACAACAAGGAGCTATCTAGTCTTTATAAGAAGCCAGATATAGGCTTAATAAAAGTTAAGTCTGGTAGACAGCGATGAGCAGGACATACAGCACGAATGGGAAATGAAAGGGGTGCATGGAAGCTTCTTGTAGGAAAACCAGATGGAAACCTCCCAGTTGGTAGACCATGAATGAGGTGGGAGAATAACATTAACTATGATCTGAGGGAAATAGATTACACAGGGGATTATTGAAAGCATTTACTCAGAATAGTGTCCACGCGGTCATGAACCTATGGGTACGATAGTGCCAGGGTGAATTAGTTTTAGTTTTTTTTATTTGCTGGAATAATGAAAATGTTAAATTTAATCATTACATACAGGGCCTAATATATATATATATATATATATATATATATATATATATATATATTCTCGAGGTTGCGTGCTGTCTTGTCACGCAGCGGGCCCGGGTTCGATTCCCGGTCAGGATAAGATTCCTGGGTGAGGTTATCTTTTCGGGGTCTTTCCTCACCTGTAAGACAAATGTCAGGAAGCTTTGAGGCCCAAACGTTCCCCGAACATCATCTGGCCATCACCATCATCCCTCGGTGTGGAAAGGAAAGGGATTCTATCACACCTATAATTCTCTAGTAAAGTTTCAAAGCATAGCATGAAAATTCTATGATTGCAGTGAAAGACCTGCCCTAGGACAAAACACTATAGAATAGAATAAATATATTTTTGTATCACTATTTTAAGATTGTTTCAGTTATTTACACTGGTATCCTTAACTAAAATATACATTTTTTTTTCTTCCACACTTCCCAGTCTTGTGTGTCTGCTTCTGGCATATTTCTCTTCTTCATGGTGTCTTTGAATTCCCTTTACCCACGTTTAGCTTCGGTCTAACACGTTTCTCTTTTCTAGGAGATATCCATTTCAATACTTCATTGTTTGTTTCTGTGTCCCTTCTTCTCATTATAGCTCCATACTATCTTAGTTGGATTTCTTCAATCTCTTGTACAATATCCTTTTCTACATTCATTATTTCTCTTACAGTATTATATAATGGTCTAATTTTGTTCCTAAATAAGTGTATTCAATACTAGGTTTTAGTTCTTCTCCATTGTTGAAATTTCTTCTCGTATACACAGATATTTAGTTTTCTCAATGTTTATTTATAAATGTATTTATAAAGTCCTCATTTTTCATATTCTTCTTTTAGTTTTTTAGCCATATATTCTATGTCATCGTGGTCTTGTGCTACTAATACCAGGTCATCTGCAAAATGTAGTGAATATACATGTGTATTTTGGATTGGTATGCCCATTGTTTGACATTTTTTTCCCTCCAGTCTCTTAGTACTCTTTCGAGAAAAATTTTGAATAGAGTTGGAGATAAACTTGCAATCTTGCCTTAAACCTTTTGTAATAGTAAATCCCTCTGTTATATGAACTCCAGTATAACCCTTAAAAACATGGGACTTTCACTGTTATGAAGATAGAATGAGCTATTTCTCTACAACATGTCCTTGGCAATTAGTAATTCAAGGTCTCTCCTAACAAAAGGAGTGAAACATACAATAGCGTGTTGCGGGACCCCAACGCCACGGGGCGAGTAAACCAAGTTATTGATAAGCGCTTCTTCAAAGGTCCCACCTCATCTGCCATTAAGTAATCCACTCAATTTAGGGTACTTCCAAACCACTATTGCAAACATGATTATAAAACTGCTTCCGGGGCTCGAAGACTACATGAAATGGAATAAGAAAATGTCGTTTTAGTGAGCGTGTGGTACAACAATGGTTCGAAGTTTCAATAGTAGAGAACAAAACACTAAATACTTACAATACATGGCCTGAAAGACCTGAAGTATGAGATATCGAGAATAAAAGCAGGACTTTTGTAGATAATTCATAAAAAAAGTACTCGTAGGCTATCAGAAGAACTATGAGTATTAAAATATACAATAAATCGTCAGGTAAAGACACTTAGAAAATCTCGAATTTCTTGGATAAATGAATTAATTTATTTATTGTTTTTAAAATGTTATAAAGCAGTGGCAGTCCCCTTACAGTTGTAAGGTAGCGAGTTTTGGATTTTAGCTAAACGAGAAGAGCTGATCATAAACGCAGCTGAAATGAGATTTCTGAGATGTGTATCTGGCTGAAAACTTGTAGATAAAATAAGAAGCGAAGATATTAGAAATGAGCTAAATATGTTTAAAGTTTTAAATAAAATAAACAAATCTAGAAAAAACTGGAAAGAACATGATCAAAGAATGAAATATGAACGCATACCAAAAATTATACATAATTACAAACCAAAAGAAGACAGGAATATTACTAGACCGAAAAATAAATTGATTCAACTTTTTGAATGAAAATCTATGAGACGAAAACAAGCCACGTGGACTTAATCCGTTATTGTTGATGATCATGCTGAAAAATGTTAATAATAGTTCATTAGTAGAGAAATTTGAACAGCAAGGATATCTAATTTTACGGGAAATTATTTTAATTTAAATTTCTCTTTAATTTTGTTATTATTTATTAATTTTAACCTAAGTTTGATATAAATATGTATAAACTTATTATTAATATGTATGAGTAGAAACCGTAATTATCTTTAACTCATTAATTCATGCCTGAACGGACACAGTGCAGAACGGAACTATCATCAAGTTATTGGTAAATCTATGAATGCTAGATTTATCAGGATAATTTTGACAAATTTTAGCATTTTAAAGGACCTGATACCTTAAGAGCAAAAATAGTAATTGATAAATAATAAAATTTTAGAGCAAGTGAACAGTTTTAAATATCTAGGTTTCAATTTATCATATGTTAAAACTGAAGATATCAATGACAAAATAAATACATTGAATCTAATGTGTGGCACTATTAAAAGAACCCTTAAAACAAAAGAAAATAAACAAAAATGAAATTTTATAAAATAATGGATGTTCCTGTATTGATGTATGGATCAGAATATTAGACGATCTCTAATAGACAAGAATAAAGATTGGAAGCAGCTGAGATGAGATTTTTAAGAAATATAGCAGAATATACTCTGCAGGATAAGAAGAGAAATGAAGATATAAGAAAGGAACTAAATATTTTAAAACTTACAGACCGAATAATTAAATATAGGAACGACTGGAAAGAACATATTGATAGAATGCCAGAAGGAAAATTTCCAAAATTATTGCTAAGTTATAAACCGCACGGAAGGAGAAATGTTGGACGCCCACACAGAACATGGTCTGAACAATTTTAACAATTCTAGCTTTCATGAAACCGGAACGAGCCAACAGGCTCAATCCCTGGATAATGATGATGATGAATTTTGACAAATTATAAAATAAAATAGTATACTACCGTAACTCTGAGCCTCGAAAAAGTTGCTCGAGGATCCCCGTCAATTTGGCAAAGTAATCGCTTAACAAAATCGGATCGGAATTTTCAAGATGTGATAAAGACTACTTGGAGTTAGTTCTAAATGACTATGCAGTCGAAACGATTTTTTTTTCGATAACTAGAACTAGTTCAATAAGTTGGAAGAGCTACCCAGCAATAGTTAACCTAGACGGTTTTCTTTCAGCAGGACAATGTGAAGTGTAGACTGACAAATATCTACAAATCCAGTAATTGGGAGAGATCTGATAACACTAACTAAGCCACTGGCACTGTAGGTTCATGGGCACGCGAACCTAAGTTCTCCATACATCCCTATTCTGAGCTAATGTTTTCCAATCTTTCCCTGTATAATCTACTTCCCTCAAATCATAGTTAATGTTATTCTCCCATCTCATTCTTGGTCTACTAACTGGGGTTTACCCTGTGGTTTTCCGACAAAAACTTCCATGCACGTCTTTCAATTCCCCATTCGTGCCACATGTCACTGAGCCTTTGGCATGGGTTCCCTGAAGTAATCCCGCCGGAGAACCGAATGGGGGACTATTTGACCTCCGGAAAATTTTACCCCAGTGGAACCCATGTCCGCATTTCTTGACGGTTGTATTTATACGGTGAAATATCGTCACTCTTTTGACCAAGGTTCATTTTTCATCTGGCTTATCACCTTCGACCAGTCCGGGCATGGGTAACCCTATCGGCAGCAATGCTACCGCCGGCATATGTAGCTCTCGGGATCACCTGAGCATGAAAGCCACTCCACCACGACAAGTAAAGATACCATGGAGGCGATCTGATACCACAATTAGCATAATTATTATAGTCTTCATCTTGCGCCTTCAATTTACCACGTGTTTCAATCCATAGTCTATTTTTTTGCGTATAAAATTTGGAAACGATGTATGTCGTGGAAATGGTCCTAACTAAATTCCTGGGATCAAAACCACAAACTGGTAGATCTACCGTCTTGGGATAACGAACCTCATTCAAAGGTAGATCAAAAGTATAGGATGTATTGGTCTCTGGAATTGGAGAGGGGTTATTGTTGGGCAAAGAGGTAAAGATTGGATTTAGTGACACTAGGAATACTGAAGGAGTTCTCCATGTGTGAGAACTTAGGTTGCTCGGGTTGGTATTCGGTAGAGTTGAGGTTCTTATCTCGGGATTCCACGAGGACTTCGTCGGGCAGAATTAATGTGCAAAGAAGTTCTGGTAAATGTAGTTTATTCTTAACTTTTATACACTGCAAGTGATCGTCTATACGAAGTGAATTTATTTAACTGTTTTGACGAAGTGTTTTGAAGTGACTTGATGAAATTATACACGAGAAGTAAGTGACGAGGAGAAGCCTCTCTCGCCTATAGGTAAATTAGTTACTCCCACTACCTCGATCTATCTAGTGGACCTAAGGTCTGTGCTTAGGCACATATAACGAAACATATAATTGGTTAATGCGCCCTCCTATTTTGATCCCGGGGGTGTTACAAATTTATTATTGGCGATTTACGCCTTCAGAGGTTGGACCTTTTTTCCCCGTGCTGGCTTCACGTACAGTCTGGTCACAAACATTAGCTAGGCTTGGGTTTTTCTTCTTAGGCTTGGGTTTTTCCTAGGCTTCCGACGCTAGAAACTTGCCATGTTCCCACACTTTTTTGCTAACGTATTTTTGTGTCAGGGTAAAACCCCCGCTTGTACATTAGCTAATGGGTTATGGTTATCACGCTAAATCAGTTAACTGGAGGCTTAGAAGATATCTCTACTCAATCTGTCGAGCAAAGGATTATTGTCATTAGTAAGTTATTATCATGTGTCAGCCACTTCCGTCTTCACAAAAGAAAGGTTTACATTACCTGAGTTGTCAATCCTCTCTAATAACTAATAATTTAATTACATTGATGCTGACTTCTTTGGATCATTTTATACGGCCTTTGCTCCTACATAATCAGGTTCCACTCTCTTCCCTGATCAATTTGAATATAAATATGACCTAAGTCCAGTAACTGCTTCATTTAATGATGTTATAATATCATCTGATTATTATTGCCGATAGGGATTTATTTAGATTTACACAGGAGGCTGTATGAATGAATTGCCACAAATGCCCTATAAACAAATGGAAAAATCAAGGGATTTTTTTATTTGTTTATAATCCTCTCGCGTAATATAATGCTAGTATCATAGCTATAGTGGCCTTTAAAGAAAAAATGGCTATAATATTTTGGTTAGAGCACGTTAACCCTGAGAGTGTTGCCAGCACGTCAATTATGTTCAGATTGTAAACACTGATATGTATCCCTTTTACCTGGGATCGTTCTTTGAGGTTAAATAGACTCACTTTCTGCAATATAGACATACATAAATATTCATAAAGAAAAAAATACACCCTTAATATAAATTTGGTGGTCTACTCAAACCATTCATGCTTATACAATTACCATTCGGAACTATTTAGTTGAATACCAGTATAGCATAGATTGCTTCTTCGTGTGTAACTGTTTATTTGCAATTTCATCTACACCTTAATATCTACCTACATTATAATGTGCGTCTACAGCTTGGGAATTCATTTGCGATGAACCAGTTTTGTCTACTTCAAACCATATGTCGAATAATACTTTAGTTTTGCTAAATTTAATTTAAATTAAGTCAATAAGACTTATTTACATGGATCATATGTTTGCGACCAAAAGACTAAGATCGCGTTTAAGCAGCTGTGCTATCGTTATAAACAATTATTATTGATAGTATTACCCCCTGATATCATTTTTTTCCCCATAGGTATTGCATACATACGAATTCATCATGATTATTAATCCATGAAATATTCATGATTCTTAATATTTTATTCTCAACATATTTCGGCCCATTTACTTTGCCAAAGCATAGCTGGCTATATCATTGCTCAGCCAAACGACGTTATTTTCTTAAGCGTGCAAAATCATTTCCTTCGAATGCAGAATCGTATAGTATGTCACATTCGCTTCCACCAGCGACCATGACTTCATCTCATCTCATTATTAACATCGAATACAAATTCGCACAAATTGTCACATTCGCTTCCATCAGCGATCACGACCTCATCTCATCTCATTATTAACATCGAATACAAATTCGCACAAATTGTCACATTCGCTTCCACCAGCGACCATGACTTCATCTCATCTCATTATTAGATAATACGGGATCCCTTGCCCTCAAATATTTTCAACAAAATAGCACGTGTTATACAAACACAGTGACGTGCCGCTTCGGCCCACGTCTACAAATTAAATTCTGTAAATATAATCAACAAATAAATTCCTCACGCTTTATAGGTTCACACCGCCACTCGGCCTTTCAATTAAGGTGCATTGAGCTTCACCCTGTCTCATTAGCTCCTATGTTTACGCTGTCTGATTGTTATTTTAGACAAAAGAATCATAATCATCATGATATTATTCGTATTCAGATTGTTGTACAAGTTTCTTCAATTACCTATATGTATTAAACAATGACAATGGCCTATCTGGGCTCATTTTAACATTTACTGGATTAAGTAGATACTGCAGCTTTCTGCTCGAGCGATTGGGTTAAAACATTTAAAAATATAGATCCATTCTCTATCGATAAGTTCAAATCAACAATTTATTAATCGCCCTCAATCTTAGCTGAAAGTGGACATGCATGTGTTATGTATTCACATTAATTCAATTAATTATATCATATTCATCAATATGGGGGTATTATCATGATTAATATCTAAATCGACATTTCACTTTATTTATTTTTTTCGCAGTCATTGTGCCCTTTCCTCTCGCGATTAGCGTTTTCATCTAGGCCTATTTAATCACTTTATTAGTGTTATTTATTTTAATTACTGATTATATTTGGTACTTTACCATACAACACTTATTTTTTTTTTACTAATACTTTTCATTTATGTCCTAATCTCAGCTAGTATTGAGTTCGAATCCCGTGAAAACTGGTTCATGCATTTAAGTATAATTTATGAGGTCTTGTTTTTTTTTTTTTTTTTATTTTGTTTGGGGATTATGTAGAGCTTATATGTTTGTACCTTTTGTATGTTATATCAAAATTTTGTCGGTATATAACCACTTCCTTACCTGGGTACTGCATAATTTCAGCGTTTACATGGACATTTATCTCATACCTAAAATCACAGTAGTGTCTACCTGTGCACACAATACAATATAGTACAATGCAAGACATACACACATACGTAATATATCCATTCCGTTGTCATTCTTACGTGTAAAAATCTCTCCCTCCCCTTTTTTTTTTCGAGTGTCAACTTTCACTGTCCGTCTGTCTACCCTTAATACTATTAGTGTCTAATTTCACAGTCTGTTAACTCGCAAAGGCCTCCTGTACTATTATTATATACATATTTTGCGATACTACGCTCACACGCAAACAAACTCTGAACACACGCGTGGTAATTTATTCACATTTTTATTTTCTCGATCTTGAAACTTCGCCACCTGTCACTCTCCATACCATTACATAAGTTTGCTACGAACCAGATAGGCTTTGTTCGCTCACGCCTTCTCCTTGTATGGCCTGAGTTTCTGTAAGTGGTAACGTCCCATAACCTTGTCCCTGGCGTCGGCCCACTTTACCTCGTACGTGTGTGTGCCGAATTGTTTGGATATGAGCCCTGGCCCTTTCCATAATAAATCCATTTTTGCGTTAGCCTTGCGTAATTTGTCAGATAGCGTGTGGTTCCTTACCAGCACTTTGTCGCCGATAGACGGGTGCCAAACGTGCTTAGAGCGTTTGGTCCGCTTCCTTCTTTTGTCCGCAAGTGTCCGCGTCCTATGGAATGCTCTTTCGCATCTTTGTTCATCGGTAAGTGATTCATCATCGATATTGATCGCGTCAGGTACGTTAGCGACTAGTTTGTCCGGTTGCAGCCCCTTCATCAAAGTAATGGGTGCGTATCCCGTCACATTATTGACAGCGTGATTCAACATGTGCTCTATGTGGGGGATATATCTGACCCAATTTGAGTGCCTTTTATGGCACAAAATCCTTAAGCACGTAGTGATCTCCTTATTCATCCTCTCCGTAGGGTTCCCCGAGGGCATGTATAGAGAACAATGATATAGCTTTGTACCCCTCTTGCTCAATCCTTCTCGGAATTTCGCGCTCCGATAAACAGATGCGTTATCGGCCAAAATTGCCTCGATTTTCCCATATTTGCGTTCGTAATCATAGAAGAGTTTTCTTAAACAGCCTTGTGTTGTTACTGTTTTCATCGGATATATTTTCGTAAATTTGGAAAACGTGTCCACCACGACCAAGATATGCCTATACCCTAGTTCTCCAGTAGGCATGGGTCCGTGGGTATCGATTGTTACCAGACTGTTAGGTTTATTTCTAATTATATTTTGTGGAGAAACGTCGAAACGTATATTGAGACCTTTACACTTCTGACATAGGTCACATGTTGCGGTAACCTGTCTTACTTTTTTATGCAGTCTCTTAAAGTAGAAATATTGCGATAGGTTTAATGCAACGCGTTCACATCCAGCGTGAATTAACGCGGCGTGGAACTCTTTTATGAGTGGCTCCTCGAGGTGCCTAGGGACTACTGTTTTCCAGGCAATTTCGGCCCTTCCACATTTCTTATAAAGTATTCCATCGAGCATCCCATAAGTGTCCGCATCACTTGCGTCGGCGATATCCTTGGCCTTTTTCCTCAGGTCTGTTAAATCCGGGTCCATTTCCTGTTGTGTTTTCATATTCATAAGGTCCCTGCATAACATTTTGTTCACATGGACGACTGTCCTCATAATCTGCACCTCGCGATTATGAGTTTCGACGTAGTCCGGATTACTAGTCACGTGACTGAGGCGTGACAGCATGTCTGCAAAAACATTTTCGCTTCCGGCGATATAATTGATCTCCACGTCGTAACTGAGAATTTCCGATATATACCGGCTGGTCTTGTTCGAACCCAGCTTGCACCTATTTAGGAATGCGATGCTGATATGGTCCGAATGTACAATGGTCTTATGTCCGAAAATGTACGAACGAAATTTCTGGGTGGCGAAATAAATAGCCGCCAACTCCAGCTCCGTGACCATTGCCTGTTTCTCTACGTTGGTAGTCGCCCGGGACGCGGTAGCTATCGTATTGATATTACCATCTGGATCTACCTGGGTTAATACTGCACCCAGTCCACTCTGTGACGCATCCGTGTAAATATGAAAGGGCAGCGACATGTCGGGCTTTTGTAGTAGAATGCAGTTTGCGAATAGCTCCTTGACCTTGTCGAACGTGGCTTGTAACTGTTCGTTCCAAGTCCATCGTGTTCCCTTCTTTAGTAACTCTCGCAACGGGCTTACCTCGCGCGAGTAGTTTATTACAAATTTAGTGTAATACATAAGAATTCCCAGGAACCTTCTCACTTGTTTTACATTTCTCGGGGGAGGAATAGCCAGGATCGACTTTACCCTATCAGGGCTGGGTCCTATCCCATTTTCAGAAATGAGGTAACCTAAAAATTCCACTTGTTTCCTAATGAATTTTTGATTTATCGAGGTTCACTGTCATCCCGTGTTCCCGTAGCGTAGATAGGATATGGTCGATCTCGGCTAGATGCTCCTCGAAAGTTTCTGTTATGATCAGTAGATCATCGCAGAACTGGACCACAGACTTACTTATATCGCCACCGAATATGGACCTTAGTGCCCTTATGAGTGCACTCGACGATGTGCGGACGCCATACGGGCAGCGGGAAAACTGGTAACTACGGCCCGCGTGTATGAATGCCGTGTACTTTCTAACCGATGGGTCCAAAGGCACTTGGAGGAAACTCTCACACAAGTCAATGGTAGATATGAATTTCCCGCGCTTGATTCTTGCCAATGAAATATCAACCGATTCTATGCGATAGTTGTCCGGCACGATATAGGTGTTGATTTGCCTTGCGTCTATGGTCATTCTTAGGGTTCCGTTCTTCTTAGCTACCCAATTAATGTGGGACAGGTATGGTGACCGGGAGTCCTCAATGATACCGTGATCGAGCATTTGTGCTATTACGGCATCTGCTCTTTCCTTGATATTTATAGGTATGGCTCTAGACTTCAATCTGACCGGCTCATGTTCAATAATATCGAACTTGTACATAAAGGAGTTGCACTTTCCAGCTTTCCTATCGAATGTTTGTATGTTGCGTAATAGCAGTTGCCTCAAAGATTCCCTCTGGCTGTCACTCAGCCCCTCACTCTCGAGTACCTTGGCCTCGATATTTTCCTCGTTATACCCTAAATTATCCCTCGTCGCTTCCTTATCGAACTTGCTAACCGAATTGACGTACAATTCATTTATTCCAATCTCCCCCACTTCGTTTATATCATCATTAACTGCGCTCAATGTTTTCATCCTATTAATATACTGCGGGGCCCTGTCATATTCGTCTAGCTCACTACTTATTACTATTTTCTCGATAAAAAAGGCGTCCTCATTTAACTCGTCTATCTCCATTGCGTCATTTGGAAGGCTATTGTCAATTATAGGGGCTATTATCTTACTCCCATCGTAATTAAGTGTTAAAGTTCGGCCAAGGAAATCAATTTCAGATTTAAACGCTTCAAACATTTCTGTAGAGAATATTATATTGGCGGAAAGCCTTGGTACAACCATGAATAGTATGTCAAAATCCACCCCTTCTATAGTTATCCTTATCATCGTTTGTATCTTAATCCTTTGTTTACTTTTGCCTATGGCTGTCGACGCAGATATATTCGACAATGGTATCGCAGCCATCTTGCAATTTTCCCTACTCAGGCTGTGATAGAAGGATTCACTTATTACGTTTGTCGTGCAGCCGGTGTCTATTAGGGCTAGGTGTGGTTTTTTATTTATTGTCACATAGACGTAAGGCAAATTCTCAATAGGTTTTGTTTCGACATTTATACTTTTGATCGTAACATCGGGCGCTATGGTCCACAGTTGGTGGTGTTTGCCAAGGATCGCGGTATGCCCTGCTTTAACGCAATCCGGTATTAGTTTAAAGGTCGGCCGCTGTTTGTACTCGAGCTGGCCTCCCCTCCATTCTGCGCATATGGTTCATAGATACCCGCTCTTGGATTCAATCCATGACCCTCTCTTTCAATTTGGTTTTCGCATTCTCGTGTCCGCGCTGGGTTTCTATCCAGGTCCTCGCTTACATATACCTGATTAGTACGTTGTTCATTTCCTGGCCTTGTGCATGTACGGTCATAATCGTATCCCCTCCGCGCTGGAATGTATCTATGGTCCCTTACATTTCCATAAATCTGGTTCCGTGGGCCCTCTGCACTCCTCTCTATGTTTATCATGTTGACCCTAGGTTCTTTACCCCTCTGGTCCCTCCTGAGATCCTTGTACCCTCTACCATAACCATTGTTGTCCCTATTCTCGTTCCTGTATTGTCTATTGTTACTCTGCATATTACTAAATCTCCTGTCCTCTCCTCGATAGTGGTCATTGTTCTTCCGTATGTCGGGCGCGGCTGCCCCCCTCTCGTCTGAACGGTTAGGTCCGGAGTTCGAGTTGTTCCTACTCGTATTTTCCCTGCTATTTCCTCCTTCCCTATTTCCACTTTGATTATTACCCCTATTGTCGCCCGCTTCCAGGATAGTTAGCATTTCTATCATTTGGTCGTATGTGCTAACGCGCGCGATTAGCAAGCTGTGCCTAATTGCCTGCGGATAATGGTTGATTAGCGTTCGTACAAATTCCGGTTCAGGGTAACTCGGTGAGATAAGTTTGGCTTTTTTAGCCAAGGCCAGAAAATGCTCGCTGTACGTCAAGTTTTTCCTCTTATCATATGTCCCATTGCGTATCTCGTATTTTATATCCATTTGTTTCTCGTAACTAAAAAATTTGTTACGGAATGTTTGCTTAAATGTCTCGTATGGAGCATCAGTGGATAAAGTAACCTCGAACCACATAAGACTGTTGCCTTTCAGGCACTTTTTAACAATATACATATACAAGTGTTTCGGGATACATTTAATTTTGAAATAGTTTTCCAGTTCTTCAATGAACTGGATGGGGTTTGTTTCACTTTCGTTATATTCCGGCAATGGGACATCAATGAAAGAGGAATTGTAGTACGGTGCTGACCCGTGTATACTATCTGGTTCGCTTACATTAGTATGCACCACAGAACTACTAGCGATCTCCTGGTTCCCTAGTACTTCTGTATGCGCACGTGCTTTGTGGTTAGCCGTCGTCCAAGAAACACTATCCGACGCGTGTGATTCATTTTCGGGAGTCCTCTCTTTTTGACATCCGCTATTAATTTTCTCTGTGAGGACGCTTATTTCCTCATTTAGTTTTGCTGATTTCATTAGTCACTTTCTGTTCTATATTAGTGCCTAACTCATTAAATCTAGAATCAACTATTGTTTCGATCATTTCTGAGCGTTTATCCTGCTCAACAATTTTCTGAGCTACTTGGAGTTTTAGTGTTTCTTGTTCGTCGGCTAGCTTTTGTACAGATACACACATATCATTCACCCTTTTGTCCGCGTTCTCCAACCTACAGAGCACATTCTTGTCGACTCGTTTTATTTCCCCTTGTAATTCCTCCTGTTTCTCCCCTAAGTTAGTTTGTAACGTTATTATACTATTGTTCATCTCTGTTCTCATTTGACTTATTACCCTGTTTTCTGTTTTCTCTAAGTCTTTAATAAGTTTTTGTTCCATTTTATTTATCTTTAGTTCTACGCACGCTGACGATTCATTTATTTTCGCTTCTAGCATCTCTCTATTTTTTCCCATCTCATCCCTTAATGTTTCTTTCAACGTAAATACATCCTTTTCCCTGCTTATCTCCATCTGTCCTCTCCAAGTTTCAAGTTCCCGTTTCATATTCCTCTGCATTGCCTCTAAATCCATTTTCCTATTTCTACCTATCGTCTCTTCTATTCTCGACATTAGCATTTCCATGTATTTCATGGTGTCGGTGCTTGGATTTCCCTTGTCCTCTACTTCCCCTCTAGCTTCTGCTCCTGCGTTGGTTTCACTATTTTCCCCTGTGCTCTGCTCTAAGTTCTCTCTGCCATCTTCGTTATCCTCTCCCATCCTTGCGATTTCGTTCTCTCCTTCAATCAGTTGCCCACAAGCCTTCTCCCTAATCTCTTCGTGTTTCCTATCCATTTTTTTATCTTTATTTGCCTGCCTCTTTCTATTCCTACTTCTTAACAACATAAATACACACAGATATATTCTCCGTTAAATCACTGTAATATTTTGATTTCTTATATAGGTAAAAAGTAAAAAAAATGCTTATTCTGTTGTTGTGTCACTTACTGCTTCCTTCCTTCAGTTGCTGTCTGTCTGCTTGTTGCCATCATCTTCTCTGTCCTGGTTGCCTCGTGGTCGTGGGACTTAGTCGTTCTGCCGTTGATTTCTATTCGTGTGTTACTTTACGACCTATTCTGCCCGCACGTTAGGGAGCCAATATGGAGAGGGGTTATTGTTGGGCCAAGAGGTAAAGATTGGATTCAGTGACACTAGGAATACTGAAGGAGTTCTCCATGTGTGAGAACTTAGGTTGCTCGGGTTGGTATTCGGTAGAGTTGAGGTTCTTATCTCGGGATTCCACGAGGACTTCGTCGGGCAGAATTAATGTGCAAAGAAGTTCTGGTAAATGTAGTTTATTCTTAACTTTTATACACTGCAAGTGATCGTCTATACGAAGTGAATTTATTTAACTGTTTTGACGAAGTGTTTTTTTGTGACTTGATGAAATTATACACGAGAAGTAAGTGACGAGGAGAAGCCTCTCTCGCCTATAGGTAAATTAGTTACTCCCACTACCTCGATCACGTGGACATAAGGTCAGTGCTTAGGCACATATAACGAAACATATAATTGGTTAATGCGCCCTCCTATTTTGATTCCGGGGGTGTTACAAATTTATTATTGGCGATTTACGCCTTCAGAGGTTGGACCTTTTTTCCCCGTGCTGGCTTCACGTACAGTCTGGTCACAAACATTAGCTAGGCTTGGGTTTTTCTTCTTAGGCTTGGGTTTTTTCCTAGGCTTCCGACGCTAGAAACTTGCCAAGTTCCCACACTTTTTTTGCTAACGTATGTTTGTGTCAGGGTAAAACCCCCGCTTGTACATTAGCTAATGGGTTATGGTTATCACGCTAAATCAGTTAACTGGAGGCTTAGAAGATATCTCTACTCAATCTGTCGAGCAAAGGATTATTGTCATTAGTAAGTTATTATCATGTGTCAGCCACTTCCGTCTTCACAAAAGAAAGGTTTACATTACCTGAGTTGTCAATCCTCTCTAATAACTAATAATTTAATTACATTGATGCTGACTTCTTTGGATCATTTTATACGGCCTTTGCTCCTACATAATCAGGTTCCACTCTCTTCCCTGATCAATTTGAATATAAATATGACCTAAGTCCAGTAACTGCTTCATTTAATGATGTTATAATATCATCTGATTATTATTGCCGATAGGGATTTATTTAGATTTACACAGGAGGCTGTATGAATGAATTGCCACAGAATAAATATCAGTTTATTTCGTTTCCAAAATACATGAATATAATTTTGTTTAAAAACGTTAGAGAATATGAAATAGTATTATTTTTCATCCTTGCTTTCAACAATAGACTATACTCAAACAATAAAACTTTGATGGTATTATTTTATAAAACGAAACGTTCGGAAGAAGAAGGGAATAACAGGTACAAGTATATTATTATTATTATTATTATTATTATTACTATTATTATTATTATTATTATTATTATTATTATTATTATTATTATTATTATTATTATTGTCCACCGCTGTGGTCTCGAGGTAGCGTGCTGCCTTGTCACGCAGCGGGCCCGGGTTCGATCCCCGGTCGGGGCAGTTTTTCTGGATGAGGTTTTTATCGGGGTTTTTCCTCACCTGTAAGACAAATGTCAGGAAAACTTTAAGGCCCAAACGGTCCCCGAAATCATATGGTCATCATCATCCTTATCATTATCAGCATCATCCTTCACCGGTGTGGAAAGCAACGGGAAGTTATCACATCTACAATTCCCTAGTAAAGCTGCAAAGCATAGCATGAAAATGCTATGATTGCAGTGAAAGACTGCCCTCGGGCAAAATTACTATGGATGGATGGATGGATTATTATTATTATTACTATTATTATTATTATTATTATTATTATTATTATTATTATTATTATTATTATTATTATTATTGTTATTATTGTTTCATCCCTGTGGTCTCGGAGTAACGTCGTTGCCTCAGACGCAGCGGATCCGGGTTCGATCCGGACATGTTTTCTGGGCGATATCTTTTTTCGAGGTTTTTCCTTATCTGGAAGATAAATGTCAAGAATATTTATTGTACAAATGGTCCCCGAATATCATCTGGCTATCATAATAATCGATAACATATTCCCCTTGTTTAGTATGAATGTTTGACTAAAAAGGTGTGTCTTGTCTTAAATGTTCGTGATGTCTCGGAGGTGGCTCCAGCATTGAAGCGATCACTCATCAGTGGAGGGCTTCCGTATGCTTGTGTTGTAAAAACATATGTGATCCAGAGTTAAAAATCCGCTCCAGACAAGTCCAGTGTAAGGCCAGGAAGGGTGGGGTATGAAAAAGTACATTCAAATGAGAGGTTAAATTAGGTTAAATATATTATTATCATTATTATTATTAATTTATAATTTTAGAGATAGTTTAATCGGTTTACAGATAGTTTTGGTCTTTATAGAGGTAGGTTAATTAGCTACAGGTAATTTGGTCATTATAGAGGTAATTTCATCGGTTTAGGGGTAGTTTGCTCATATCAGTTGGACTTTTAGATTATATTTCTGGGTTTGGTTAGGTATCAGTTAGGTCAGGTTAGGTTAGATCGGTGTGTTTAGGTTTGGTTAGGTTAGAATAGGTTAGATTATGATAGGATTGGTTAGGTTAGGTTAGGTTTAGTTCGATTCAGTATGGTTCAGTTCGGTTAGGTTAGCTCAGGGTTAGGTCCAGATTAGGAAAGTGTTGTGTCCGGGTTAGGCCAGGAATAGGTCAGGTTTAGGTGAGTTTTAGGTCAGGTTTGGTTTAGATCAGGTTTAGGCCAGGTTTAAGTCAGATTTAGTTCCGGCTTTGATTCCGGGTTTTAGTTCAGGTTCGAATTTGGGTTCAGTTTGGGTTCGGGTTCGGTTTGGTTTTGGGTTTGAATTGAATTTGGTTTTCAGTTTTGAGTTCAATTTTTCTTTCAGGTTTTGGTTTTTCTTTTAGATTCGGGTTTTGGTTCGGATTTGGGTTCGTTCTTGGATTTACTTTAGATCCAGGTTAGGTTAGGTTAGGTTAGGTTAGCCTCGGTTAGGTTAGGCACGGTTGGTTAGGTTTAGGTTCGGGTTAGGTTGGGCTTAGATTCGTGTTAGAATCGTTTTAGGTTCAGTTTAGGGTCAGTTTACGTTCAGTGTAGTCTCAGTGTATGTTCAGTTTAGGTTGGATTTAGGTTTATTTAGGTTCGGTTCAGGTTCAGTTTTGGGTTCGGTTTTGGTTAAGTTTAGGTTCGATTTAGGTTCGATTAGATAGATGTTAGGTTCAATTTAGGTTGAGGTTAGTTTCAGTTAAGTTCCGGTTAGGTTCAGGTTTGGTTCAGATTAGGTTCTGTTTAGGTTCAGTTTAGGTTCTATTTAGGTTCATACTAGTTCAGATTTAGGTTCAGGTTAGGTTAAATTGAGGTTGAGGTTAGGTTCAGGTTTGGTGCAGGTTATGTTTTGTTTAGGTTCTGATTAAGTTCAAGTTATGTTCATTTATGTTCGATTATGTTTGGTTAGATTACGTTACGGACAGGTCTGGTCAGTATAGGCCATGTTTGGTCAGGTTGGGTCAGTATAGGTCAAGCATAGTATACGTAGTTCAGGTCATTTAAGCGTCCAAAAAGCTACTTTTTTAACGTTTTTCACTACAAAGGGTGAGTTTTTAAAGGCGTAGCCTACGTCCCGGGAATCTTCTGAACATTTTGCAAAAAGCCCCCATCACAATCGAATGAACGGTATGGCAGCGCATAAAATATTTTATTATTATTATTATTATTATTACTATTATTATTATTATTATTATTATTATTATTACATAAAAACAACGATTGGATAATTATATTTAGGAGCACTATTCCCATCCGTACTGTAGGGATATTTCTTTTTCTATGTTATAATGTAATACGGGTGGGGGCACGCCGTAGCGTAGTGGTTAAGGCGCTGCGTTACAAGTCGGAAGGTCGAGGGTTCAAGTCCCGTTGCGGTCAGGATTTTTAAACTGACCAAAACCTTCTGGCGGCACTATGGCCCTGGGGTCGACTCAGCCTCTAACGTAAATGAGTACCAGACGTTTGTTCTGGGGGTAAAGGCGGCCGTCACGCAGTGCTGACAACCCGGCTGACATCAAGTGCCGATTGTCTAGAAAAAGTAGGAGCCTTAACCTCCTACTACCCGAAGGGCCTCCCGAGGCCTGTAGTGGGATTACTTTACAATGTAATACGGGTACGTTGCATAATGCCATCGGAATTCAATTTATATATTAACAGATAATATATTCAATGTACAAATTCTTTTTAAAACAGGAACAGCAAGAAGTGAAATCATAATGACATTAGCCTAATTAATAAAATATTGGTCTAAATGCATAAACTGAATCATAGTTTAAAAAATAAACTTATTTGTATGCCTAAATAATGACATAAATGCCAGTTATTAATCATTCTTGCAAATTGTCTTAAATTATTTTTACTTGCGGTTAACAATTCTTATATATGTTACATCCAGTTCTGTATTATAAGTAGGCTAAGCATTACATCTATAATACATTTCTAATTCGGTTAAATGCATTATTACTTTCTTTGATTAATAATATTAGTAATAATAATAATAATAATAATAATAATAATAATAATAATAATAATAATAATAATAATAATAATAATAATAATAATTTATACAATATGCGATGACATAGCCAATGATACACAAAGTGAAGACTTTCTCATGAGAATATCGAATAACCAGCTGCTACTTCATTTTTATTTGCACATCTGGTTTTATTTACAGTTGTTGTCCATGACTATGGATCACACAACTTTGTGTTGTAATAATAATAATAATAATAATAATAATAATAATAATAATAATAATAACACTTACCCACTGGTACTATCGAACCCGTGGGTTCGTGGCCGCACGGACATAGCTCTCCATACATCCTTATCATGAGTTAATGCTTTCCAATCATTCCCTGTATAATCGACTTCTCTCAAATCATAGTTAATGTTATTCTCCCGCCTCATTCTTGGTCTACCAACTGGGCGTTTTCCCTCTGGCTATCCTACAAGAAGCTTCCATGCACGTCTTTCATTCCCCATACGTGCAACATGTCCTGCCCATCGCAGTCTACGAGACTTAACTGTTCTTATTATGTCTGGCTTCCTATAAAGACCATGTAGTTCATTGTTATGTAGTCTTCTCCATTCACCTGTCTGTTCATCTCTCTTTGGTCCAAAATTTTCCTGAGAACTTTATTCTCAAATACTCGTAATCTCCTTTCCTCCCTTAAAGTAAGAGTCCATGTTTCGCACCCATATAATATAACTGGTAGAATAATAGTTTTATATATTTTCAGCTTAACGTTTTTTGAAAGGAGTTGGGACATCAAAAGTCTCTGCAATGCATAATAGCATGCATTTCCAGAATTGAGCCTATGTTTAATTTCTTTGTGCATCTCATTCCTATTTGTGATTATTGTTCCTAGGTATTTGAATTCAGCCACTTCCTCAAAATTTCTCTCATTTGTCATTAGCTGTCCATTTCCATTATATACTGAATTTCTACGTGTGACCATATATTTAGTTTTACTGATATTTACTTCCACTCCTAATTTATTAGTGTTACTCAATAGTGTGTGCGTGTTGGCCTTTAGTATCTCCTCGCTATCGGCCAGCATTACTACATCATCAGCATAAACTAACAGCTTATTAATACCATTCAGTTGTAAGCCTTCCTCGTTCTCTAAAGATTTAATGGCATGCTCTAGTACAAAATTAAATAGTAGAGGAAATAGTGCATCTCCTTGCTTCAACCTATTCTGGATTTCAAAAGTGTCTGAAAACTGTTTGCCTACACGCACCCTACTCTTTGAGCCATTTAGACACATTCGTATAAGTCTAACTAACTTTTAGGAATTCCGAACTCCAGCAGGATACTATATAACTTCTCCCTCTTAATTGAATCATATGCTTTTTTGAAGTCTACATATAGTTGATGTACAGTACCATTATATTCCCATTTCTTCTCTAAAATCTGTCTTATACTGAAAATCTGATCTATTGTATACCTGTTTCTTCTAAATCCAGATTGATGATCTCCTAGAATGTCATCAATATAGGGAGTAAGTCTGCTAACTAATAAATTTGTTAGAATTTTGTACGAAGTTGAAAGTAATCAGATGCCCCTGTAGTTGTTGCAATCAGTTTTATCTCCTTTCTTATAAATTGGTATGATAATTGATTCCTTCCATTCATCTGGAAGAGCTTCTTTTCCCAAATCATACTAAACAACCAGCGTATCTTGTCCTTCAGTTTTTCTCCCCCTGATTTTATCAGTTCTGCTGGGATCTCATCTGAACCTTATACTTTATACATCTTCAATTTTTCAATCGCCATTTCAATCTCTAATGCACTTGATATAATAATCATAATACCTATGTAATATGCAGTATTGTATGATTTTATTTATATTTACACAGTACTAAATTATGTACTTATATTACTTCATTTTTAACTATTTATTATTGTGTTTTATGAAAAAAAAACAAAGGAAAATTTTTAATTTCTCAATCACTGGCTACTATTTCAAAACCGCTTAAAATATCTTCGAATTCATTGATAGTTTTACATGAGCTTGTTTTCATATTTTTCTGCTCAGACAATCATCAATAGGTTATTATTTATACTGTAACAAAACGCCACGGGCATGAGTTGCCACGACTATTTATAACAGCAGTTATGATCAAATCTTTAACAGTTCAATGAATGTTACAATCAATTTACCAAAGCCTACAGGTCTGTATTATTGACATGTGGAACAAAATATGTTTAATATTGTATATTCAGACATTTATGAATCTTTATACACAATCAAAATGTATAAGGAATTTCCCTAATAACCAGTTACCTTATTTAGTTAAATTTTCTTCTTCTTCTTCTTCTTCTTCTTCTTCTTCTTCTTCGTCGGCTTTTCCCCTCTTATAGGTTTGCTGTCTTCAGTTTCCATTTATTTCTATCATTCCAATCTCCTTCATCCAAATTTCTATCATTCATTACACTTCTGACAAAGGTTTTCCATTTCAATCTTGGTCTGCCACGTTTATTTCATCCAGGAGGTGAGCATTTGTATATATTTTTTGGCCATCTTTCATTTTACATTCTTTGTACATGACCATACCATTTAAGAGTTTGAATTTCAATCCTCATAACAACTGATGTGGTGACATTCATTTCTCTCCAAAGGAATTCATTTCTTATTTTATCCTGTCTTGTTTTTGAAGAGTTCTTCTAAGACAATCAAATTCAACTGTTGTAATTTTATTCTTTTGTAATTCAGTCAAAGACCAAGTTTCACTTCCATATGGAAGTGAAACATATGGAAGTTAAATTCTTTATGTATTTATTCATAACGATATAAAATAATGTAATTTAAATTTTTAATGATAACATTGATAACATATTTAAAAATAAAATATTTAAATTAATTAACTCATCAGCGCTTCACAAATCGTAGGTTTCAATTATAAATATATTTTATGTTCGGACATGCAAAAATGTAGTAATTATACGTAGCTATCTGCACTTTAATGAATGTCAGTAAAGTGCACTTATTCAATAATGAGCAGGTGTTCCACCAATCAGAACATCCAATATATTAATAACAATGAAAAAATTTATAAGTATTTAAAACAAAATTGTGTCATTGTACTTTGCATAGAATGTCAGTCTTAAGAGAATTTTTGTAAATATTAAAAAAAGAAATTATTTAATAATATAAACATAAAAATATTAAAGTTTTATTCCTTATATAAAACCAACTCATACAGTTATTAAATATTCAAAACAAATGTTACCGGTACACGATATAACAAATGACTCACTATAAATGACAAGACCTCCTTAGAATATACGTCAGATCACTAAAACATACCTTACGAGAAGTAATATGACGACTTTCGCTGTCGAGTTGCCCCGTTGCACAGTGACCGATTATATCAACTGAAGATGACCGAGCTCCCGGCACTGCGGCCGTAAATCTCCTTCGTATACCATCATCAGCTCTTTCCGATTGTTGAAACGTATGTAGTCGACTCACGAAAGATGGGTGGGAGCCGACATCCAGATCCGACAACCTAAATTTCAACCGTCTGGAAAAGCTGACGATGGTATAGATGATATACCGAAACTAGTTCAAATAGAACAAAAGTTACGAGGTAAGATGACTCCGGATTTTCCTTATTTATTATGGAATACAAGTTTTGAGAAAGCAGGTGGACTATATATCTCTAAACTCTGGTTCCATTCATGGTCGTAAGATCCTGATGTCCGGTAAAATTCAAACTAACATCACAAGGCAATCAACCTCTTTCAGTCCTTCTGAAATATCATCTCACCCACTTACTTAACCCCATCTCTGCTATACTCCATATCATACAACTGCTACTTGCCACCTAAAAAAATGACTCTGGTGAAAAAGAAAATGACAAGACAATCTTTAAGAGTGACTTTCCCAGAAAGTTATGCCATGCTGAGGAAAAAATAATGATAATAAAATAGAACACATTCAAAGCAGTAGAAGCAGTGTGTTCACGGCAGTGAAAGAGGTTCAATTGGATCATTCCACATCAAATATTCAGATAAAATAAGTACTAAAATGATTGATTCGATGTAATGAAAAATAAATTTTCGTGGATGACGTGTCAATACGTTTCCAAAGAAACGGTTAAATTGAGGATTTTGTCTTCTTTAGTAGAGTAGGAACAGTTCATTATCCGGTTTACCCCGGAGCAGATACGTTGTACCCCATACTGGGGTAAACGGGATATATTCGGTTATTTTTATGTTGTATGAACGTGTATCTATTTGCTGTAAATATTACCACTAATAGTCTCCATAATGCATAGTTTAGTTAGAATAAAGTTTAATATTTTATCTTTCTTAAACCATTAAATCTTCAATTTATTATTTTGTGATTAGAAATATCCTGGTCTACCCTATCGCATGCGTTCTCATTATATGATATAAGTACTGTGGGAACAAAATTTCTGATTATAAGTCAAGATGGATACAACATGTTCATCGAATGGAAGATCACAGAATACCCAAACTAATGTTAAGATATCAACCTGCAGGAAGAAGAAGACCAGGACGTCCACTCAAAAGACTTCTGGATGGTGTTTCTCTTGAGGCCGAAACAGGTCAACAAATGGCCTAAATTCGTGAATGTACTATGATGATGATGATGAAGTACTGTGGAAGGGTTTGGAATTTAATACAGGTATCTGGTGAACAATTTAACGATTAAAAATTGTACATCATTCTTCAAAGCCCCGAAATTGAAAAGTTTACAATTAAAATATGCAACCCCGCTGTAAATCGAATCCAAACCAGTTATTCAGGAGGCAAGTATGCTACCACTTGATCTACCCATTTCATAAAATATATCTGCAGGGTGTTTGGAACGTCTAGTTTATACCCCTATATCCCCATATGGGACAAGTGTGCTCCCCATCAGAAGTTACCCAACCAATCAATACTAATAAAATTCATTGTTAAAACCGTTGAAAGTCATAAAATAAAATAAGTTAAAATATACCTCCTTAGGTAAGATCCATCGTCCTGAACTTATAAAATATGTATTCTTTATGCCTGTAGGCCTTTAAGAACATCCGTTCCATCTTCAGCAGGTCCTTCTTCGCTACAATATATAATATGATGGTTGACAACACCACATTAGGACAAGCAGCATCAACCATCATATTAGATATTGTAGCGAAGAAGGACCTGCCAAAGATGGAACGGATGTTCTGAAAGGCCTACAGGCATAAAGAATACATATTTTATAAGTTGAGGACGACAGATTTTACCTAAGAAGGTATATTTTAACTTATTTTATTTTATTACCCAACCATATTAATTCAGTTAGGCCTACGCTAATTTCCCTGTAGGTATCAGCCTGTGACATGTGGTTAACATATCGCTTCAAATAAACACCTTCTAGGGAACTAAGATATTACGTGGATGTGAAATGTCAAATTTTGCTCAACGGCTTAAATTTAGGGTTGAGGTTCATTTACGAGCTTAAACATTTTCAGACTCGGGACACACGCCTTAAAGTCCCTCCCGGAGGACTTATTCCTTGGAATTTTCCATCCAAAAAAATACATCGACTCCGGTCGGTTTTGAACTCAGACCAGAGTTAAGGAACTTATCCCCTAGACTACTGAGGTAGATTATTTGGAAAGGCGATGGTACAAAATTTTTGGATGAAAAAAAAAATGAAGAGAAGCAAAATCATTCCAGCAAGGAAATGTCCGGAAATTAATTGGTTACAAGATAAGGTCATTATTATTGGCTGGCGTTCGCTGAATACTAAGCACTAATTCCTACAAATGATGACAATAAAATAATGACAAGCAAATCGTAACATTCAAGTACAAAGATAACTACGCACAAGTATACAAAGTGCCCATTTAATTTTGATTTAGGCCTGTTACTAATGTCTTGTTAATTTTACAGGAAAAATTAAATATCAGTACAACGAAAGTTTTTGTTTATTTAATTGTAAAATTCAATTTTTGCATACACCCATATTACATAATACGGTATATAAAAGATTATATGTTGAACTAAATCTCAAACTACACGCCTACTAAGTTAAAAAAATAACATGCCTCAAATTATTGTCTTTTTTTTTCTGTCCTATCCGTTCAACTTTGAAATATGTATGAATGCGAGATTGTCTTAAATGTATAAAATTAAAGCACCTTTCCAAAATATAGTATATGTTTTAATATTAAGAAATGCACGTTCATTTTTACGTTACTATATTTAATAAATGTACTCTATCCATATTTTGTCCACCACTGTGGTCTCGTGGTAGCGTGCTGCCTTGTCACGCAGCGGGCCCGGGTTCGATTCCCGTCGGGACAGGCTCCCGGGTGAGGTTTTTTCGGGTTTTTTCCTCACCTGTAAGACAAATGTCAGGAAGCTTAGGGCCCAACGGTCCCCTAAAATCATCCGGTCATCATCATTATCTTTAATATCATCATCCTTCACCGGTGTGCAAAGCAACGGGAAGCTACCACACCTATAATTCCCTAGTAAAACTGCAAAGCATAGCATTTAAATGTTATGATTGCAGTGAAATACCTGCCCTCGGGCAGAATTACTATGGATGAATGGATGGATCCATATTTTAGTTCTCGAAATAAAGTACTGAATATTTATTTCTTCCGTGCAATTAGTGCCTGTCAAATTTGGTATCTGATTTAAATAAAGATGTCTAATTGACAGTTATCTGATCGATATATGTTAACACACGCTATTGTTAGCTTCCTATCTAATTATTACACCCAGAGGTAATTAGTATATTTTATGATTTTTTTCCTAACACACGGTTTATATTTATTTTATAAAGTAGTATCTAAACGTCGCATGTTGATGTGTTCCTCATTTAAATACCCATGCTACTTGTTTATTTATCAATAATCCCTAAACCATATGTTGCATCACTTATCATGATTAATGATTGAGAGTACAATTGCTGTTGCAGGATATGCAAGAATTAATATCGGTGTTTACTTATGTGTTTAAGAGCTATTATTGTAGGCCTTCATGCAAGGCTGCAGTAGCTCATAAAGGAAAGTAGCTTCGAACAAAAGATTAGAATATATTTTTAAAGTGTTATTTATGGACGCTTGAAACATTATTTGTTTTTTTCAAAAGTTTGTGTGTTTCTATTGTTTAATTTTAATATGTTTTTATACAAATTCGTTAATTTAATTTTTCTAGCAGTAATAATGTTATGTTGGCACGGGTCTGATAATGAAGTCCTAATTCAGAATATAGAAAAATAAATGTTTAAAGTAATTAACAGCCTAAAATGAATAAAAGAGATTAAACAAATTATTCACAATATTTATTGATGAATCGATTGACTGTTTTTGAAAGAAAGATACTCAGAAGGAAAAATGGAGCTATTAACAAAAATGGATAGTGGCAAATGAGATTTAGGTTAATAGGGAATTATATGAATTGTATAAATTATCAGATATAATTACAGATATTAAAATAAGCAGACCATGATAGGCAGGGCATGCGCAGAGGATGATAACAAATGAAGTAGTTAGAAGTTATTTAATTAAATAAAAATAAAACAATTTTTTTACGCGATTTTCATATTTATTAAAATAACGGGCTTCCAATATAAAACCGGACCGGCCTTACGGAGTTTCACCCGGCACGCAGTGCTGTCTCTTCCTCCCGCAATTCACCCTGCCTGCCACCCGTCCTTGAACTGTTTCTTACCTTATAAAAAATGCTGGAAATGTTGTCCTTCCGCAGTTAAACAGGCATTATACCGAGTAAACACATTTAGATTGACACGCTGTAGTTCGGGCACTGTCAAGTTTCTGATTTCATTTCTTATGTTGTTCTTCAGTTCTTCCAATGTGTGCGGATTTGTTTTGTACACTTTGTCTTTCAGGCTACCCCACAAATAAAAATCACACACTGTTAGATCTGGGGAGCGAGTGTTTCTTATTTTGTACTGAACCAGTGGTCTCAAATTTAGTCACAAGATGGTGGATTGTCGATCAGGAACGAGGTAATTGTCCAGGGAAGTTCCGAATAAATTCCTCGCGAACGCGACGAGCTGATTCGTATTTATAATAACATTTACACACATAAATGCGCTGCTCTAATGTCAGCTGACGTCTCATCTTATCGAACGATAGTAAACTGACTAGTTCAAGGACGACCGGCTGGCAGAGTGAAATGCGGACGAGGAGAGAGCGCTGCCTGACGGGTGAAACTCCGTGAGGCCGGTCCGGGTTTATATTGGAAGCCCGGTAAAAATTAGTTACAGCAGTTTCGATACTTTGTATCTTCTTCAATACATGATAACAAATTCATGAATTTTGTTATTATTCATTAATTTGTTATCATGTCTGAAGAAGGAACAAAGTATCGAAAAAGCATAACTAATTTATATTTTAATAAATATGAAAATCACATAAAACTTCAAGTTTTATTTTTATTTAATTAAATGAGTTATGGATTTTCATCAAATAATCGCCAATTCAATTGATTAAGTAGTTAGAAGAATTATAGATGCTAAGCCACAAGAGAGACGGAGAACCGAAGGACCGAATTTGAGATAGATTGATAAATTACTACAGGATATCAAATCTTTAAACCTCAAGATTTAGTGGACGGTTTTCAGAGATAGAGAAGCCTTGAGAAAAATTCTGAAGAAAATTAATTAATTACAGTCTGTCTGGACTATTTATTCAAGTCAACTTTTGCGGACTCTCCCTGGACTCCTGCCCCCTTTCTGAGAGTTTTCCTATATTATTTTTACGTGTTCAGATTTTCTGGTGATACATGAGGGTTTCGTGATGGACGAAACTAAACTTGGGCAGGTTTTTCCCGGGGTTTCTTCCGTTTTCCCCTGCCACAAATTTCATTCTACCATTTCTCCATACTCATCTCATCCATTTCGTTTCATTACGCCCTTGTGACGGTGCTCCAGGGATGGTCGACCGGCACTCTTGTAGTTCAGAGACCTCTATAAATATAGGGACTTCATCTTATCTCATTCCTCTACCCGACCCTGAGTTGGACACGAGTTGAGGATATTTTACAATCCGCAAACTGCTATCTGCTATTTTCCTTATTGTACTCATTTCGCTAGTTTCAAGACATTCTTTGTCCTATGATTCAGCTCCATAACTTGGCAGCCTATCGATTTATTTATTAATTATAATAAATTGTATTTTAGTAGTAACAAAATGTAGATATTATTTTCTATACATTTTAACGCACAGTTATCATAAAATCTAATATATAAAAATGAATGTTTCTTTGTTTGTTTGTTCGTACTTTATGCGCGGCCAAACCGTTGATCCGATTGTGATGGGGATTTCTGCAACATGCTCAGAAGATTCCCGGGATGAACATAGGCTATAAGAGAGTAAAAAAGATTATCTTTTACAGATACACACAATAGCCATTTTTGTCTTTCATTGATGCCAAGGAGATCGGGATAAGTAGATTCCCGGGCAAGCATGTGCTGTCATACCATTCATCCGATTGTAATGGGGGTTTTTGCAAAATGTTCAGTATTTTCCCGGGAATGTTATAGGTTATAAGAGAGTTTGAATGCTCGAGCTCTCCACCCTTAAAAATCACATTCTGTAGTGTAAAAACGTAAAAAAAAAGTAGCTTTTTGTAAGCTAAATGGATTATGCTGCATAAACCATAACAAGTACACAACCTTATTGTACACAGAATTGAATATCTCAAAAAAAAAAAACCTCTACAGAAAAGTCCGCGACAGCATATGTTTATCTTTTAAGGGTAACTCACAATAACAATTTTTGTCTTTCATTGATGCCAAGGAGATCGGGATTAGTAGATTCCCGGGCAAGCATAGGAGCGCACGGCGGGTATTCTTTTATGGATAACTCAAAATAACGAATTTTATCTTTCAGCTCATTTATGCCAAGTACATCGGGATGCGTAGATTTCCGGGCAACGCCGAATAATCAGCACGGGGTATATAAAAATAATAATGATATAAATGTATATCTACTTTTCCTTTTACTTATTCAACTAAATGGAAAAACACATCATTTATTCAGGTATAGCAGCGCACGCCGGGTATTAGCTAGTAGTTAATAAGAAAAAAACAACTGAAGACAGACTCCGCTATCTACTCGTAGTAGTACAATGCACTGATCGTAAACGAAACATGTTTGCCTTGCTCTAGTTTTTCACTAGGTTGTTATTTTACTTTCTTTACAAAGCCTGAGAATCAGGTTTATTTGATTAGAGAATGTGTATAAAGACATCATGAGACAGTTCATTGCCAAATACAAATCTGAATTATTCGTAACCTTATTAACTGGCTTTACATCATACAAAGCGATATTACTGTATTTACTGGGATGGTGGGTGAAATGGGCTAACTACAAATACTCGATTTTGATAACCAAGTAACTCACTGGCACTGTCGAACCCGTAGGTTCATGGCCGCGTGGACAAATTTATCCTGATCTACTGTTTTCCAATCATCCCCTGTATAATTTACTTCCCTCAAACCATAGTTAATGATATTCTCCCACCCCATTCTTGGTCTACCACTGGGCGTTTTCACTCTGGTGTTCCTACAAGAAGCTTCCACGTACGTCTTTCATTCCCCATTCGTGCCGCATGTCCTACCCATCGCAGGCTATGAGACTTAACTGTCCTCATTATATCTGGCTTCCTATAAAGACCATGTAATTAATTCTTATACAAGTCTTCTCCGTTCACCTGTTTGTTCATCTCTCTTTGGTCCAAAAATATTCCTAAGAACTTTATTCTCAAATACTCGTAATCTCCTTTCTTCCTTTAAAGTAAGAGTCCATGTTTCGCATCCATATAGGCCTAATATAACTGGTCGAATAATAGTTTTATATATTTACAGTTTAACGTTTTTTGAAAGAAGTTGGGACGACAAGAGTCTCTGTAATGCATATGAGCACGCATTTCCAGAATTGAGCCCATGTTTAATTTCTTTGTGCATCTCATTCCTGTTTGTGAACTCGATTTTGATATAAATTAAATTTAAATTTAATGTAATTATCTATGACCATAGAATCAATAGAAATGTAATATATTCACTAAATTTATTAATTTCACAACTAGGAAAAAATATAATGATATTTCGTCCACCGCTGTAATTTTAGTTTAATTGCATTTATATTTTTAAATATTTATGTAGTTTATAATAAAACATTAGACCTACATTTTTATTGTAAAAATATTGATCTTGGGGTAGCGTCGCTGTTTCGTAGGCAGCAGGTCCAAGTTCGATCCCCGTTCAGAACAAGTTTGCTGGATGATGTTTTTTCGCGGTATTTTCTCACCTGTAAGACAAATGTCAGGGAACGTTAAGGCACAAACGGTCCCCGAACATCATCTGGCCATCGTAATCTTCACTATCATATTCGCTATGCTTAGTAGTAGTAGTAGGACTTTATTAGACAAAAAGTAAGATATTTACAATATTATTTACAAATATGGGTCGCACGGGCACGTGCTGTTGACAGTCCGTTACAATAAAGTAATAATTGCTACTAGTGTGAAGAAAAATAAACAACAAAAAAAAAGCAATAACATTACAATTACATAAAGAAAACGCAATAATATTACAATTAAATAATAACACAATAGCATTATACACTAAAAACATTAACATTACATAAAGAAAACACAATAATATTACTAAAAAACATTAACATTACATAAAGAAAACACAATCTTAACATTACATAAAGAAAACACAATAATATTACAATTAAATAATAATACAATAGCATTATACACTAAAAAAACATTAACATTACAATTACATAAATAAAACACAACAACATTACAATTAAGTAATAACACAATAGCATTATACACTAAAAAACATTAACATTACATAAAGAAAACACAATAATATTACAATTAAATAATAACACAATAGCATTAAAATAAATGTGTACGTGACAGGTGTGTTTTGATTTAATGTTGTGTATGTTAAAATGTTGCTATAATATAGGTGAAAAATTATAACGTTTATTAAAGCTCCAGTTGGTTTCATTATTCTTGTAAAGTTTTATTTTTAAGGGAGGTAGAATTTAAGGAGAAAGGCCTGATATTGAGCTGAATACTCTTTCAGGAGGCTCTCCTGGTCCAAAAATTGTGTGTGTGATCCATAGTTTAAAATACGTCTTCCGGCATATCGTGTCACTTTAAGGCCAGGAAGGCGTGTGACACGTTAAAGTAAGTTAATGGAATGGAATAATGATATTTCAGGGAATCGTTCATTAAAATGTACGCGGTATATATATGACATGTTAACAAAAATAAATGTCTGGATGGGATTCAAACCGGGAACTCTGGGTCAGTATACAGCGTGTTATCCATTACACCACCAGGCGAATCCAATTCAAACATTTATTTTTCTTATATATATATATATATATATATATATATATATATATATATACTCGAGATGTGGGCAGACCTAGAAAGAGATGGGCTGAAGTCGGAACGGGTCAACAGACCTAATCCATGAATGCAGACGATATATATTATATTCTCTATTGTTACTAGATGTCGCGAGAACTCGATCTTCACTGCCACCTAGTAGCTGACTATAACAAGTAAGCAAATTAAAGAGAATATTTTTACTTTATAGCAGTGGCGCTTTATCGATGTTATAATTAAATGTTTAACATTGAGCAATGCAAGCTTTTATATATATATATATATATATATATATATATATATATATATATATATATATATATGTTATATTGCAGATTTTCGCGAATATATATATATTGGGGGTGACCTTTGTTTGAAGCTCAGTGAAATGAAGGTCTTTTGCAATGGTTTTAAGTAAAAGTTCACCCGTTCATTGCACAGGAAATATCCCATTTCGACAAACAGTCCAAAAAGTTATAACCCTCTTGTGAAAGAAAATATTTCCTGTACAATGAATGGGTGTAAAATATTTCCTGTGCAATAAATGGGTGAACTTTTACTTACAACCATTGAAAAAAGGCCTTCATTTCACTGATCTTCAAGAAAAGATCACCCCCAAATATCAAATATATTTATATATCAATATTTAATATTAATTTGGGGGTGATTTTTCTTGACGTTCAGTGAAATGAAGGCCTTTTTCAACGGATTTAAGTAAAATTCTCACATTTATTGCACAGGAAACATTTTATTTCACAAAAGTCCAAAACGTTATAACCCTAATATATATAGATATGTATCCAGCCATAGTAATTCTGCCCGAGGGCAGGTGTTTAACTGCAATCATAGCATTTTTATTCTATGCTTTGCAGATTTACTAGGGAATTATAGGTGTGGTAGCTTCCCGTTGCTTTCCACACCGGTGAAGGATGATGATAATGATAAGGATGATGATGACAGGATGATTTTCGAGGACCGTTGGGCCCTAAGCTTCTTGACATTTGTCTTAAAGGTGAGGAAAAAACCCGAAAAAAACCTCACCCAGGAGCCTGTCCCGACCGGTCATCGAACCCGCGGTGGTCTCGAGGTAGCGTGATGCCCTGTCACACAGCGGGCCCGGGTTCGATCCCCGGTCGGGGCAGTTTTTCTGCGTGAGGTTATTATCGGGGTTTTTCCTCACCTGTAAGGCAAATGTCAGGAAAACTTTAAGGCCCAAACGGTCCCCGAAATCATACGGTCATCATCATCATCATCCTTCACCGGTGTGGAAAGCAATGGGAAGGTACCACACCTACAATTCCCTAGTAAAGCTGCAAGCATAACATGGAAATGCTATGATTGCAGTGAAGGACCAGCCTACGGGCAGAATTACTTTGGATGGACATAAAATAAAATAGATTATAATAACTTTGTTACACACTCAATTAGGCACTAAAGTTTAAAGATATCTCTCTTTACCCATTCTGTATTTTGAAGCAAATATATGACAAACGTTATTTAAATATATTTTATTGTTGCCATATATTTATATCATTCTAGCAAACTATAATTTATACTTTATTGTAAATTCATTCACTAAATTCATTACTTTCAGATATTGTAAAAAAACACAATATTTTAAGGAATAGCTGTATTAAATTTTCCTCAATAGGACTTATATTTAAAAATAAAGTACATTTTTGTAACATTTTTAGACCCTATTAGGCTCTAAAAGTTTACAAGCTAGTCTCTCTTCATATGCATTATGAGTTTTGAAGGAAAATTGTATTAAATTAATTTAATTTATGTATATTTTTTCATTCCCCCTCCATGGTATCTTTACCTTGTCGTGGTGGAGTGGCTTGTGTGCTTAAATGATCCTGAGAGCTATGCCGGCGGTAGCATTGCTGCCGATAGGGTTACCCATGCCGGACTGGTCGAAGGTGATAAGCCAGACGAAATAAGTACCTTGGTCGAAAGAGTGACGATCTTTCACCGTAAAAATACAACCGTCAAGAAATGCGGACATGGGTTCTACTGGGGTAAAATTTTCCGGAGGTCAAATAGTCCCCCATTCGGTTCTCCGGGCGGGGACTACTTCAGGGAACCCATGCCAAAGGCTCAAACACAGGGACATGTTCCTAGGAACATGGAATGTTAGGACTTTATACAATAGCGGGGCACTAGAGATATTAACGCGGGAATTGGATAAATCGCCCTTGGATATAGTCGCTTTACAGGAAGTTAGGTGGCCAGGAGAAGGTAGTCAGGAATCAGGAAGCTTTGCATTATACTATGGGGGTGCAGAAAGACCTGCATTTGGAACGGGTTTTTTAGTCAGGAGGAGGATCCTATCCGCTATCCGAGATATTAAGTTTGTTAGTGATAGGATATCATACATAATTCTAAAGGGTAAACGACATGATTTTATAATTGTAAATGTACATGCCCCCACAGAAGATAAAGATGACAAGATCAAGGATGAATTCTATGAAGAATTAGAATGCTTATTTGATAGCCTTTCACGATATCATATGAAAATTGTCTTAGGAGATTTTAATGCAAAAGTGGGGCGGGAAGATATATTCAAACCAACAATAGGCAAATTCAGTCTTCATGAAGATAGTAACGACAACGGGGTTAGATTAGTCACATTTGCCACATCAAAGAATCTCGTTGTTAAGAGCACAACATTTCAGCATAAGGATATTCATAAATACACCTGGACGTCCCCAGATGGAGAAACTCGGAACCAGATAGATCATGTATTAGTGGATAAACGCTGGCACAGTAGCATCATTGATGTTAGATCAGTTAGAGGGACAGACTGCAATTCAGATCATCATCTGGTCAGGGTGAAAATCAGACAACGGCTATCGCTTATGAGAGGAACAAACGCTAAAGATGATTCTGTAAAATATGAATTAAAAAACTTGAAAAATGATGAAATGCGGCAAGAATACCAAATCAAAATTTCTAATAGATTTGAAGTACTGGAATCTTCAGATGACAATGTGGCAAACGAAGAAGAAACTGATATAAATAAAGAATGGGAGGCTATAAGAGATACTATTAAATTGTCAGCATTAGAAAGCATTGGTTGTTTAAAAAAGAGGCAAAACAAGAAATGGTTTGATGAGGAATGTGCCGACATTGTAAAGAAAAGAAAGCTAGCAAAAATTAAATGGTTACACGAGCCAAATGAGGTAAATTTAGAGCAGTTGGGTAGTGTTAGACGGGAAACCACCAAGTTACTAAAGAGTAAAAAGAGGGAATATTTGAGAGAGAAGATTAATGATCTTGAAATGAATGCAAAAAATAGGAACATTAGAGAATTATATCAGGGAATTAGTATAGAGAAGAAAGGGTTTCAGGCTAGAACAAATATAATTCGGAATGAAAATGGGGATATGATTGCAGATTCTAGGAGTATATTAAATAGATGGAAATGTTACTTTAATCAGCTATTAAATGTACACACAGAACAGGACATTGAGGAGGATAAGTTACAGACAGCAGAAATGCTAGTCGCAGAGCCAAGTGCATTAGAGGTTGAAATGGCGATTGAAAAATTGAAGATGTATAAAGCATCAGGTTCAGATGAGATCCCAGCAGAACTGATAAAATCAGGGGGAGAAAAATTGATGGGCAAGATACGCTGGTTGCTTAGTATGATTTGGGAAAAAGAAGCTCTTCCAGATGAATGGAAGGAATCAATTATCATACCAATTTATAAGAAAGGAGATAAAACTGATTGCAACAACTATAGGGGCATTGCATTACTTTCAACTTCGTACAAAATTCTAACAAATATATTAGTAAGCAGACTTACTCCCTATATTGATGACATTCTAGGAGATCATCAATGTGCATTTAGAAGAAACAGGTCTACAACAGATCAGATTTTTAGTATAAGACAGATTTTAGAAAAGAAATGGGAATATAATGGTACTGTACATCAACTATATGTAGACTTCAAAAAAGCATATGATTCAATTAAGAGGGAGAAGTTATATAGTATCCTGCTGGAGTTTGGAATTCCTAAAAAGTTAGTTAGACTTATACGAATGTGTCTAAATGGCTCAACGAGTAGGGTGCGTGTAGGCAAACAGTTTTCAGACACTTTTGAAATCCAGAATGGGTTAAAGCAAGGAGATGCACTATCTCCTCTACTATTTAATTTTGTACTAGAGCATGCCATTAAATCTTTGGAGAATGAGGAAGGCTTACAACTCAATGGTATTAATAAGCTGTTAGTTTATGCTGATGATGTAGTACTACTGGCCGATAGCGAGGAGATACTAAAGGCCAACACGCACACACTATTGAGTAACACTAAGAAATTAGGACTGGAAGTAAATATCATTAAAACTAAATATATGGTCACACGTAGAAATACATTATATAATGGAAATGGACAGCTAATGACAAATGAGGGAAATTTTGAGGAAGTGGCTGAATTCAAATACCTAGGAACAATAATCACAAATAGGAATGAGATGCACAAAGAAATTAAACATAGGCTCAATTCTGGAAATGCATGCTATTATGCATTGCAGAGACTTTTGATGTCCCAACTCCTTTCAAAAAACGTTAAGCTGAAAATATATAAAACTATTGTTCTACCAGTTATATTATATGGGTGCGAAACATGGACTCTTACTTTAAGGGAGGAAAGGAGATTACGAGTATTTGAGAATAAAGTTCTTAGGAAAATTTTTGGACCAAAGAGAGATGAACAGACAGGTGAATGGAGAAGACTACATAACAATGAACTACATGGTCTTTATAGGAAGCCAGATATAATAAGAACAGTTAAGTCCCGTAGACTGCGATGGGCAGGACATGTTGCGCGTATGGGGAATGAAAGACGTGCATGGAAACTTCTTGTAGGAAAGCCAGAAGGAAAACGCCCAGTTGGTAGACCAAAAATGAGGTGGGAGAACAACATTAACTATGATTTGAGGGAAGTAGATTATACAGGGAATGATTGGAAAGCATTAGCTCAGGATAGGGATGTATGGAGAGCTTATGTCCGTGCGGCCATGAACCTACGGGTTCGATAGTGCCAGTGAGTAAGTAAGTAAGTAAGTAAGTATATTTTCCTTAACCTCCTACTACCCCAAGGGACTCTGGGTCTGTTGTGGGATCACTTTACTTTTACTATATTTTGTCATTCAAACGAACTAGTAATTTAAAAATATATAGCAAATAGGACATCATTAAAACTGCTAATGTTATGGTAGTACAACCGTACGTAAAAAGTAATATTAAATTCTAATCAGATATCATTATCTAACATCTCATTACCTGTAATTGTAAGGGTTCATTTTCAATCAGACTGGATCTCTTGATCCGTACATATATCTTGCCTAATCCTAAACCCCTCATAAAATTTGTGGTATACAGAATTGACAAAAATAGGAGCTCTGTTTTTCTTCTCCACTGTTATTACAATTAGTTCATTATATGTCTGAGGTATACCAATTTTCGATTGGTTCTTCCTTCTCAAAAATCAGATATGGGTTGAAAAAGGAGTATCATTTTCGAGTCTTGTAAAATACAACTCCTGAGTATTTATTGTCATATTGATTATATTTCCCCCCCTGATTTAGTTTTCAATCGCTTTAATTCACATCTCTAAGTTATAGTGGACACTCAAGAGAAAATCAGTTATCTTTAATCATCATACTCCTCTTCATCAATAAGGAAATATCTCTTCTTTCTTGTTAGACGCAGCAAACTGCGGTCCTCTAAAGTTCCTTTTCATCTGATTACTTTCATTAGTCACATCAAGATCTTACTGGAGTATTAATTCCCTTCCCCTTCATGTCTGAAAACTCAGTGCAGGGTTGCATGATTCAAAGCGAGACAATCTCAACGCACGCAAGCAACTCCTCTTACCATACAACTTATCATTGAATTTAATATGGCAACTAAGAAGTGACCTTGATATGACTAACGAGAATACAAGGACTAGACTATATAGACAATGATCAGCTTAAGATTCCATGTAAGATTAACAAGGAAGGAAACATTTCTTGTATACAGTTTGTAAATGTGAATTTTGTTCTTATCTACAAATGTGTCAGATTTACATTGTTACACACTTTACTGCTGGGTTCAGTTTTATAAGATATTTATATAAACACAAAACCAAAGCCTTTGAACACGTTCTTCATTTCATAAGAAGGATTTCAAGGTTCTCTTCAAAGTCATAAACGGACAATTTAAACGTCGAAAATTAATATATGCAAAGGGTCACTGAATGAGTAACGTACAGCGTGTGAAATCATTGCTTCAGTTGAAATGTTACTCTTTTATTTTCTGGAAACAGTTTAGAAACTTATTTATCGACAAATTTGGAATTGTTGATAAGATAGCATGATAATTGGAGAATTATTGGCTTGTTGGGACATTGATTCACATAATTGTTAAATAAGTGTCTAAGGTATTCTGCAACGATATTGTGTTCTCATCCGTTACGTTAACGTCGGTGTACATTGGGAGTATTTCATTGTCACTTGCCGCAGCGCCGTAGCGTCAATAAAATGTGTACACTTGAATCAGTTTTTTTTTTTTTTGCCTGGGGGTGAGGAGTCTAAAGTGAGAGGTAAGTGGTCGAACTGCTATGTTCCATCCAGTAAACAAAACAAATCAGACAACGTTGCAAGTTATATTACTGAAGTACTGTAAAGAGGAAGGCCCAAAGATGTACACTTAGCAAAAAAAACAATGAGCTGCTTCAAAACCCAGAGTCACATTTATGATGCACTGCGCATGCTCGAAGAGCCTAATCTGTGGTTCACGAGGTAATGCATTGTTGAATATTTTAAGTACGCTGTATTTGGTTTTAATGGTCTCATAGTATATTGCGATGCAAGTGTGGTAAACACTTGATACAAATCGAAGAAAAGTTAGAAAAAAAAGAGACGCTTGCACTGAGTTTTTTTTTTAATTTCCGAGATTCCGTTATGTGTTTAACAGATGGGTATTGCATACTACTTTTTGCACTATGTGTATTTATCTTAGTAATTAAGAAATCAGCTAAAATGTTAATAAATATAATTGTAGATGAATGATACATATTAGAAGGTGAATCGGCTATGGAGAAATATTAAGTAATGTTGGTCATGTCGCTATCTTATATTTGTTAAAACTGTAAAACCAATTTGATTTGGGATTTATTTCTGATATGGAGACATTTTTAGACGATGTGTGCAGTGATTATGAAATAGAAGAGGCGTGGAAAGCTGGATGTGATGAATTAATAGCAGTATCACTATCAATATTCAAAATATTTTTATTTGCCGCACTAGTGCTTTTGGTCATTTTTAAAGTATTGGGATTTCTTTTGTTTTCATAGCAACCAAGATTGTATGCGGGAATGCCGAATTACGATGCACATTAACAATAACAGTAAGTATACAAATATTAGTTACATAATGCAAAAAATAGTTAAAGAGCAGTGAAGGAGACATGTTTCTAGGTATTTACGAGTGTTCGACGTATACACTATTACTCAAATTGCGATATCTTAATATATAAAAATTTCGTGTCACGTTGTTTGTCCGCGTTGGAATCCTAAACTACTGAACCGATTTTAATAAACTTTTGCACACTGTGTGCAGTTTGATCCAACTTGAGACTTAGGGCAGTTCATAACTAAATTTATAGTCTTATTATTTTTTCTATTGCAAATTATTTGTTTATTATTTAACAAAGAGTTATAATTATCTGTGAGTTCCATACGATTCTAACAGATGACAGTGTAATTATCTGTGAGTTCCATACGATTCTAACAGATGACGGTGTAAGATAATTGGTTTATTATTTAACAAAGACAGATCCAGATGGCTGTGCTTTTTGTTGCAACCGCGAATTTCAATTGAATTACAAATATTCATTATTTCATCATTTAAGTGTGTTCAGTGTTTATTTTATTTTCAATAGTATTAACAGACAGAATAAAAGAGAATAATAATGATGATGATAATAATAATAATAATAATAATAATAATAATAATAATAATAATAATAATAATAATAATAATAATAATAATAATCATATTTTGCACTTATTTATATACAGAATTTTAATGTTTACACATCTTTCTGTGCCTAAAGTTTTATTTTTCTTCTCCACTTGTTTCTCTCCATCCAATCCATGTCCTCCAGTCCTCTTGCTCTCATTCCAGTTCTTATTTCCTGCATCCACGAGTTTCGAGGTCTTCTTCTCCTCCTTCTTCCAGGTGGACACCATTCCAATGTTTTCCTGGGTAATCTTTCTTCTTGCATTCGTCGTACATACCCATGCCAATTTAATTGCTTATACAGTATATAATCTACTATTGAATAACCAATATTAATTTTTTTCTCTTATGACAGTGCTTCTTATTTTGTCTAATTTTGAACATCTTGCTGCTCTCCTCAAGAAATCCATTTCCATCGACATAAGTTTTTGTTCTAAGTTTTTGTTGAATTTCCAAACTTCAGCTCCATATGTGACAGTACTTCTCACTATTGAATTATATATTTGTAACTTATTTTTCTGGTTTTACTGTATGTCTGTTCCATAAGACTCCTTTCATCAATGCTGTTATTGCTCTACCTTTATTTATTCTGTTCTTAATATCACTTTCTTGTGTATCCTCTTTATCTAATTTTACTCCCAGATACTCAAATTCTTCACATCCTCTAATATACCCTTTTTTCATCTTCTAATATCAAATCTTCGGTTTCGGCTCCACATGCCATATAAAATGTTTTTTTTCCTAAGTTTATTTTCAAGCCCCAGTTATCGTATTCGTCCAATAATTTTCTGAACATAAACTCCATGTCTTCATATTCTTGAGCAATTATTATCTGGTCATCCACAAATAACAGTGTATATATTGTATCTATTGATCCATCTCCAATTGGTACTCCCATTCCTGAACATATTTTTGCTCCAGTTTGACAGTGCTTTATGTATAAATATCTTAAATAATGTTGGTGATATGCTACAACCTTGACGAAGGCCTTTTGTTACTTTAATTTCTTCTGATATATATTTTCCAATTTTAATTTTAGATACTCCATTTTTATACAAATTTTTTATTGCATTAATAATTGTATCGTTTATGGCCATATCTTCTAATGCTTCCCACAACTTTTGTAATGGTACAATGTCATATGCCTTTTCTAAATCCGCAAATGTGAAATGAACTTGTTGGTTGTTATTATTCGTCTTTTCAATCTACTGTTTTACCACAAATATGTGATCAATTGTAGATCTCTCAGACCTAAAGCCTGCTTGTACTTCATTCTCTTCATGTTTATAATTTTCTTCCAAATAGTATTTGATTATTTTTCCATATATACAGCTAAAACATTCATTACGGTGATTCCTCTATAATTATTGCACTCATCCTTTCTTCCTTTCTTATGAATGACTGATATCAACCCAATTTTCTATTTTAATAATTTTAATAATAATATTAATAATAATAATAATAATAATAATAATAATAATAATAATAATAAAATAATATACTTCCAAATTGTTAGTTTATTTTTTCTTTAAGGGTGGACGGACAGAATAAAATAGAAAGCATTGTAACAAAAAAATCAACCTCACCGGGAATCGAACCGGTGACCTTTCGCAAATGAATCAAGTCATAAGACAGTGAGCTAAGCGTTCGTAGACTTCTTGCTCATAAAATAATGCTCTTAATTGGACGAAGAGGAACGTATTTTAGCTCTATTATGCAAATAGTTTATCCGTGTGAATGGCGCGTGAAATATTCGAATTCAAGAATCGGCTCATTATTTTTTTTTTGCTAAGTGCACATGACGCAAATAAAATAAAATAAAGTTAAGATGTACCTTCTTAGGTCAGAGCCGTCGTCCTCAACTTATAGAAAATTATGCTTTTTTGTCTGAAGGCCTTTCAGGTTCTCTATTCCATCATCAGCAGGTCTTTCTTCGCCACATTACTTGATGTTCTCGGTGCTGGTACTAATGTAGTGTTTTACGTGACGTACAATTCATTATAATGAACGTACGTTCATTATAAACAATTGACTAACGTTAAAATGTGGGCAATGTTTATTAGTTGAAAATACAGGAGGCTGTGAGACCAATTAGTGATAAAATGGCGGCAAGTATGTATTTATTGTTTTATATTTTTTTCAAATAAAGTTCAGTTAATTTAAAATGCAGTGATTTGTTTCGCATAATGTATATAAACACTACCTTTTGGATATTTTGTGTATATACATTGTATCTAGTATACATAGAGGGCACACGCGTGTTTGTAACATGTATTATTACAGTATAGTTATTTTAATACAGTATAGTTATTTAGGTTGGCAACCCCGAAATGTAGGAAGCTGAAATTTCAATCGTGGTCGCCGTTGCTGTAAGTACGACAAAACGCACTATCGCGCAAAATAATATATTATCTAAAGCTGCCTAAATGTAATTTGAATATGATTGTAAGTAATAGCGTCACCTTTGAACGTATCAGAGGCCGCTGCAACGAAATCGTGTTGCAATGATAAGTTATTTTAGGTATCGTAATACAATATAGCAAAAAGAGTGCACTCGTATCATATTGTCTTACATAATGCATGTCAATAGAATTATCACACGTTCTCTCGCTCCAGCATCTATACAGGTACAATGTCACGTATGGATGAATATATTTGCATAGTCTTCTCCTTCTTCTTCTTTACGGTTTAGGCTTATTTACTAGCCTGTTCCGGATCCAAATTGCTGCTCTTTCCATCTTTTCCTTGGTCTTCCCAAGCTTCTTCTTCCTCGTGATGTATAGTTGTATGCTGTTTTTGGTATTCTATTCTCAGTCATCCTTGCCAAGTGTTCTTTCCAGTTTGTTCTGTATTTCTCTATTGTTGAGTTTAACTCTTCTATTTGCATAGTGTATTTGTAATAATTAGCAATTTTTGGATTCTTGCTCTGAAAAGAGCAGGTCCCAAAATTGTGAATGACCACGAAATTAACTATGACTTTTTTTTAATTCATATGCCCCAAGTTATCATTTCGACATTTCTGGTGTTCTCTCCTGGCATTGACGTAATTGTAACCAACTTCTTAGGTTACGCTGTCCCGATGACATGATCGGTAATGATGGTGATAGCGGTGCGCCAGGAGAGGCCTTACTCCGAAAATTAATCTAAGGCGAATATGAATTATGATGATTATGATGGACAATGATGTTCATGGACCGTTTGGACCTTAAATTTTCCTGACAATTGTCTTACAAGTAAGGAATAATCCAGGGAAAAACCTCACTCAGGAAACTTGTCCCTACCGGGGATCGAACTCGGGCCCGCTGCGCGAGAAGGCAGATACTTCGAGACCACGGTGACACTATGAAATTTACTCGTCACTATTTGACGATATGAAGCATTGTTCTATGTACAGTTGGCTTTCTTTATACTTAAAAAGTTATTTTTTTCACAAATTTGGAGATATCTCTTTTACTCACAATATTAAAATATATGAATAAAACTATAAAATAGTCACCTTATAGGTCCGTCTCCTCAACTTAACATGTTTTAACACTCTGTAGGCCTTTCGGGACTAGTCCCATTATCAGCAGAACGAAGTAGGTCTGTGTTCGTTGACCCTCGTTGAAGCACTGACTTAGTTGTGATTATTTTATATAGAGGATTGTGTGAACTGCGTACGTTCTCATTCAAAATCAGGTTATAGATTTCTCATATAAATTGCAATTTCCTCCAGTATATTTTATAGTTTTGCTCATATATTTTAATATTGTGACTTAGTGCCTCAATGGAATCTTACCATGAATTTTACTAGTATCGTCTATTTTACTCACCCGAAATTTCTTATTTCATTCATACCAGAGCAATGTAAACATTTACAGTCATGCTAAGACTTTATATAGTAGGAGAGGGAAAATGTTCAGACTATATCACCGTGGAAACCATTGTTTTCTCCAAATAAAAATTGCATTTAGGCTTAGTACTACTTAAATTTTGTAAGTTATTTCGTCACTGCCAAAGTTTGGAACTTCGCTTCCATGCAGCATCGTATGGATAGGGGTTATCCTCATTTTTCTCTGTCGGAAATATTCTTTTACGGCTTATTTTCTCTTTATACAATGTTGAACTATTTAAATTTAACATTATTTTGAATAAGAAGGAAGCCATTTTTAATATAATTATTTTTTTATATTCTGAATGTAATAAATATATATTAACGAAGTTAATAAACAAATTACCCTATTACCTCTCTCTAAACAAAAAATATTTCATAGCTTCTTCTTCTCTATCGTAATTTAACCTCTCAGCTTATAGATACGTTTACCTGCCCCACGCCACACGGGCCTTAAAGAGACGCGACCTGTCGGGAGAGGGATTTCAAACTTTCGATCACATATACTTTTTAGACCACTCAAGGACATAATCCTAATCGAATAAGTGATCAACTCAATCCAGATTCCTCCTCCGAAATAATACGAACATGTAATACGAAACACATCATTTACTCACAAATTATTATTAAACATGACGAATATTATAGTGATCGATTATTATGATTGTCAGTTGATGTTCGGGACCATTTGGACATTAAAGTTTCCTGACACATGTATAACATATGAAGAAATGCTCCGAAAAAATCTTCATTCAGGAAACTTGTTTTGAGCAGAAATCAAACACGGACCCGCTGGGTACCAAACAGTGATACAATCCTGACACCACAGAGATAGACCTATCAATTATTCATGGATATTAAGTATCATATTTAGAGAAAAGTTGCCAAAATGTCTACCCCATATATCAATTCTGCGGTCATAAGGAATAAGTTAAGTCACAAGAATGACCGAACTGAGTAAAGAGTACTGTAAATATTTCCTAAGCCTTCTTCGCGTTGATAACTCAGGAATCTTAATGCTTTCCGAGTTGAGAGACTTATGTTCGGAGGCAAATATTTCAGGAGACATTATTTTCTAATGAAGTTCTGCTCCGATAATTAACTTTTTGTCTTCATTATTTTAAAATAAATACAGTGGGGTTATGAGATGATTTTAACACACAATATAAAGTTCTGAACTCCAACACAATGAATAAAACAATTAAGTCACAGTAACTCACATTACACAACTTGGTAACTCACATTACACAGTCAAACTTAAAATGACCACGAGCTGTTACAACAGCAGGAGGATTTATTTTCTTAATTGTTTTGCCCTTTACATAATAATTTGAGTGAAGTATATTATGCAGGAAATAATTGGAAAACATTAGCTCAGGATAGGGATGTATGGAGAGCTTATACCCGCACGGTCATGAACATACGGGTTTGATAGTGCCAGTGAGTTAACTAGTTTACATAATATATTTTGTCTTCCAAATTAGGCCATTTCCACAATTTGCCATCTTTTGTCATTACATTAACTTTATATTCTTCTTCCTTACAATACAATACAGCATTATTTACACTTTTTCTCTGTTTTAAATTCATCCATATATTCAGTTTTGCAGATCCTTCTATCCCATCTACAGGTCCATTCCCATGGGAAGTAGTTCCATTATATTTGTTTACCATGCTCTTTGGTGAGTGTTTTAATTACCTCAGCTGCATATATATTCTTAAATTGTAAATTATGTTCATATGACCAAACATTTACATGTGCGATGGAGGATGACAAGTCTATCAACATATGCTATGACAGCGCTCTTTGAATGATCAAGAAAATCACTAACTGAAGCATATGAGTGATATATTCCTGACTCCCAAATAGCAGCAGTGAATAGGCTAACCTGATTTGTTTCCAGTGAGCACTTTGGATCTCATCTTGTGAAGTACAAGTATAGTTCTCAGAGAAGTCAATTTGCCTAATTGCAACATGAGGAGTAGATTCAATTGATGTCCACTGCAAGTTGTAGCTGTTGGATTGTTTACGTTTTATATAGAAGTGCTCTAAAAGTGAGCCAATAGTCAGTACGTAATCTTAAATACTGAATATTATCTTCTTTCACTTTCATCGATCTCCAACCATGGCCTCTCCATACAAACCAATAAACATCCAAGTGCTCATCTAAATTGACATGTAATTGCTGAAGTTTTATAGCAAGATAATCTTTTATATTTGACGAGAAAAGTTCTCGCCCAGACCGAGACTCGAACCCGGTACCTTTGGCTTTCCGGACCAATGCTCAACTGTCATGACCTGGCCCTCGGGTAGATCAGAGAATTTGAAGGTAGGATTCGTTGTGAGTCCAAGAACTCCAGTGAATGCAGAACTTGATTTAATATATTTATTAACCCTTCAGAGTGGATGGATTTAAATGGCCGGGAATACTCTGATGTGGGAGGAAGTTCACCGGTATTTAAACTCAGCCGTTCAGTGCCAGTATTCCAATAACGCATTTAAATTGATATATCTTCAGTAATTTAAATGTTTTTGCAATTCCTTTATGGTGAACCCTTAATATAATATTTAATTAATTAAATTTGTTACGGTTCTCACATAACATCTCTGCATTTTTTGCAGACTTATTTATGGTTGTTGTGCCACAGTTGAAATAGGTCCTTTTTGTAAATTTCTCACATAAGTGACACAGTGTATTGCACTAGGGATTCTTTGAAGAATTCAGAGAACCGGCTTTACCTAACAACAAAACGAAATATTTACACAAAGAGAAGGGTCTTAAAAAAAATGAACTTCAAAAATTGGTGTGATAAATCTTCACTCGGGCAACAATAAGTGTATTTTTTCCCCCTTGTGTTTACTTTGTTCATGTTTATTGCAAACACATTGCTTCTATGCGCTGACCTTCTTTCTTGTAGGGGGCAGCCTTCTCCAAATGTATCTTTCTAACACTTTTGAAACATTATTTTAGGTCGTGTGCCTTCAAAAAATGGTCTTTCTACACATCAGACCTGTTGTACTAAAAGACCTTCATCAACCCTAAATTTCAATGCCTTTCTTCTGGTTTCCAAACTGAAACCATTTGATGAAATATGACTATAATAGTTTCACCGGAGGTGTGGACTTAAAAGATTAACATGTTACAAGCCGGAAGATCGAGGGTTTGAGTCCCGGTGGATCAGGATTTTTAAACTGAATCAAACCTTCAGGCGGCACTGTGAACCCGGGGTTGACTCAGCCTCTAACTGAAATGAGTACCAGATGCTTGTTATGGGCCGTCAGACAGAAATAAGTACTCGGCTTACATCAAGTACCGATACTTTAGAAAAGTGGGAGCCTTAACCTCCTAATATCCCAAGGACCTTCTAAGGTCTGTAGTGGACCACTTTCCTTTTAGATACTGACTGAATTGTAGACTAACTACCTTTCCATAATGTAAGGATATCGTTATTTGAAATATATATATATATATATCTGAAATTTACTGTTGTGGTCCTGTACTGTAGCGTAAATCGGAAATAACTATGTTGGGCCTTTATTTATACTGAATTTTGCGACATTATTATTAAAAATGAAGAGATTTGAAAATAGATTCAATTTGAAAGACAAGCTAATCTACAAAAAAAGGCGAATTTAGTTTTATAAGAAATCCTTTATCAAGTTATAAATTTAAGAAAAATGTCAGAGGCCGCAAGAATAAATGCAAATATAAAATTATTTTAAATTGTTACTCAGGGCCGTAATCAGTTAATATATGCACTAATAGAAACTTTGAAGTCTCTACATAAAATTTGTATACACGGTAAATAGTTAATGTAAACACAAAGGTCATAATTACAGTTTAAAGCAGTGCGTGTAACTAGCGTACATGTCACGTCGTTCCGCATTGGGTGAAGAATTCAACTTGGGTACACGTCACGTCGCTCCACGCTGACGGGTTAAAGACGATGATTAAAAAGTTACAATATTGTGTCTCTAACTGTCATAGAGACGAGGTCGGAACCATGAAGAATAAGCCCTGATGCCAAGGGCATCAGCAGTTATAAACCCTCTGATAAGCGGGCGTGGCATGGACGCTGAGTTGGAATGTTTCCAAATAAGGACATATCTCTTCCTCATTTCCAAATAAGGACATATCTCTTCTAAAGTTACGTATGAAGACTGGAATTTGCCAGCCATGTTATCTTACTGTATTCAACTAGGGGATGGAGAGTAATCTTATCTAGACTCGACGCCCCTGTATTAGACTGGGGGATGGTGAGTAATATTATCCAAACTCAACGCCCCTGCCTGTTTCAACTTGAATATCCACATCATCATCATCATCATCACTCCAGGGATTAGGCAATTGCCCGTTCCGACTTCATATTGCATCAGCCCAACGTCTTCTAGGTCTTCCAACATCACGCCTTCCTCTTGCTTGATAATTTCTGGCTAACAATGGATATCTCTCCTTGCTCATTCCATCCATGTGATCAATCCATTTCTGTCTGTAATTCGTGACTTTATCCAATAAAGGCTGTACTTTCAATTCTTCTCTTATATCCTCATTTCTTATTCTATCAAGTCTTGTACATCCTTTTACTTGTCTTAGGAACCGCATCTCTGCCGTCTGTATTCTATCCTTCTGTCTTTTCACTGGAGCCCAAGTTTCACATCCATACAATATTGTGGGAACCGCCATAACATTATACATTTTTATCTTGGTTTCTTTTCTAATTTTATTTTTGAATGTTCTCTGTATTGTTCCACACACCGTCTGAAATTTATTTATTTTGGAGTCAATATCTCTTTCCACATTGTAGCCAACATCACAGCCCAAATATCTGAAACTAGACACCTGTTCTATACTTTGATTTTCTAAAATAATTTTGGTTCTCACTGGATCTCTCCTCTAAAAGCCATGGTCTTCGTTTCCTTACAGAAATTTTTAGATCGTATAATTTACATATTTCATTTAATGCATGCATTGATTTCTGTAAGTCGTCTTCATTTTTCTGTATTATGATTACATCGTCAGCAAATAAAAGATTATTTATGCACATTTTATTATCCATTCTTATTCCTGGATTTACTAAAACTTTCCATTTATTAAAAATATCGTCTATATATATATTAAACAAAGTGGGTGATAAACTACATCCTTGTCGTAATCCAGTATTTGTTTTGATTGCATCTGTTCTTTTGAATCCGGTATCTATAATTATATTTGTGTCTTCATATAATGTCTTTATTGTTTCAACAAGGCACAGCGGGTATCCTTTCATTCGTAATATTTCCCATAATTTTTGTCTGTTTACTCGATCGAAGGCCTTATCCAAATCTATAAATCCTATGTGAGTTTCTAAGTTATGTTCTCTTCTCTTTTCTATGAGTTGTTTCAGTGTAAAGACATTGTCTATACATGACCTTCCCTTTCTGAATCCACTTTGATTTTCACTTATTATTACTTCTGTTATGTTTCTCAATCTATTATTTATTATTTTCGTATATATTTTGTAGCCAGTATTCATTAAGCTAATCCCTCTGTAATTCTCGCAATTTCTCCGGTCTCCTCTTTTGAATATATTCTTGACAATTGCTGTTTTCCAAGTGGTTGGAATCCCATAGGTCTGCCAACATATATTAATTAGATGAAGTATTCGTAGTTTACACAATATTCCACTATATTTGATTAATTCCATATTTATATTATCTAATCCTGTTGCTTTCCTATTCTTAGTGGTTTTCAAAGCCATTTCTAATTCATTTATGTCTATTACATCAATATTTTCCACTTTTATTTCTTCCTCATTGTTCTCTTTTCCTTCAATTTCCTCCTTTTTCCAAAGTTTTTCATAATGCTGGATCCATTCTTGTTCTGGGATTATATTCAATCTGGCAGAATCTTTCTCAGTCTGATTTAGATGTTTCACTAATTTATAACCTATTTCTTGTCTTCCATACATATCATGTTCTACTGAGCTTATAAATTTATCCCATGACTCCTGATGGGATTTTCTTATAATGCTTTTAGCAATTCTCCTTTTCATTTTATATTCTTCATAAGATTCTTCTGTTTTCAGTCGTAAGTATGTATGATATGCTTTTTGTTTTTCATTCACTGCATTTTGTATATTCGCATTCCAAGTTCTCAGCCCTTCCTATTCCTTATTCTATTTTTCTTTCCTAATATCTCATTTGCTGTTTTATGTATTACATTTGATATATTTTCCCATTCAATATTTATATCTTCTGACGTCGCTATCTCTGATATATATTTATTCATTCTGCTTTCATAATGTTGTCTAATACTTTGATCTTGTAATAAATATATTTTATATACTTCTTCTTGGTTTCTTTTGTTCTTTATGTTATTTTTCCGCCATTTAGCTATTATGTTTATTTTGCTTATCACGAGATAGTGATCAGAGTATATATCGCTGCCTCTATGTACTCTCACATCTTTTACCAAGGCTCCTAGCTTGTTGTTTACGATTAAATAGTCAATTATTGATCTTGAGTTATATCCACTTCTTGTATATTTATGTATGTCCTTTTTTCGGAAATAGGTATTCATTATTTTTAATTGATTATAGGCTGAAAACTGTCTCAAATCCTGTCCATTATCATTTATTGTTATTTCTCCATTATTTCCTATTACATTAGGTATAGGGACATTGCCTACTCTGGCATTTAAGTCTCCACTTATTATTAAATGATGATCTTTTGTATATTTATCAACTAATGTTTGTAATGTTTTATAAAATTTTTTTGTTTCTTCTTTCTTGCCTTCCTCTGGGGCATACACAGCAATTATCATCATATATCCTCTTTCAATTTTAAATCTGGCTATCAGGATTCTTTCATTTATAAACTCATAGCTATTCAATTTGTTCTTCCATTTTTCATCTATTAAAATTGCTACTCCACACTGCGCTCTTGTTGTCTGTTCTACTCCGCTATACAACATAGTATAGTGTTGTAAGTCCTTTGTTCCTTTTAGTTTCTTTTTTGTTTCTGTTATTGTTGCTATATTTATATCCACATGTAATTATTATTATATATTAGAGTGTCCAGTACGCAATTTCCCTTCATAATATAATATAATATAAATACATTCTGATTGTTAATTCAATACATATGGATTCTATGCTATTGGCTAACAGTGCAATAATTAATTAGTATATGCGGTAATAATGCTACAGCCAGCACACAACCAACTGAGCTACCGGGGCGAGTCCTAATCTAGACACAAAGCTTTTTTCTTATATACGTTGTAATTTTTCTCTTCAAATATAATTTATCCTTCAAGTATAAATATAATAATAAAAACATCAAGATAATCTTTGCACAATACATTTTCCGAACCAACAATCATCTTTGGCATCCTGACCAATACCCTCAACACAAGCTGTTAGCTGTTACTTAAGCATACTCTCTACATGAAAAATCTTGCATTCAGAGAGGCCTTAAATAGCTCCACTTAATAAGATAAACATATAGGCTATCCTCAGTAACTCACATTACACATTTTTCAAGCTCTATTATTTTAACAAAATATTAGATAAATTTAAAATAAATACTTAATTTCAACGACAGTCCTAAGTAGAAGTAAAATATACATTTTCATTCTTCTATCATAATTATATAAAGTAAAATACTAAAAAAATGTGTTTATGGTAACTCACATTACACTGAGAACATCACTCAGAAGTATTGCACTTACTTACTTACTTACTTACTTACTCACTGGCACTATCGAACCCGAAGGTTCATGGCCGCGCGGACATAAGCTCTCCATACATCCCTATCCTGAGCTAATGCTTTCCAATCATTCCCTGTATAATCTACTTCCCTCAAATCATAGTTAATGTTGTTCTCCCACCTCATTCTTGGCCTACCAACTGGGCGTTTTCCCTCTGGCTTTCCTACAAGAAGCTTCCATGCACGTCTTTCATTCCCCATACGTGCAACATGTCCTGCCCATCGCAGTCTACGAGACTTAACTGTTCTTATTATATCTGGCTTCCTATAAAGACCATGTAGTTCATTGTTATGTAGTCTTCTCCATTCACCTGTCTGTTCATCTCTCTTTGGTCCAAAAATTTTCCTAAGAACTTTATTCTCAAATACTCGTAATCTCCTTTCCTCCCTTAAAGTAAGAGTCCATGTTTCGCACCCATAATATAACTGGTAGAATAATAGTTTTATATATTTTCAGCTTAACGTTTTTTGAAAGGAGTTGGGACATCAAAAGTCTCTGCAATGCATAATAGCAAGCATTTCCAGAATTGAGCCTATGTTTAATTTCTTTGTGCATCTCATTCCTATTTGTGATTATTGTTCCTAGGTATTTGAATTCAGCCACTTCCTCAAAATTTCCCTCATTTGTCATTAGCTGTCCATTTCCATTATATACTGAATTTCTACGTGTGACCATATATTTAGTTTTACTGATATTTACTTCCAGTCCTAATTTCTTAGTGTTACTCAATAGTGTGTGCGTGTTGGCCTTTAGTATCTCCTCGCTATCGGCCAGTAGTACTACATCATCAGCATAAACTAACAGCTTATTAATACCATTGAGTTGTAAGCCTTCCTCATTCTCTAAAGATTTAATGGCATGCTCTAGTACAAAATTAAATAGTAGAGGAGATAGTGCATCTCCTTGCTTCAACCCATTCTGGATTTCAAAAGTGTCTGAAAACTGTTTGCCTACACGCACCCTACTCTTTGAGCCATTTAGACACATTCGTATAAGTCTAACTAACTTTTTAGGAATTCCGAACTCCAGGAGGATACTATATAACTTCTCCCTCTTAATTGAATCATATGCTTTTTTGAAGTCTACATATAGTTGATGTACAGTACCATTATATTCCCATTTCTTCTCTAAAATCTGTCTTATACTGAAAATCTGATCTGTTGTAGACCTGTTTCTTCTAAATGCACATTGATGATCTCCTAGAATGTCATCAATATAGGGAGTAAGTCTGCTTACTAATATATTGTTAGAATTTTGTACGAAGTTGAAAGTAATGAGATGCCCCTGTAGTTGTTGCAATCAGTTTTATCTCCTTTCTTATAAATTGGTAAGATAATTGATTCCTTCCATTCATCTGGAAGAGCTTCTTTTTCCCAAATCATACTAAGCAACCAGCATATCTTGTCCATCAATTTTTCTCCCCCTGATTTTATCAGTTCTGCTGGGATCTCATCTGAACCTGATGCTTTATACATCTTCAATTTTTCAATCGCCATTTCAACCTCTAATGCACTTGGCTCTGCGACTAGCATTTCTGCTGTCTGTAACTTATCCTCCTCAATGTCCTGTTCTGTATGTACATTTAATAGCTGATTAAAGTAACCTTTCCATCTATTTAATATACTCCTAGAATCTGCAATCATATCCCCATTTTCATTCCGAATTATGTTTGTTCTAGCCTGAAACTAAAAATATATGTTTAAAAATAAATGTTATGCTACTAGTTTGTTGTCAATGTTATGTTCTTTAAACTGCAATGCAAAAAAGTATCAATTTATCTACCTTATATCTGTATTTGTTACATTGAATTTAATACAAAATTTAGTTGCTATCAGTTGCTCCTGTGTTTCAGAATAACTTTGCAAAATAACAGGAAATAGAAAGTTCTAGATGAGTTATTTAGTGTTCCCAACATTATTTAAAGTCCCTGCTAACCATAACTGAGAAAAAGAAAATCCCCTTTACAAGTTTTAATTTTTTTCCCATGTCCCTACTTACATGGAATTATCCACAAATAAATCTGAATCTCTTGCCAAATAATTCGCATACAAATTATAGTCAAATTCGTAATTTGGGAAGTGCTCTAATTACATTTTCTTTCTTTCGGGCATAGAACACCTTACACTATGTCAATACTTACTTACTCACTGGCAATATCGAACCGGTAGGTTAATGGCCATGTGGACATACGCTCTCCATACATCCCTATCCTGAGCTAATGCTTTCCAATCATTCCCTGTATGATCTACTTCCCTCAATTCATAATAAATCAAATTAAATACGTAAATTTTCGATTAGAGCTAAATGGTTACATCTCATTATATGAGATTAGTGAAGATGGTTTTGGATTTTTTAAATACCCTTACGTAAAAACTATATTTTTGGTTCATTGTATTACCTATCTACTTTATGGAATGAGAGATGAAATAGCCTATACTATACTGTAATATGACGACCAGCCTCATGGGCTAGTGGTCAGCGTTACTGACTACTGCTCATGAGGTCCCGGGTTCGATTCCTGGTCAGACCATAGGATTTTTTTTCTTAAAGGGAATTATTTCTGTGTTGGCAATGGTCTGGAATTTTGGTTAAGAACTCTCCTGACGCTTCATTATTATTTATCACCCATCATATCATTAGGGTAACTCCGCCTTGCAGCTGCCCCAACCTAAGAAATTTATTACAATTCCGCCAATGCCAGGGGAGAAAGCCAGAAATGTCATAAAAGTCAACCTGGTGGCATTAGACAAAAATAAGGTGATATCTTGAACTACTCCGTTATGGTGTTGCCGGTTCGACACACACAAAACATGCACATAAATTACTCATTCTGCCATTTATTTGGGCTGGACCCAAGTCCTCGAGGAGGGGCTACGACCTTCCAATTGGCCCTATTCTGCCCTAAGTTGATATAGAGGCTCGGGGTCATGATGAAATGCATGAGTGTGTCATTAGATCACCACAACTACATATTTTAAATACATGTGGTTTGCTAAACACTTAATATAAGACAAAGTGTAGGGTGCTATGAAATGAATGAATGAATGGAGATGAAATGCATGACGGGTTGGGCAGAGAAATAGTTACATCTAAAACATATACATGTTTCTAATGTCTTTAAATTATTGAATACCTAACATGAAAGAGTGAATTTGTATCAGAAGTTATTCAATATGAAGTTAACTAGTAAAATATGAATTGGAGGAAATGTTGAAAATAATACAAAGCATCTGATGAGTCACATCTACACGTGGGCACGCTAACTGCGAGTTGTAAACCGTTGATAAGAAACAAAATACTGTAGTTTAATATTTCTACGTGACGTTCTTCCTATTCATTCTACCAACTGCGCAATACATAGTATTACAGTAATGTGCTCATTCTAAAGATATGTGTGGCTAAACGTAAACAACCACAAGAAAGACCTCTAACCAGAAACAAAACAATAACAATTCAATATTGCGCTTTAAAAATTCCATGCTGTATTGTTAGGATAATAAATAATAGTTAAAAAAACTATAAAACACGCTTTATTAGGAAACAGAACTAAAACATAAAAACATATTTTAATTACCAACGCGCTTAGGATAAAATTAAAGTGGTCAACAAAAAAATCATCTCCAACACATCTAGAATAAAACTAGAGTTATCTACAAAAAAATAATTTTACCATCAAAAGCGTGGGGTGCTCTATATCAATTAATATATCTGATAATAAACAGATATTGGTAAACGTAAAGTCTCTAAGAAGAAAATATAAAACCATAAAAAGCGCCCCAGGCTTTTGATGGTAAAATTATTTTTTTTGTAGGTAATACTAGTTTTATTCTAGATTTGTTGGAGTTGATTTTTTTGTTGACCACTTTAATTTTATCCCAAGCGCGTTGGAAATTAAATTTATTTTTCATCTTTTAGTTCTGTTTTCTAATAAAGCGTGTTGTTTTAGTTTTTAAAACTATTATTTATTTTTTTATTTTTTAGTTTTAATATTTTACAGAATAATATAAAAATGTAGATATCTTTAAATTCGAAACTATTGTAGTATGAGCTAAAATGAATACTCTTCTAAAAAATCCTCCGGGCTGGATTTGAACCAGCGACCTATGGATTACTGAAATTATATACCCCTACAGTCCACCGCTCTACCAACTGAGCTCTTACAACGATTGACTAAAAGTTGATGAGTCCGCAACCTATTATACCGGTTTTTATTTTTTTTATTTTCTGATGATTCTGGTCAGGATCTGAGAAAAATATTATGACATTATTGTATTGTCACTGGTCCTTTACAAGTATATAAAGTTTCAAGTCGATCTAATGTTTCGAAGTAGGTGAAAATCGTGTTGAAAGATTCCGTTACATAGATACACAGACACTTTTTTGATGTCCTGACGATCCTGGCCAGGATCTTAGAAAATATTTATGAAATTATTGTATTGTCATTGGTCCTTTACAAGTATATAAAGTTTCAAGTCGAACCAATGTTTCTAAGTAGGTGAAAATCGCGTTGAATTATTCCGTTACATAGATACACAGACACTTTTTTTGATGTCCTGATGATTCTGGCCAGGATGTTGGAAACAATTTATTAAATTATTGTATTGTCATTGATCCTTTACAAGTATACAAAGTTTCAAGTCGATCCAATGTTATGAAGTGGGTGAAAATCGTGTTGAAAGATTCCGTTACATAGATGGACAGATACAGGTGAAGCTAATATAAAGCGTGTAAAATCGTTGCTTTCCATGCAGCGGGTCGAGGCTTCAGTGTGGTTCAGTTGAACTCCCAGTAGAGGGTTTTAATCAATAATCAAGGCAATTCGGGCCTCAATGTCTCTGCAAAACCACTAATCTAATAATATTATCATCAATCATAGTCATATGAAGTTAAGAAAGGAATGCAATAGCCATCTAATTCACAACAATAGAACCAGATCATCGCAATTCTAACATATGTCGAGGGTCTAGCGTCTGTCAAGAGTGGATTGAAATACAATGTGGTATTTCCGACGAGCTAGAATGTCCAAATTCCGTAATTCTGTGTTCGGTGGAGTTTGAATAGATAATGTTCATTCATCACACCAAATGTCGTGACAATGAGAGCACACACAAGGAATAACAGGTAGGCCATGTAAATTATCTCTAGAACGAAATTAACAGATCATACAGAACCGTAACCATAATCTCGGTATCACCATTTTACTTAAAGCGACAACAGATAATAGAATAAAAGGTAATATGTAACAGTACTGAGAATTTATTCACATAAGGGGTAATTTTTTTCAATAAATATAATTAATAGGTAAGATAGAGATTATATCGTATTGATTGGGATGATGTACATTAATAATTATTTTTGTACATTGCTTAATGTCAAAATGTAATTGTAACACAGAAATAAAAAAAACGTTATGTTATAAAGTAAAAATATTCTCATCAAAATGCTCGGCATTGAGGACGTTTCCCGCCGCCTCTTATAATTTGATAATTGTATACAAGGAAAGAAGAATTAATGTTTGCACTGGGATGCCTGGATAGCGTGGTAGTGAACGCACTAACGTAAATAGAGGTCTCGGATTCAAATCCCGGAAAAACTGCACTTAAACTAGCATGCGCCAGAGTTTACAGAGCCAGCGATAACCCACAATCGAACCGCATATCGATTATCATCCTCGATTACTATCTGTCGTTGAGATTTAAATAACCAATATTTGCAATAAATCCCCAAATCTATGTTAAAAATGATATTAATAATACTAAAATTACCAAACGTTTATTAAAAATGGGTGTACACTTAGTTATCATTCCCTAACGCTGATCCAACCAGCGATAACTTAAAACACCGATAGAAAAATCATAGACTAAATAATATACTCTGTGGAGAAAAGAGCAGTTAGCATCACAATATTGTCTAACAGTGTCATAATATTGTGATTTGCATATTTAAATAAATACTTCAAAATTATCTAATAATGTTATAAACATTGTTTGAAAAATTTTAAAATATTAAAAAATGTTAGTAAATACAGAAGAAGAACTTTAGTTTACAACAATATAACCGAAAAATCAAGCGCTAGTAAAAGTGCAGTTGAGCCCAAATCCCGTTTCAGGCATTAATTTTTTTTACTATATATATAACGCATAATAATAATAATAATAATAATAATAATAATAATAATAATAATAATAATAATAATGCTGTTGTATTACCATAGTTTCTGCTCATGTAACAAACCAGGGTTCTATTCCGGGTCGACTTGAATTTCCTGGTTGAGAAATTTCGCGATTTTACTCGAGTGTGGGGGAATTTCAGAAAATTTGGGTCACAATGCTCCTAAAAAACACCGATCTCGTAATAACATCATAAATAATATTTTTATAAAATGTAAGTCCCTATTTCACACGTATGCGATGATCTACAGGGAATGAGCAGCAGCCAGATACGACCTCAGAAACACCGTGACAAGAGTTCCGGTCCATGGTTCGCACCGCCGGATATGCACAACAGTGAAACGCTATAACCCAGAAGAAAAATGCAAGTGCAAACTATGTGGGTCGCATTTCGACCGATATCACCTATTACAGTGTAAAATCATAGGAATTTCCATAACAGACTTCTCTAAGACATAAAAACAATTCTTTCTACATGGCCATTGACTACAATAATATATTATTATTATTATTATTATTATTATTATTATTATTTCACAACAATAAAACCAGATATTATTAGTACTATCACAAAACCATATTTAAACAAATAAATAAAATTTGTACCTGTTGTGGCAGTCTTCCTCAATAAATTAGATTTGCATAAAATATATAGCTAGGCCTTTCGGAACAGGTTCCATTTTCAAACCTGTTCATTGGATACTTCTTAAAAGTAAAACCAAAGTTGTGGTCTGTTACGTGAGAGTTGAAATGTCCAACCAACCAACATGTAGTTTTTCAGCGGCATCGCGATATTCAATAAAGTACGAATAGAGAGCGTATCTAACTGAAATTAAAGTTCCTCTGTTATCACAATAAATGTCGTGGCATCGATATGGAAAGTAGGTGTGTCTAGGGCGAAAGAGAACGCCGAATTTAAAATATTAAAAAAGCAATCCGTCCCGCGCCGTAGCCGAGCGGTTAAGGTAGGAGGCCTTGGCGCAGAGCTACGGGACTTGCGCTGGTTCGAGTCTCCATGGGGGAAGATATTTTTTCATGGTATTTCGGCCAGTATGGGACCGTTGCCCATCCAGCATCGGAAGCAATTGGGTAGCTACAATAAGTAGCGGCTCCAGGTTGAGGAACCAGCTATAACGGCTGGGGGACTCGACATGCTAACCACATGTCACCCCTACACTGGCTGTTGATCATCTACCTCTGTGATTGACACATGTGGATGTGAAGGGCCAGCAGCTGGCTGGTAAAAGGGCAACCGCTGAAAAGTGGAAAGACCCTCAATCGGAAAAAAGCAATCCCCCACGGACTAGACCTTGACGTGGTGGAGGGGCTCAGTACCTAATGAACCAGACGACCAGGTCAGGGAAGTCTGGCTTTAGCTAATTTGCCGCCTGGTAAGAAGTGAAGGGCGGCGAACTAGTTCCAACACGGGAATTTCCAACGACTTCAGAGGCGGAAGAAGAACAATATGTTCTCTACGGCAAAGAAGACGGAAGACAAAACCAGCAAAAGGAAAGAGCAGTCCCGTTAACCATGTAAAGGTACCTGCTCTAGAGGACAAATTTCTCGATTACAAATCACCCGGCTCTCCTGGAAGGGGGTTTTGCGGACGGGTTGGTAGCCCATCCAAGTAAAAAATAGATAGGCCTATATCTCATATCTGTCGGAGGAATAGCCAGACGGATATATCAGAAAGAAGATTACTACGACTGTCAGAGATGAAGATCCTCAGATACGTTGCAGGATAAACTCTAAAAGACCACATTCCTAATGATACAATAAGGCAAGAACTCAAAATGTTTAATCTAAATGAAAAAAAGAATACAAAGCTATAAACAAAAATCACATGAACATATCTTAAGAATGGACTCTTCTAGGCTAACAAAACAAGCACTGTTGAACCAGCCTCAAGGCTGTAGAGATGTGGGACGTCCTAGAAGACGATGGGAAGATGAATTCTGAGAGCGGAACAGGCCGAGGGCCTACCATGAAGAAGATGATGATGATGAAAAAGAACAATAGGTTTAACCCAAAGAAAAACTGCGTTATCGCTATAATTTATAGCGACTATAAATAACAAACAAATAAAAACCACTATTTAATTTTAAAAGTGATCAATTTTATTACAATTAATAAGCAATGTAATGCTATTGCTATGATAACAATAAATATAATTAAAAATTTCAGTGAGTACAAATAATGATTGCACAGTTTAATTCGTTACTATGGAAACATCATCCACAGTAAGGCTTGTAATCGGTTTGCGTGTAATTACTCCAAAGTAATTGCACGGAATTACACTAGTGAAGTACATGTTATGTAACGATCACTTGCTTATGCATATTATCGTTAACAGACTAATCGCTGTAACGGAAACAATCATGCCCGTACTTGAGCGCATTCTGAACACATAACTACCTTATTATTAACTTGTTTTCCCAGTTAGAGTATCGAAAAATAGATGGCCAAATTTCAGGTTTGTTTTTCTCGAGGAATTCTTATGTATAACTCAATCTAACGTAATTACTGTAATATTTTATCTGCTACACTATAATGTAGGTGTAAGTGTAGGTGTTTTCCTAAATTGTTTACTTTAATTTTGTCATGGCACACTTTAATATGTTTCTTCTATGAGACAGAGGATAGGCTACTTGGATGCTATATATCAGTAGGATACCAGAGATGATTATTTCTAAACATCTTAAAACATTAAATAAATTAATATTATAATAAGTCGAATCAATTATTTATAATACCTACCATTTTAATTATTATTGGGGCTGGAAGTAAACATCAATAAAGCTAAATATATTGTCATACATACAAAATAAAACACATGTATAATGGAAATGGATGTTTAATGACAAATTGAAGAAGTGAATTTTGAAGAAATGGCTGAATTGAAATACCTATTCAATAATTACAAATAGGAATTTGGTTCACAAAGAAATAAAACAGGCTATTGTGCATTTCATAGACTCTTGTCCCAACTTCTCTCTCTCTTAGAAAACAAAAGAACATTAAACTAAAAATATATATAACTGTTATTCTCCCATTTATATTATATGAATGCGGACCATTGACTCTTACTTTAAGGGAGGAGAAAAGATTACGAGTATTTGAGAATACAGTTAGAAAGCTTTTGGTTTCATTCATGGAATAAACCAATAAGTAGGATAAACAAAAATGCAAAGCTAATAATTATTCATGCAACCTTTAAGAAATCTGAATATTAGTTCTATCAATATCATTGATGACCAAAAGTTTTAGGCCAAAGAGAGATGAACAGACAGGCGAATGGAGAAGATTATTTAACAGTGAGCTAAATTATCTATGGGAAACCAGATATAATTATAATAAAAAAGTTTAGTCTAGTAGACTGCGATGGGCACGTTATGTGGCACGAATGGGGAATGGAAACTGTTTATAGGAAAACCAGAGGGAAAGCGTCCAGTAGGTAGTCAAACAATGAGGTGGGAGAATAATATTAATCGTGATTAGAGAGAAGTAGATTATACATGGGATGATTAGAAAACATTAGCAGTAGATAAGGATGTTTGGAGAGCTTATATACGCGCGGCCATGAATATATGGTTCGATAATGTCAGTGAGTTAGTTAGCTAGTTAATTTTATTGTATATTTGATGCATAAACTGCGGGCGTTTGAATCCGAATTCGATATGTTGCCGGGTTGGAAATTTTAATTGTACAATTTTCAATCTTCATTCTCTTCATCATCCTTCAAACAATACAGTTATACAAATAAAACTCTTAAACATACATTCATCCTACATTCATTGTAACGAGATTTATCCACGTGGATAAATCATGAATACTCTACTTAAATTAAATTGGCTTATTGTAAATTAATACAATCAGAGGTAATAGGAATAAATATATCGTGTTACGACTCTATCGAATCACAAAACTAAGAAGATAAAAATCACAAATGTACAATTATTTAAGTAATAATCATCGTCATCATCACTCCAGGGATTAGGCAATTGCCCGTTCCGACTTCACATTGCATCAGTCCAACGTCTTCTAGGTCTTCCAACATCACGCCTTCCTCTTGCTTGATAATTTCTGGCTAACAATGGATATCTCTCCTTACTCATTCCATCCATGTGATCAATCCATTTCTGTCTGTAATTCGTGACTTTATCCAATAAAGGCTGTACTTTCAAATCTTCTCTTATATCCTCATTTCTTATTCTATCAAGTCTTGTACATCCTTTTACTTGTCTTAGGAACCGCATCTCTGCCGTCTGTATTCTATCCTTCTGTCTTTTCACTGGATCCCAAGTTTCACATCCATACAATATTGTGGGTACCGCCATAACATTATACATTTTTATCTTGGTTTCTTTTCTAATTTTATTTTTGAATGTTCTCTGTATTGTTCCACACACCGTCTGAAATTTATTTATTTTGGAGTCAATATCTCTTTCCACATTGTAGCCAACATCACAGCCCAAATATTTGAAACTAGACACCTGTAATAATATGATTGGAATAAAGTGTAGTTTATTTTCATTAATCATACAACGATTTTGACCTGTGAATTCCATCAGCCTCTCCATGAATCAAAATAAAACCTAAGTAATGACAAACGGGCCAACAAAGGTCAACTGAGGCGCAAAAACCAAAATACAATATGTGGACGAATATATATCTGCCAGTTGGTATCTTTCACACACAAAATGAACAAAGAAATAAAGAGAAGAGCAGCTCAAGCTTGGAAAGCCTTCTAGTTCATTAAAATCGTGTTATTTTACAAGGCACTAAACCGGAAGATGAAATTAGAGGCACATGACACCTGTGATGTCCCAGTTTTGTTATATGGATCCCATACTTGGACGCTCACAAATAGACATCGGAATAACACTGAAATATGCCAACGAAAAATGAAGTAGAAAATATTAGATATAGGCCTAATTAGGAAACACAAGAAATGACGACATCCGAGAGCATCGCGCAACCAGACACAGTGATTAAGTAAAAATGTGGCGGTCACGTAACGAGGCTATAACACGACAAATGGCCGCATACAGTCACTATGTGGGACCCCAAGAGGACACATAGCAGGTCAAGAAGAAGATGGGCGGAACTCTTCAAAGACATTTTTTTTTCTAATGCCAACAGGATGTCTTTTATAACATTTCTGGCTCTTTCCTGGCATTGGCGGAATTGTAATTAATTTCTTAGGTTGGAGCACCTGGAAGGTGTAGTTACGATATCCCGATGATTATGATGGATGATAAATGATAATGAAGCACCATGCGAGTTCTTAACCTAAACTTAACCTAAATTCCAGACCATGGGCAACCACAGGAATGATTCCCGTTTAGGAAAAATCCCTATGTGTTGACCGGGAATTGAACCCGGGACGTCATGAACTGTAGTTGGAAACGCTGACCACTAGCCCATGAGGCAGGTCTCAAAAAGTACACTGGTCCAACATCGCCCGTAACAGAAGTGAATGGAGTGAATTAGGTCAGACACTACAGATATTATCATAAGTAATGCCACGAGTGATTCCCAAATTATCGATAAATTCACGACTCACGAAGTGAGGAGTGAATTTATCTAGAGAATTTGGAAATCTAGAGTGGCATTTGTTAGGACTATTTAACGAATAAAATTAAGCTGTTTACTCACAAATCATTATTTAACTATAGTTATTTTAAAATATTTATATATTTAATGTAAACGGCGATGTTTGAAAACAAATGAGAAACGATAGGTACGTTTCATGTGCTTCTTTTGTTTATCACTGCTACCAGATCATACTATTTATTGCCAAAGGAACGCAATATTGTAAGAATGCTCTCTAGTGGAGAAAAAATGAAACACATCAAACTGTATATTAATTAATTTCTGATGTCGTATGATGTAAATATGACAATTATATTTTTCTGGATTATTACCTGGGAAAAAATATATTTAAGTAAGTGCAAACAGTGGTTTCTTTTTTTGGTGGTATAATAAATTGCTACAAATGTTTTATATTAACTCCTGCAAGCGCTATGTGCACTATATATACAATCTGGTAGCCGTATTTCTTATAGGCTCAGTCACTGCAAAATAATGGTCAGACCTGTTCAGAATATTAAAAAGGAGGAGATTTCTTTAATATGGTAATTATAACACTGATAAATATTTCGTGAAACACGACTCTGATTGGTTGTAAAACAGAAATCATTGAAGCGTGATTGGTCATTGACTCCCATTTGGGGCATATCAAGCGGCTCGCTATTTAAATACAAAAAGATGCCGACTATAGCCACTATAATAATTCATCGTGTTAATCATTGTCAAGGATTGTCGCTGGGCACCCGCATTTATATAAATGGACAACCATCATAGTGATAATACAATGATCTTGTCACACGGAATAGCTCGTCGTCTGAGTTAATACAAGAGTCCTTCCCTCTCCCAGAAATCCCTAGCTTTTCAAGGTACACAATCAGTCTTATTAATTCATTTTCCTCTATGGAAAATTTAGACAGCGCCAGAGTTTGAGTAATGTACAATAGAAATGTAATTGTAGTTGCAAAAATAACCATGTTATAAAATACAGATTGACAAAAGGGAAGTCATCAACGATAGTTACATTTCTAAAGGATCTTCTTCTTCATAATTTGTAGGATTATCATCCTGTTTATTTCCAAAATCGCTCCTCGGAGGAAGACGTATTGGATGTGTATCCACTGTCTATCCATTTCTTGGCTGGTCTTCCTCTTGTTCTTCTCCCGCCCATTGGTCTATCTTCTTTAGCACTTTTTTGCAAGTTGGTTGTCTTCCATTCTTTCTATGCGACCTTTCCAATATTTTCGTCTATCCATAATAAAATTGATTATGTCTTGAATATGACATTTGTCCCCAATTTCTGTGTTGTGTATTTAATCAAATAATATTTTCCCCTGAATTTCTAAAGGTTAAAAAAGTTTAAACGTTTTAAACTGACATAAGAAGAGTTTTAAATACTCATCGAAATAACCCAGACCTCAGAACCTTCTACCAGTCAGAGAAATCAGTTCTAAAGTAATTACTGTGATTATTTAAACCCATGCCCCAAATGGGAGTCAACGACCAATCACGTTTCAATGAATTCTGTTTTACAACCAATCACAGCCGTGTTTCACCCGATATTGATTAAGTTTATCATATTATAGAGAGCTCTTCCTTTTTAATATTCTGAACAGGTCATAGCATTATTTTATACTGACTCGCTCACTAAGAAATATGTTGAATATAGCAATTTATAGGCCTATATTAAAATCTAAGAATCACGAAATGCATGTAGCTCTCAGGCTGTATATATATATATATATATATATATATATATATATATATATATATATGGTATGATAAGAAAAATAAATGCCTGGACGGGATTCGAACCCGGAACACTGAGTCTGTACGTCAGCGTGATATCCATTACACCACCAGGCGAATCCAATTAAAACACTTATTTTTCTTATATATGTATTATATTCTCCATTATTACTAGATGTCGCGAGAATATATATATATTGCACGAATCTAACTAGATAACGCTTGCGAGATATAACAGAAAAAAGTAGCAATTGATTATACCACAATAAAAAGAAACCACTGTTTACACTTTCTTAAACGTATTATTTTCCATGAATTTACGTTCCAGAAAAATATAATTGACATATTTACATCATAGGACATCAGAAATTAATTAGTAACCTATAATGTTGGTTATAAACAGTTTGATGCGTTTCATTTTTTCTCCACTAGGGTGCATTCTTACAATATTGCGATCCTTTGGCAATAAATAATATGATCTGGTTGCAGTGATGAACAAATTAAACATAATAATGTTTCTCATTTGCTTTCAAATATCACCGTTTACATTAAATATAAAACTATTTTAAAATAACTGTATTTAAATAATGATTTGTGAGTAAACAGCTTAATTTTATACATTATATAGTCCTAATAAATGCCACTCTTGATTTCCACATTATCTAGACTATTTAACTCATGCCCCACAATCACAGTGGTTTTTCACCTGGATTTTATCAGTTTAATTTTATCACTGTAACTTCAAGCTCCTCCTTTTTTAACATTCTGAGTAGGACATTGCATTATTTTGAAAGAAACACATGTGGCTCCCAGATTGTATACATAGTGCACGATGTTAACCTTATCGCATGCGGGAGATAATATAAAACATCTGTAGCAATTGATTATACTATACATAAAAAAAAAGAAACCACTGTTTTCACTTTCTTAAACGTATTTTTTCCCGGGTAATAACGTCCCAGAAAAATATAATTGACATTTTTATATCGTAGGACATCAGAAATTAATTAATATATAGTTTGATGTGTTTCATTTTTTCTCCGCTAGGGCGCATTCTTACAATATTGCGATCCTTTGGCAATAAATAATATAATCTGGTTGCAGTGATAAACAAGTAAAACATAACGTTTCTCATTTGTTCTCAACCATCGCCGTTTACATTAAATATATACATATTTTAAAATAACTATATTTAAATACTGATTTGTGAGTAAACAGCTTAATTGTATTCGTTAAGTAGTCCTAATAAACCAACAAGATACTTTCGCCGAATGTACAGGAAAACGCTCACTGTGTTTACAAAGAGACCTAAAACACGTCTGGGGAAAAAGAATCGTATATACTCAACCTAGGATTTTAGAAGAGATCAGGGCTTGCTTGGTTTAGGCTAGGGGCATGGAAATTTCTAAAAATTAGCGACGATCACGGTATGCGAATATGTCCAATGTGCGGGAACTTTGAAGGTGAGATACATATATTAGGAAAATGTAATGATTTAGAATATTGGAGACGTCAGTTATTACCGGGAAAGATTTCTAAATTCAAATCGGGAAAGATTGGCATGCTACGAGTTATTGGTAAATCCAGAAAATTGGATAAACCTCGGTAAATTTCTGGACAAAACGCGAAAAATAAGGACAACACTCATTCATGAATAAATATATGTTATCAAAATGCAATACCATTAATTATTAACAATTATATATAAATTAATTAGTGTATAATGCTATTGTGTTATTATTTAATTGTAATATTAATGTGTTTTCTTTATGTAATTGTAATGTTAATGTTTTTCTAGTGTATAATGCTATTGTGTTATTATTTAATTGTAATATTATTATTGTGTTTTCTGTATGTAATTGTAATGTTATTGCTGTTTTTGTTGTTTATTTTTCTTTACACTAGTACCAATTATTACTTTATTGTAACGGACTCTTAACAGCACGTACGGCTTACTGCCCGTGCGACCCATATTTGTAAATAATATTGTAAATATCTTACTTTTTGTCTAATGAAGTCCTACTACTACTAAAAAAACAAATGCCACTTTTGATTTACAAATTCTCTAGAAAAATTTATTCCTCACTTGGTGAGTCGTGAATTTATAGATAATTTGGAAATCACTCGTGGCATTACCCATGATAAATAATTTGTCTTCTTCTTCTTCCTTCCAAGTATTAGGCCAAGGCCTGTTACGATCCTATAGAAAATTTTCCCTCCAGCGTTTCATAGGACGGCCCAGTGATCTTCGTCCTCTTGGTATATAATTATAAACAGCTTTGGGGATCGGATTTGAATTCATTCTTTCAAGATGGTGTTTCCAATTTAGTTGGTAGTGTTTAATATATTCCAAAATTGGCGTAGTCTTCAATTCTTTTAAGATATCGGTACCGGTACGAATTTTAAGTTTAAAGAGATAATTACATCGAATCCATGAAATTACTACACGAGGGACTTTCGTGTAACATTTCATGCCTGTTGCGAACACAACTATATTTGTGGATTTTTTAAGGGCGTTAACTATTGTCACGTCCAGAAAATAAGTACCGGTACCCAATCAGTGTCCATGTAACATGCATAATGTAAATTCTACAACCTAGCATATGCTACAAACATGGAGATGGGGGACATGCTGAATTTACCTTGTAAATCTGAGTTCTACAATTTACACAGTTGCTGCTTAAGTGCCGAGTCAACATCACTAGCTGCGTAGGAACAGAGTCGCGAACATTACTTGCAGCAGAAGAGTGATATTCAAATCGTCATTATGGACTTGTGGATACTTAAGCAAAATTATTTATAGTAACAATAAATTTCGGCACTTAGAAATTTTAGCGGTAACATAAGGGAGCAGTTGAAAATAGCGACCGCGATTATGCCTGTAATAAATTAACTGAAGCATAGCACATCTTATTATTCATAATTTGTAGGATTTTCATCCTGTTTATTTCCAAAATCACTCCTCGGTGGAAGACGTATTGGATGTGCATGTACTGTCTATCCATCTCTTGGCTGGTCTTCCTCTTGTTCTTCTCCCGTCCATTCTTTAGCTCTTTTTGCAAGTCTTTTGTCTTCCATTCTTTCTATATGACCTTTCCAATATTTTCGTATATAGTCTAGGACATGTGCTTCGTTAATTAATAAGAAAGTAGGCCTACTTGTAACTATTCTTTATTTTCAACAAATTGTAAATTTGTTAACATGTCTGAAGAAGGTACAGTGTACCGAAACACTGAATTATATAATAAATATGAAAATCAAATAAAACTACGTTTAATTTTATTTAATTAATAATTTTAAATTAAAAAAAAAGATTAGTTCTCATTGCTCTCGTTACAATCTCTAAAGAATTCTTGAAATCACATGCCTATTGTCTCTAGCTAGCGCAGAAATAAATAAAGAACTGATCCCTGGCTACAATAGTAAGTTGTGGAATCTAAGCTTTAGGGTATTCAAGAATCAACATATATAGGCACATTAGACTTTTCCTCTAGACGCTGTGTACTGATCAGTGCACGATACAAATAAATATCACTTAAGTAACGTGATCTATCGAAGTGGTGCATGAATGAAATTAGGCCACAGAAATTCCATTTAATCGTTGAATACAGTATTATATATATATCGGTAAATGAGACAGGAAAGTCCTATTTCTGTATGTCAAATATTACCTTTATTTTTCTACTTCAAATTGAGGATCCCTTTAAGATTGATTTCAAATACGCTACATACTGTTCGTTACTCAGGAGACGAGTAGCGCGAAATGAAGACGGGGAGCGAGAGATTTACTATTATATGACAAGTGTATATATATATATATATATATATATATATATATATATATATATATTAAAAATAGAATCGCACAAACAATGCAAGCAATAAATGCTTTAAACTCTGTTTGGTGGAGCAAAAATATTACGAAAAATAGAAAATTACAAATATATCAAACCATAATTCAGAGCATTTTAACATATGGTGCTGAAGTCTGGCAAATTCCTAGTAGGGAAATGAAAAGAATTTTAAGTACAGAAATGGATGTTTTAAGAAGATCAGCTGGAAAATCTAGAATGGATAGAATACGAAATAAAGAAATAAGGGAAATTATGGGTGTACAAGAGGAGCCGGACATCATAGACATCATAGAAAAGAAAAGATTGCAGTGATATGGTCATGTCAAACGAATGCCAGAGCAAAGATTGCCAAAAATTGTTATGGAATGGATCCCAATGGAAAGGAGGAAGAGAGGAAGACCGAAGAAAACTTGGATAGAAGGGGTACAAGCAGCTATGAATATCAGAGGAATGGAGGAAGATCAATGGATGGATAGAGAGGAATGGCGTTTGGTTTCCGGAAGACGGCGGCAGCTGCCATGATACCGGATGATGATGATGATATATATATTGAACTTTTATTGGAACAAATCACTATGAGGATTAATTTAATATAAAATCAAATGTTTCATACCTGTCCTCCTATTAATCTTCTAAGTACATCGCGATTTCGACTTCATGGCTAACCCATCGTCAGTACCATCTAGCCGACTGATACTATGTCGATCGGAAGAACCACTTCTTCTTCTTCCTTCTTTTGGTGGACCGATAATCCTCTGGATCAGGTCAGAATTCGCGGGAATTTCGAAGTTCATACGTTTTTCTTTGTTTTTCTGAATGTGGATTTATTTCCATACCGTGAGTTCCCTTTGTTTATCTATTTGTTCAATTAAACTAGTTTTTGATTCAGTTAGATATTTTTCGGACCAAGCATGATTAGCTACTGCTGACTTTTCCACTTCTCCATTTTTGACATTTCTAAGATGTTCTTTCACCCTTGATTTCAAATTTCCTTATGTTTTTCCTATTATAAATGTTGTCACAATCCCTGCATTTGATCTGATAAATTCCTGATTTGTTTTCATCTTTAATTTTTTTCATTTTTATTGGTTTTAATTATCCTATTGAGGTTTTAATTATCTAATTTCGTTCTTCGGTTCATCTTATACTAAACTTTTAAAAACATTTTTGAAACTTGTGTTTCAATGGATGGTAAGTGAAGATTAATATAAGGAGAGGTATAAAATATTTGGTTTGTCTTAAGTATATAAGTTATATGTAAAACCACCAAAGAAAACATTCTCCTCTATAAATATTATCTTTACTTGTAACCATTTGGTTAAATACAGTTAGCATGGAGAATATCGCCCCTCGCGTGGTGGGGACAATCCATATCAAATCGGACAGAAAAAAATCTTGCAATTTATTTTTTTTTAATTTTATGTATCCCTAAATATAGTGAATACATTTATAAACGTATTAATACAGAAATTTAATTGTTATCATTTATAGGTTCGTAGTTATGATGATCCAAAATTATCGTAAATATGATATACTAAAACGTTTACTAACTAATATTTCTGAAACAGTAAACAGCAAAAAATTGTTTCAAACATATTTATATAGGTGATATCATGTAGTTTAAGGGTGTTATTTTTATAATTAGTATATTTTTATTTTCGGTGTCAATTTTCTGTTTTATGGCGGTTTACTGCAGTACATATAAAAACATGAAAACGGAAAAAATACAGGATACTACTCACGTAATAACGATTCATTTCCAGCAATTAACTTTTTGGAGAGTTGAATAGTTCAGACAATATAAATGTTTTTGTTATATTTTCGTAAAAAAAACTGGCGAGTCCACGGCGCAGTAGATTCATTTCACGACCAAGGTCGCGCGCGTACTTTATTGAAAGAGCTGCTACCGTACTTTGGAGTGAGTATACGGCGAGATGCGTTATAAGCTCAGTGTAAATAAAATTAGTGCAGTTATATTAACATAATAATAAATTTAAAAAATGTTTAACGTATTCAGGCAGAATTATGAATATAAGGATTTCTCTTCTACTCGACCAGCACAAATATACAAATATATATTTACAGTGTAAATTATACATATAATACACCAATTATAATGAATTGAAAAATACATTAAAGGTGTACATTTTGTCTATATACAACATTTTATATAATAATAATAATAATAATAATAATAATAACAATAATAATAATAACAATAATAATAATAACAATAACAATAATAATAATAATAATAATAATAATAATAGTTATATAATAAATTAATGAGAAACACCAATTATTGTATGTAGGCCTATATTACACGTGAGCAAATCAAGCCAAAGTTAGAGCAAATACTAATTTAGACTTATTTTAAACGATTCTAACGCCCTAGCCCCTGATTTTCTGTTGTAGAGAATTCCGGTTGGACGTAGAACATGATGTGGAGTGATGGGATATCCGACTTCCGGGAAATTAACCAACATATTATGGTGCGATCTACTGATTAAATTATGGATGGAGGATAGATACTGGTAACGAAAAGCTAAATAATTAGGAGTCTTGTTGAATTTTGAATAAGAGAACTACACAGTGTAATTATCTTACATCCTTGAAAGCGAACCATGACAATTCATTGAAAAAATGGATAAAAGTGTTTTTTTTTTCGAACATAAAATACGAATATGATACGCATATTATGAACACGCTGTAGTTGGGATAAAATTTTCGGCTGAAGACCAGAACGTACTGTATATTTAATGTATATATCTTTCCCTGTAAATATAGAATTGAAAATATCGATTTCATTTTCAAAAGATATTTGACTAATACATTTTTTTAAATCATGAGTAATTAGATAAATTGCATTACCTATGTATATTGAATATACTTTTGGTTTAGTTATTTGTGCTCTAATCTCAAAATAGTTTTGGCAACATACAGAATATACAATTAATGAGAAAAATGTCTCTCAAAACCGAGGTTTGAACCCAATATGTATACGGCCCAGTTGTAATAACTATTATATGCGAACAGCAAGCCTCAGTACATGAATTAAAAAAAACTTACAATATATCGTTTGCGTGTTAAGAATCTCATTATAAATTATATTTACTTTTGACGAGCTAGATTTTTCCATTAAGTGGTTCTCTTGTTGGAAGCATACATTTTGGTAGATGTAGAGCTTCCGTGTGCAGGGATGTAGAGCCGAGGATCCCGTGTAATACATTTACGGCACGTAAAATAACATCAAGTCTAAAATAAGAAATCTTAACAAACTATATTATATATTTTGCCCCAGTTTTAAACTTCATGCTAATTACGAGAGTTGTAGAATACAATTTTACTATTTCTACTATTATTGACTTCGGTGACCTACAGGTTAATTTTTTGTTTCTGGTCCCGATGGTCGTGGGTTCAAATCCGAGTAGGACAAATTGATTTTTATAATGTGAAACTTCAAATGACAATTCCTTCAAGGAAAGGCTTCAAGCTGTGGGTTCCGAATCTGAATATTTTTGGGCTCGTAAAAAAAATCTCAAGCTTAATTAGAACTTCTGAAGATTTGGCATATTAAATGGGAGTTGTTCTGCGATAGATAGACCTATAGTCTTATTACACGGCTCGTCCTATTAAGTACAATCCACTAAGTAACTCCCAGGCACTATCGAACCCAGGAGATAAGCTCTCCATACATTGCTATCCTGAACTAATATTTCAAATCATCCCCTGCAAATAAAATCCACTATATTCTTATACTGTCTCCATGTAAATCTAATAGGCTATATCTCCAATTATGTTATTGATAACTCCGAGATCGATGTGAAATGTCTAGACTTTATAATGTGGCATATTGTATCCCAAGAAAATGTATTGTTTTTTACGTTGATATCATTATTGTTTTAACACGTACCTAAATTGTGTTATGTTTTCTTTTTGTATCTCTCTGTTTCTATTTTCTGCTAAATTAAACCTTCCACTGTTCGAGCTGTCTTTCTTTTTTTTCATCCATTATCGAAAATAAACGAGGCTTAAAGTTCGTCTTGAAAAGCTAAGGACAACTGAAATGGGGGCCGGATTGGAGAAAAGACGGAAATAAATAAAACAAGTTAAAAAAGTCTTCCAAAGAAGTTTTAGTTTGAAACGAACCACGTCGTAAGGAATTCTTTGTAGTTGTGAGAACGTCAATGTTTAATTGTCCCACAACACCATTAACTTAAACCACTGCCTTTCTTTGTTTTTTTTTTTCCTCCCACTACTTCATAATTACTTTAATCTACCAATTGCTTTCACTTTATTGCGTAAGTTTAATTTCCAGACTAAGCTATGTTGTTGATTCTGCGCTGATAAACTGCTATTCCTATTCCTTACTCAGTGTGATGGTTCTTGTCCGCAATTCAAAGAATGCCTCACACATCTATGCCATAAAATATACATCCGGCCTGCAGAAGTGCAGCGCGGAAGCGCTCCTGCTTCATGTCCAGTGACTTAATCTTATTTACTCAACCTAGGATTTAAAGAGAGATCAGGACTTGCTTGGTTCAGGTTTGGGGCATGGAAATTTCTAAAAATTAGCGACGTTCACGGTATGCGAATATGTCCAATGTGCGGGAGCTTTGAAGACGAGGTACATATATTAGGAAAATGTAACGATTTAGAATATTGGAGGCGTCCGTTTTTTTACCGGAAAGATTTCCAAATTCAAATCGTGAAAGATTGGCATGCTACGAGTTAATGGTAAATCCAGAAAATTGGATACATTTGGGTAAATTTGTGGACAAAACGCGGAAAATAAGAACAACATTCATTCGTGAATAAATAAATGTCTTAGCAAATTGTTATTTTATGAATTATTAATAATTCTCCATAACCTTCTTCTTCTTCTTCCTTCCAAGTATTAGGCCAAGGCCTGTTACGATCCTATAGAAAATTTTTCCTCCAGCGTTTGAGGGAAAATCTCGTATAAGACTTGAAAGCATAACATAATAATAGTCCCTTCGATTGGTTGCTGGCCAAAGGAAGGCAAGACCAGTGATGGGGCTGCCATCGTATAGCCTCTGGTCAGGCTTTTCTGGAGAAGAAAAGAAAATAAAGGAAAGAAGAAATGGAAGAAAGGAAAGACTCCCTAGCCCTCGGATGCCCTAATAGCGTCGCCGTAAAAAAAAACAAGAGTTAACCAAGAGAGGTTAGATAGTAAAATTAATGTATAGTGTTATTGTATTGTTATTTAATTGTAATATTGTTTCTTTTTATGTTATATTATTACCAAACATTATTATTTTTATAATGGACTATCAACAGCACGTACGGCTTACTGCCCGTGCAACCCATATTTGTAAATAACATTGTATGTATCTTACTTTTAGTCTAATAAAGCCCTACTACTACTAATACTACTACTACTACTTTGTCTAGAGGCATATGGAGTGATCGACGCGCTGAATGTAAACAATAAAGGTTATTCAAATGCCACCGCGCCACCAGAGAATATTTGATCGGAGAACAAGTGATCTTTTGCGTCGTGCTGGCAATGTGATAATACATGTTCCAATTACCAACATGTTTGCTCACATATAAGGAGATTTAATACGAAGAGTATACCCATATTAGTGGGCAAGTTAGGGTGGAAAATGGGCAAAGTTAGTGTTATGTGGGTAAGTTAGGGGATTTTTGTTTGGGCAAGTTTGAGCGAGATAATGGGCAAGTTAGTACATGAGACTACTTTAGCATTTATTCGTTTGTTAGCAGGTTTTTATGACTATTAACTCGTGCCACAAATGCTAGCCAATGACCAATCACGTTTCAATGAATGTTGTTTTACAACCAATGACAGTCGTGTTTCACCTCGCTCTTTATCGATTTCTCTGTATCAGCACCTGCTTTTGTAATAAAGAAAGCTCCTCCTTTTTAATGTTCTGAACAGGTCAAAGCATTATTTTTCTCCAACAAATACATAGAATATAGCAAATACTGAAAAGATTCCTTGATTTTACTGAGTTGTTTACTAAAAAAATTAATGAATAACCCGTAATGTTGATTATGATATACAGTTTGATGTGCTTCATTATTTCTCCACTTGTGTGCACTCTTACAATATTGCGATCTTATTTGGCAATAAATAATATGATCAAGCAGCAGTGAATGAACATAACCTCACATTTCTGATTTGTTTTCAAACATCGCCGTTTACATTAAATATATAAATATTTTAAAATAACTATGGTTAAACAATGATTTGTGAGTAAACAGCTTAATTTTATTCGTTAAATAGTCCTAACAAATGGCACTCTTGATTTCCAGATTCTCTAGATAAATTGGAAATCACTCGTGGCGTTACTTATGATAAATTGACTACACTGTCTGAGCAATGACTAATACATATTTTACTTTGCAAATATGCTGATTTTAGGTTACTTTGAGTTCAACTTGTCATTTTATTTTAAGGCATTTTTCACATTTTTTTGGGGAGGAGGGATCAACACACACAGACAAATATATATCCATCTATCGTAATTCTGCCCGAGGGAAGGTCTTTCACTGCTATCATAGCAATTTCATGTTATGTTTTGCAGCTTTACTAGGGAATTGTAGGTGTGGTAGCTTCCCGTTGCTTTCCACACCTGAGAAGGATGATGATAATTACCGGATGATTTTCGGGTACCGTTGGCCCTAAGCTTTCTGACATTTGTCTTGCAGGAGAGGAAAAAAACCGAAAAAACCTCACCCAGGAGCCTGTACCGACCGGGAATGGAACTCGGGCCCGCCGCGTGACAAACCAGCACTCTACCTCGAGACCACAGCTGTATACTATATATCAAATAATTATTCACATATTGCAACAATAGGCCAAAATTGCGCGTTTTTTCGTTTTTATTTTAATTTATGTTGGTGGCATAGAATTCCCCAATGAACAGTCAGTGGCGTAGCTTAGCAAGATTAATACAATAAGTATATATTAATGAAAGTTATGGTAAAACTCCATTGTGGCGTTAGTACTCACAAAATTAAAATTATAATATAAAATTATACACCTCATAGTTTCGTCTCCTCAACTTGTAAAAATATTAATTAACTCTAAGCCACCATCAAACATTTACAGAGATAATTCATTACGTTAAAATTGCTCCACATAAGACACCAAATTGATGGCATTGTAGAAGGCAAGAAATGTCAAGATATTACGTCGCATAGAATAATAAATAAAAAGAAAGAAAAAATAAAAACAATTTATTTACATGAATTATTACTTTGTTATTAGGACCAATACCTTTCGAGATTGATTAATTTTCTTTTTTTTTTTATCACTATAAATCAGATGCCACATTATTAGTTCTATGTTAATACAAGTAATACATTTATTCATGTATGTTTACTTTGTAATATTAAAATAAAGTGACGGTATCCATCACTTAATATTTATATTCTGAGCACATCATCTGAACAGGCAGTGTACAGCATAAAGTGAAGGTCACCCACGAGTTCTCTGGGCACTTCAGCACCCCTGATATACAGCTATTTGTAAGTTTATTATTTATATTTGATTCAAAAATGGCTTAGGGCCTTGTAATAGTAGGAAGTTAAAGCTCTCACTTTCATAAAAAATCGACACGAGTTTTCAGTCAATTTGTCAGTTAATCAGCTTTGAATAACGGTTGCCTTTATCCCCAGAAACTTGTGTCTGCTACTCATTTCCGTTAGAGGCAGAGTTAGCCTTAATATATGGTGTTGCCAGAGAGTTTAGGCAACATTAAATTTCCAACCATATTGATTGTGATATTTAATGGCGGAAAGTGACTAGACGTGTTGTGTATCGCTCGTGACCAACATATTATTTTGAAGGTGTGATCACATTCTAAGTCGCTTAAAACATCATAACTGATAGTTTGTGTCATATAAAACAATTTGGCTAAGTTAAATTCATAAGATGGGCCCCAAGAAGAATAACTCAGTGGAAATAGAAGAAGTGGTGAAACGTGTCTTACAAGAGTCGCTACAAGATGCTACCATGCTGTCAAGTGTTGCCAACATCATAAAGGAGACTGTTGCTGCGGCGGTTATAGAATTAAAAGTGGCATTGGAGCAAAGTCACGCCTTAATCAGTGAGCTCCAGAAATCTATTCAGGACCGTGATAACAAGATAGTGACTTTGGAATCTAAGATTGATAGCCTAGAACAATACCAAAGGCGTCAGTGTGTGCGTATTTTTGGTATTGCGGAGGAAGAAAATGAAGACACAGATGCCATCGCCTTGCAGGTAGCAGTGAAAGTTGGTGTTAGTCTCCAGGTCAGTGACATTGACCGTAGTCATCGAGTAGGTAGAAAAACAGATGGTGGACGACCTAGGGCTGTCATTGTTAAATTTGTGTCCTACCGTAAGCGAAGTGAGGTGTTTCGAAATAAAAAGAATTTGAAAGGCAGTGGAATTACGATTCGTGAGGACCTTACTAGTGTTAGGCATCAGTTACTTCGCGAAGCTATAAATATTCATAGCGTAACCAATGTCTGGACCCAAGATGGTTCTGTCATTGTTAAGGTAGGAGACAGAAAAAAGCGAATAAATCATATATCAGATCTCAGGTCAGAGTGATAATTATCAACTCAGAAAACTCGTTACTTTTTGTAATTTATTTTTATTAGTATTTAATTATTTACTGTGTTCATTTTTTCTTAATTTTTCGTGTATAATCTATTTTTTTATTAATTTAATTTTGTACTTCATATACTAAACACCAATTGATATTTCATATTTACGGTTTTCTTGTTTTAGTTAGTAACATTTCAACCATAGATTTAAGGAATGCACCTGCAGCCCCTTTTCGGTCTTTGACAGTTCCATTGTCCCCATCTCAACATACCCCTTCCACCTCAGACCTTTTAAAATCACGTTTCTCTTTGAACAGCAATACACTCAAAATAACACATTGTATGCACAGTCACTCCTGTCCCACTTCTCAGAATTCCAAACTATATTTTCAACACTAAATCTGCATGCCATTTTAATTTTCTGAAAACATGGCTGAAAAAATACCCTTCCTTCTTCTCTTGTAAACATGCAAAATTACACCTTGATTAGGAATGACAGAGTCGGGAAAAATGGAGGCGGCGTGGCGATGTATATACGTTCCGATCTACAACCAAAAATTGTATCCCATTCGCCTAGTGAATACTCGTCTCGACCCGAATACCTATTTATAGAAAATTAGAGCGAAAATGCAGAAATGTTTATTAGGAGTAGTTTATAAGCCCCCAAATGTCGGTCACCTACATGACATTGAAACAGTACTCCAAAATCTGATACCATCTTATGAACATGTAATTGTACTAGGAGACTTCAATACTAAGCTATTAGCCACAAATTCTTACAACACTATACTATTACAGACAATGTTCCAGTCATGCAATATGACAATACTGCCTTCAGAACCAACCCATCATACTAGGTATTCTGACACACTACTAGACTTAATTATAACAAATAATCCTCAAAAAGTTATAACTAGTGGACAGATAGAAGCTCCAGGCATCTCTGCACATGACTTAATATACATTGAATATTCACTCCTTTGCTCTAAACGTAGACCTAGACTTGTAACATACAGAGACTTGAAACATATAAATTATGCGCAATTAATTGATGACGCTGCAAAACTACCTTGGAACAACATATGGACACTTAGGACTGTAGACGAGAAATTGAAAATTTTAATGACATGATTTTACAATTGTATGACAAACACCGCACCTATCAAGACTAGACGTATAAACAGACCACCTGCACCCTGGATGTCTGATAATATCCGCTTGATTATGACAGAGAGAGACGCAGCATTTAGGAAATACAGGAGGAACAAAGAACTGACAGACTTACAGACATACAAACATCTGAGGAATAAAGTCAACCAGACTGTAAGGAATGCAAAACTAAGATATGCCCATACTATTATTACACAATCTATGTCCAACTCAGCTGACATGTGGAAAAATTTAAAATCAATAGGCCTCTGTAAAAATAAACTACAGGTAGAAACAGCTGACCTACCACTAGATGAGTTGAATGACCATTTTACCCGCCTCCCTTCTGACAACACCTCACAACAAAAACAACAGACAATAGATGAACTAATGTCATATTCCCAACCTACCCGAGACAAATTCTTTTTTTCCTATATCTCACCTAATGACGCCAAAAGAGCAGTATTACGTATTAAATCTAAAGCACAAGGAATAGACAATATAACAATAACTCTCCTGCAAAAAATAATAGACATTATTCTCCCAACAATAACCCACATTTTTAATGCCTCTATAATGACCGGGACCTATCCCAGACTCTGGAAAATGGCTCTAGTTCGTCCTACACCGAAATCAAACACTCCCACAACACTCGATGATTATAGACCAATTAGTATTCTTCCCTGTTTATCTAAAGCACTGGAACACATAATACACTCACAGTTAACAGACTACCTCACCACACACGACTTACTTGATGAACATCAGTCCGGTTTTAGAACAGGACATCACACAAGTACTGCACTACTTGACATTGTAGAGGACATAAGAGACTCAATGGACAAAAGCAAACTCACCGCAATAGTCCTACTCGACTACAGCAAAGCCTTTGACACAGTAGATATAGACTTAATGCTAGCGAGACTAAAGACACTTGATTATGACAGAGAGAGACGCAGCATTTAGGAAATACAGGAGGAACAAAGAACTGACAGACTTACAGACATACAAACATCTGAGGAATAAAGTCAACCAGACTGTAAGGAATGCAAAACTAAGATATGCCCATACTACATTACTATAAATAATATAATCATCCCTTATTCTTCTTCAGTAATAGATCTTGGACTACATCTAGACGCAAATTTAACCTGGCAAACACAAGTGAAACACATATGTAAAAAGACTTTCTCCATCTTACATTATCTTAGACGTTTAAAGAATTTTCTCCCAGTTTCGTTAAAACAAATCCTTGTGCAGAATCTTGTGTTACCACACTTCGATTATTGTGACATTATATATAATGATCTAAACTATGACTTGTCGCAGAGACTGCAGCGTGTTCATAATGCTTGCGTTCGATTCATTTTCAATATCCGCCGTTATGACCATATTTCCGAACACTTTAATAACCTCTCTTGGCTCCGTCTTACTGACAGACGTAAATTGCACTCTCTTTCACTACTTTTCAAGCTTCTGAATTCCTACATCATCCTACCTACCTGGCGTCTAGATTTGAGAAGTTATCCTCTTACCACAATATTGACACTAGATCACAAGATAGCAGTCTGCTAACAATTCCTCTTCATAGCACTTCCTCCTATTCTACTTCCTTCACAGTAGCCTCTGCCCGCTCCTGGAATCTCCTTCCTCAAGATATCAGGGGTTGCCGCACACTTGGTACCTTTAAGTCACGCTTATACAGTTACCTGTTGTCTAATAATTAATTTTTCTCTATTTATTTAATTTTATACTATGTCATTAATCTTTTCCTGTTTTTTATATATATTGTACATATTATATATTTAATTCGTTAAATTTAGAGTAAATCAAAATACATTATAAATATTAATTGTATTGTATTCATAACTTGTAATCGTTTATAAATATATCTTGTAATTTAGATTTAAGACTATTTTTTGTTTGTATTTTTTTTTAAACCTGGTTGAGTGGTAGACAAGGCCTTAAGGCCTTAACTCTGCCAGGTAAAATAAAGCTATTATTATTATTATTATTATTACATCTGTCGGAAAACTGCCTTGATTGGTTTGCATCTTACCTCACTAATCGTCAGCAATCAGTTTCTGTTAATAATCGCATTTCTTCCTGGCGCTTGGTGAGGAAAGGGGTACCTCAAGGCGGCGTCCTCGCTCCTCTTCTCTTCTCGATTTATATTAATGACGTGACCAAGAAACTACAAAACTGCAAGCATCATCTTTACGCCGACGACCTACAGATTTACACACACTTTAGGCCTGACGAAATTAATGAATATATTGACAAAGTAAACACTGACCTCAGGCATATATCTTTATGGTCCAGACAATATGGGCTGAAAACTAAATGTAAACAAAACGCAAGCAATAATTATCGGACATCCAAGGCTATTACACCTCATAAACAATGGCAATATGCCGGCTGTCATATTAGATAATGAACAAATTCGTTATACCGACGTCGTTAAAAACTTGGGATTTTACTTAGATTCTAATTTAAAATGGCATGAGCAAGTAAAACAAACATCTAAAAGGATCTTCTCCATAATGCATTCCCTAAAGCGACTTAAACATTTTCTTCCTACAACTCTTAAAGGAATTTTAATCCAAACTTTAGTGATGCCGCATTTTGACTACTGTGACGTTCTACTAACTGACATAAGTGACGGATTGTCGGACAAACTGCAGCGTGTCCATAATATGTGTATCAGATTCATATTTAATGTTCGAAAATACGATCACATTTCTCCATTATTCCAACGAATTGTCATGGCTACATCTAAAAGAGAGAAGAAAATCGCACTGTCTAATTCTCCTATTTAAGATCCTACATACCTCGATCCATATACCGATTCCCAATTATTTATCATCCCGTTTCCAGTATCTATCCTCAAACCATAACTTAAACACAAGATCACAACATAGTCTCTTACTTAATATACCGCAACATAGGACATCACATCACTCCATGTCATATACCATCTCCACTTCTCGCAACTGGAATTCCCTACCACAAGAAATAAGGGGCTGCCGGACATTGGCATCTTTTAAAAAGAAATCTAAATTTATATTTGCTCTAAACTCGACTTCATTATTATCCAGTGTAAGATATATATATTAATTGGTGTTTCGCGTATAATGTATGATATTTATATTATTATTATTATTATTATTATTATTATTATTATTATTATTATTATTATTATCGTATCATTATTGTTATTACCCTATGAAATGTTGTTTGTACATGACATTTACATTGCTACATTTCTTGTATCTTTAACTGTTTATAATTAGTACAGTGTATATCTATATTTGTCGAATATTTATTTGTATTTGTGCTGGTTGAGTGGAAGAGAGGGCCTTATGGCCTTAACTCTGCCAGAATAAATAAAGTATTATTATTATTATTATTATTAAAATCGAACTTGCGATCTTTCGCCTTACAGCGTATTGACTTAACCAATCCGGTATGACGTGTTCTTTGTTATTAACTAATTACTCACCGACACTATTAAATCCGTAAGTTCATGGCTGCGCGGACACAAGCTCTCCACAAATCCCTATTCTGAGCTAATGTTTTCAAATCATCCCCTGTATAATCGACTTCCTTCAAATCATGGTTAATATTATTTTCCCACTTCACTCTTGATCTACCAATTGGGTGTTTTCCTTTTTTTCTACAAGAGACTTCCATGCCCATCTTTCTTTCCCCATTCGTGCCACATGTCTTATCCATCGCAATCTACGAGACTTAACTTTTCTTATTAAATATTATTTCCTTTAAAGATCATGTAGCTCACTGTTATGTAGTCTTCTCCATTCGCTTGTCTGTTCATGTCTCTTTGGTCCAAAAAAATTTACTAAGAACTTTATTCTGAAATATTCGTAATGTTTTCTCCTCCCTTAAAGTAAGAGTCCATGTTTCGCATCCATATAGCCTAATATAACTGGGAGGATAAGAATTGTATATATTTTCAGTTTAACTTTTTTGAGAGAAGTTGGGAGAAGTGTCCCTGCAATGCGTAATAGCGTGCATTTCCAGAATTGAGCCAATGATTAATTTGTTTGTGCATGTAAATAATAAATGTCTTTCGCTCAACCATGTTCGATAAGAGTCTATTAATACTGGTGTCTTGTTTTTGTTTTCAATCAGTTACTCCACATGGACTATTGTAGAGTATGCTGTTGTTGGTGAACTTAGGAAAATATGTACCGTTAATTATGTAATGTACAACCACGTCTTCAACAAATAGAAGAACACGGGAACAATTGGATATAACATCTGCAAAGAATGACAGAGGATAAGATACCAAAGATGGCATTGATGTACAATCCTGGAGGACGAAGATCGGTGGGAAAACCACGAAAGCGCTGGGCTGAACAGATGTGAGATCGGAATAAGCAAAGACCTAATCCGTGAAGGATGATAATGATGATATTTATGTAATGTTAGTTATGTAAGGGTGGTTTTGTACGATTCAAGAGATTTGTTATGGTTTGCAAAAATATAGACCTACAATTAAGAACTGACGAGATTGTTAGTGACGTACAAGGGGCGGACGTATTATTTCTGAGTGTTCTATTGTCACGTACAAACCGCCCACTCGCCCATGCTGCGTGAAAATACATCTTAATTACGAATCTGTTAACGTTATAGAATTCATTTTCTCTAGTACATGAAGCCCAAATTGTTGTACAATACTTCCGATTCTCTGTTGTATCAATAGGGCGTTTCACATAATGTTAAGATGATATAGTAGTTATTTAGACAAGTTACAAAAGCAGAAGTTTAGTAACGAGATGCTCAGTTGTGTCTAAGAACAGCGAGTTACTAAACCTAATTTTAAAAGAGTAAAGTTTCATCAAATCCAAAAGATTACAGTGGTTTGGACATACACTAAGAATGCCAAAGGGAAGATTGCCGAATTATATTTTGAATTGGAAACCACAAGGAACAAGACCAAGGGGAAGACCCAAGGATCGATGGGAAGATGACGTAATTGAAGATTTGAGAGAGATGGGGATTTTTGATTTGAAATCCACTGCACAAGATAGGAAGAAGTGGCGTAATCTAGGTTGAGAGGCCAAGACATTCCACTGGAAGTCGTAGAGCCTGACGAAGAAGAAGAAGAAGAACAAGAACGTGTGCTTAACCCTTAAATTGGCGAAACAATAATTTCTCGTGCCAGTTATTCAAATGTTTCGGACCGCAAAGAAAACAAAATAATGTAAAACTCTAAGCTATTTTTGTAGGCTACAATGTTACGTAATTTGACACAAACTTAAGTAATTTATAATCATTTGTTTTTTTTATTATTTTATAAAGAAAATAAATAAATAAAATCATTGTATCTTAAAATATACATTGTGAAGTTCTTCTTCTTCTTCTTCCTTCCAAGTATTAGGCCAAGGCCTGTTACGATCCTATAGAAAATTTTTCCTTATGGGAAATTCTCGTATAAGACTTGAAAGCATAATAATAGTCCCTTCGATTGGTTGCTGGCCAAAGGAAGGCAAGACCAGTGATGGGGCTGCCATCTTATAGCCTCTGGTCTGGCCTTTCTGGAGAAGAAAAGAAAATAAAGGAAAGAAGGAATGGAAGAAAGGAATGACTCCCTAGCCCTCGCATGCCCTAATAGCGTTGGGGTCGAAAAAACAAGAGTTAACCAAGAGAGGTTAGATAGTAAGTTAAGGGTTAAAAAAACACGATAAATCAACAAACGTTGTTGTTATATTCCGTAATTTTGGGTGGTTTTAAAGTAAAATGAACGGGGAAGATACATTTTTGAGTTCATCAGGAAAATTTTTAAATGCAGTCCAAGATGCAACTATTAATGTATAACCAGAAAAGTCAAGGAAATTTTATTTTTGTAGTTAAACTATATTTTACGTTTTGATGGCGTGTTTTCTGTTTTGTTAGAATATAAATTATAGTTTTTTTTCCTAGCAACTACGAACTAAAGCGTCACTGATTGTTATAATAGTAGATAAAAAATCGTTTTTGCGCGATAGTGCGTTCTGTCGTACTTACAGCAATGATGACCATGATTGAAAGTTCAATTTCCTAAATTTCGGGGTTGCTAACCTAAATACGAGTAACTATACTGTAATATTATATATTACCTCCCTCGTGCGGGAAGTAAAACAACTACCCTTTATGTATACTACGTAAAATGTAAATACAAAAACATATCCAAAAAGGTTGTGTTAATATACGTTATACGAAACAAAATGCATTTTAAATGAACTGAATTTTATTTGAAACCATTTTATGACTGATGGGTGTAACGGCCTGCTGTAGTATCAACTAAATGATTTTTGGATTTACCGTATAAATATTCGTCACGCTGTTAACGTTAGTCTGTTGTTTATAATGAAAGCAAATATTTCCAACTAAAATATTATTTTATTGTATTTATTATTTTTAATACACCATCGTGAAAAAAATAATGTACAACGCACGTTTGTGAAATGTTTTACAGAACCTCAGAAATTAAAAACCTCGCTTCTGTAAAAACTACTTCCCATCCTCGCATTGTAACATACTAATAAATAATGAAAAACAGAAAAAAATACGTAAAAGTAGCGACACAAAACTTTTTAATGCATGGTACAACAGTATCGAGTGTTATGTTTGACAGAGAACAAAACACAGTTCTAATACGTTTTTGCTTTGTCTCTACATATCTCACTACAGTACACAGATCAAGTTAATGAGCGGGACGTAGTACGAGAGGAGAAAACCAACCAAACATGCCCACAAATAAAAGAACAGTAATATATCACATCAGTATGGTTTATTTCAGCCATATTCAACTGATAATTGTACATCAGACTTGGAACTAGCACGACCGCTGAGAGACTGAAAGGTTCAGATTGTACAATCCCTCATGACATAATATGCTGCGTAAGGCATTCCTCGTGGTTTCTTTCTTCTGAGCTGTGGACTGTACTCAAACCGGTATTCTCATCTTCTGCTGTTTTTCAAACAATCAGCGTTAAAACCCGTAACCCTTGCACTGGTGTTGGTACCGACAGTAAAACATTGCTACGTATTAACCAATAATAACAATGGTATTGTAATTGAACCCCTTCCAAGGTTACAACTAAATCTCGTGATGACGGACATACACCAATCAGTCTGACTAGTAGGCTAGTAGGGGGACATTTACGTCATTGAATTCTAGCGGATGTGCAGCACGACTGCATTTTGGTCACTGCCAAGCTATAGTCACATCCACCTTTCTATCATAATCTTACAAAGTAATATTCCTCAAACTCGCCAATTCTTCAATACACAAATGTACAATTTCTTCTCACACTGGCCAATTCTTCAACCCCCAAATATACAATTCCTGAGGAACTATGAATCATATTTCGTTAGGAAGACAATTCCCCATGTTATTCTGACTAAAAAACTCATTCTCGTAGTCCTATATACGCGACAATAAGACACTCACCGTAAAAAAAGACAGTGCCACATTGAGAAGATAATTATAAAGCAAATTGGGGGGCCTATAGGGATAGGTAAACTGATAGGGTGTTTCCTTAGTTTTGCTAAAGTCAAGTGCTGAGTTTAAATTTTATTTCCAGACCAGATCTCTTAGACATTTTAGGTCTGTAATATATATAATCAAGTGATACACAGGTCTGTTAAACAGTGCTCACTAAGTGAGCTACTTCCCCTCCAGTATCTTACCTTGTTAGCTTGTCCCTGGGTAAGAGGAGGGGCATATTTTCACACTTAGTGAGCACTATTTACCAGCCTATTTTATTACTATTTAAAAAATATGCCCTATTTTCATTGCCGGTTCTATGACACGTGTTAGTAATTAAATTACTGTTAATTCATAACTATTAATATCTGTATGATTTAATCCCGGGGAAGTGGAAGGGAAAATCTTAAAGCCTTAACTTCATTAGGTAAAAAATATAATAGTAATAGTTGTTATAATAATAAAAATTATTATTAATATTATTGTTGTTATAATAATAATAATAATAATAATACTACTAATAATAATACTACTAATAATAATACTACTAATAATAATACTACTAATAATAATACTACTACTACTACTACTACTACTACTACTACTACTAATAATAATGATAATAATTATTATTATTGTTATTATTATTATTGTTATTATTATTATTATTATTATTATTATTATTATTATTATTATTATACCGGCCGCGGTGGACTAGTGGTTATGCTCCTTGAATCTCGTTCCGAGGGTTGCGGGTTCAAAACCGACCGGGGTCGATGGATTTTTTTAGGATGGAAAAATCCAAGGAGCAAGTCCTCCAGTAGGGACTTTAAGCCGTAGGTCCCGAGTCTAAAGATTTTCAGGCTCGTAAAAGATCCTTAAGCCTGAATGAAAATACCTCTAAGCAAAATTTACCGAATTTTCCCGTCCTAGTACTACCTTGGTTTCCTAAATGTCAGTATGAGGCGGAACGCTGACCACGGACCACTCAGATTACATCTATATGAAAACAAGTGTAACTAAATTAGTATGGTTCAAATTCTTCCCTGTAGGGGGGGCGCCTAAATCTCTGTTAAGGGAAACTTGGACTGACAAGATTATTATTATTATTATTAAAATTATTATCATGTGTCCCTGAAACTGAGGTGATCACTCATCCAGGGAGCGCCTCTATGTCCTTATGCGGTCATAAAGGTATTATGTGATCCAGAGCTTTCAAAATCCTCTTCGGTCCAGTCGTGTTCTTGTAATGCCAGGGTATCGTGAAGAATGTGAAAGTATCCATTAAGGGAGAATTTGAATTAAGGTAAAGAGAGAGATTATTATTTTATCATAATAACCACTGTAGAATACTATTAAAATCAAAGCAGTTAAGTTTTTGCAGAAAACGTAATGGTAAACACGATATTGGAAGTAGGACCATACAGTTTACTTGATACAAAGTTTATAAAAGTCATATGGCTTTAGATGTCATAGCGAGAGAAAATAATAATATAGTTAATCAGTAATATGTCAGATTACAATGTGTACAATGCATTTCCATCCACAATCCAACGAAATTTAATTATACTTATCCAAAAGCAATTATTGTGTTTATATTCTACAACGACCCCTGCTATTAGATATAGTAGAACATATCATAAATTAGGGAAATAAATAACATAAGTTTCAGAGACTGTACCTAAACACAGCGCATGCGATTATATTATTCTAAATAAAATTAAATAAATCCGAGCAATAAATCCAAACATCCAAGCACGTCTGAAGAGGTTGCTGGCAATGGTTTCATCTTCTTCTTCTTAAACTTAATTTGTAGAATTTTCATCCTGTTATTTCCAAAATCACTCCTCGGAGGAAGACGTACTGGATGTGCATTCACTGTCTATCCATCTCTTGGCAGGTCTTCCTCTTGTTCTTCTCCCGTCCATTGGTCTATCTTCTTTAGCTCTTTTTGCAAGCCAGTTTTCTTCCATTCTTTCTATATGACCCTTCCAATATTTTCGTCTATCTATAATAAATTTGGTTATGTCTTGAATATGGCATTTGTCCCTAATTTCTGTGTTGTGTATTTTATCAAATAATGTTTTCCCCTGAATAGTTCTTAAGATTTTCATTTCGCATGTGCTTATTATTTGTTTAGTTTTTGTTGTATCAGCCCTAGTTTCTGCTCCATATACGATAACTGGTCGAACTATCGTTTTGTAGATGCGGGTTTTGCTTTCTATTGACATATGTTTGTTGCGCCAAATTAAATCTTTCATAGGCCTATATCCTGATATTTGTGCTGCTTTATAAGCTTGTTTCTTTACTTCTTTTATTAAACTTTTAGTGTTTGTTATTAATACACCTAAATAATTAAATTCTGACACTTGTTCTATAATTTTTCTTTCCACTTCTAATTTGCATCTTACTGGTTCTTTTGATATTGTTAAGCATTTTGTCTTATTCGTGTTAATTTCCATATTGTATTTTTTTGGCATTTATATTAAATTGATGTAAAGATCTTCGTAAATTATCTTCAGATTCTGAAAGGAGAACGACATCATCTGCGTAACACAAGTGAAATCTAGTGTTTCCCCATTTTATAACCCAAACGTGGTGGTATGTTTTCAATAATTTTATCCATTATAATATTAAATAAGAATGGACTTAAAGAGTCACCTTGCCTGATGCCCTTTGTGAGCGTTATTTCTTCAGTTTGCTGTTCTTTTACTTTGATTACTGTTTTGCAGTGTGTATTAATTGATATTATTGCTCTAATCAGTTCATTAGGAATTTCATTCTCTCTCAAGATATGTACATCTTCAAGCTGTACTCTATCAAAAGCTTTCTTCATATCTATGAAACATAAGAATACTGGTTTATTGAATTCCCATGATTTTTCCACAATTTGTCTATGTAAATTGCATCTAATGTGGATCTATTTTTCCGAAATCCTTGTTGTTGTTCTTTAATATGGATTAATGCGTTTAATTTATTGTTTAATATTTTTGTGAATAGCCTACTTTTAGAGAATTATTAAGTAATGTAATTCCACGATAATTTTCTGGTATAGTTTTATCACCCTTTTTAAATATTGGGATAGTTATACTCGATTTCCATTCTAGTGGGGTGGTACCGCTTATTATGCTATTTTGGAATAGCTTCTGTAGTTCATTTATCAGTTGTATTCCTCCATATTTCAACATTTCATTCAATGGTTTACAAATGAATATTTAACTCATGCCCCAAATGCGTGGCAATGACCAATCGCGTTTCAATGAATTTTGATTTACAACCAATCACAGTCGTGTTTCGCCTTGAATTTATCAAATAAATTTATCATATTAAAGAAAGCTCCTCCTTTTTAACATTCTGAATACGCCAGAGCATTATTTTGCAGTGACTGACTCCGGAAGGAATATGGCTACCAGATTGTATAAATAGTGCACGAATGTAACAGTTACTGCATGTGGGATATAATCGAAAAACATTCATAGTAATTGATTATACCACAATAAAAAGAAACCGCTGTTTCCACTTTCTTAAACGTATTATTTCCCAGGAATTTACGTTCCAGAAAAATATAATTTACATCATAGGACATCAGAAATTAATTAATAACCTATAATGTTGGTTATAAACAGTTTGATGCGTTTCACTTTTTCTCCTCTAGGGAGCATTCCTACAATATTGCGATCCTTTGGCAATCAATAATATGATCTGGTTGCAGTGATGGACAAATGAAACGTAACAAACGTTTCTCATTTGTTTTCAAACATCGTCGTTTACATTAAATATATAAATATTTTAAAATAACTATATTTAAATAATGATTTGTGAGTAAACAGCCTAAGAGGAGCGAATGGTGATAATGTTGAAAAAAAAGTTTTGTTTATTTGCTTTTTAATGACAGCGATTCTTTAGAGTTATTTTAATGTAAACATTTTTTTGTAGGAGCAAAATTGAACCCGTGACGTAAGAGTTTAAATACCCTGCACATACAGTTAGCATTACTACTTAAAATTTAAAATGCTTTTTTTCGGTTTCCATTTTTTCTTCTTCTTCTTCTTCTTAAACTTAATTTGTAGGATTTTCATCTTGTTTATTTCCAAAATCACTCCTCGGAGGAAGACGTATTGGATGTGCATTCACTGTCTATCCATCTCTTGGCTGGTCTTCCTCTTGTTCTTCTCCCATCCATTTGTCTATCTTCTTTAGCTCTTTTTTGCAAGCCGGTCTTCTTCCATTCTTCCTTTTTTTTTTCTTCACATTTTTCAAAACTTAAAATGCTCCTTACGATGCAATTGTTTTGCTATCAAAATTAAATTTTGTGGTTAGACTCTCCAATAAATGGTAATTCAAATTTGCTATTCAGTTACTAGACTAAGGCACATGTGTTCTTTTAAATTGAGATGGAAAAAATGTGTGATAATTTAAAAAATTAAAATAAGCAGTATTCTCCCTTTATGAATATTGTTTGCATAGCAAATGTGTTTACTGGAAACATCGCTCTACACCCCCGACGAGACCCCTTTGAGGAGGAAACCCCGAATACACTGTATTTTCACCTAACGCGAAAGTGTTTGCAAAATATGTTTTCGTAACTATATGTGCCAGATACGAGGCAACCGGATATGTGAGTATTTTTATTAAATAAACTGTCTAGAAAGCCCCAATAATTGTATCAATAAAATATTTATAGGGAAATAATTAAATATATAACGTCCTCTTTATAACTATAATTTCCGGGTTATCATTCCATTAATTACGGGCCCAATAAAGAATGTCTTTATCCATCCATCCATAGTAATTCTGCCCGAGGGCAGGTTTTTCACTGCAATCATAACAGCTTTTAATGCTATGTTTTGCAGCTTTACTAGGGAATTATAGGTGTGGTAGCTTCCCGTTGCTTTCCACACCGATGAAGGATGATGATAATAATGATAAGGATGATGATGATGGCCGGATGATTTTTCGGGGTCCATTGGGCCCTATGCTTCCTGACATTTGCCTTACAGGTGAGGAAAAATCCCGAAAAAACCTCACCCAGTAGCCTCCGCCCGCTCCTGGAATCTCCTTCCTCAAGATATCAGGGGTTGCCGCACACTTGGCACCTTTAAGTCACGCTTATACAGTTACCTGTTGTCTAATAATTAATTTTTCTCTATTTATTTAATTTTATACTATGTAATTAATCTTTTCCTCGTTTTTTTATATATCTTGTACATATTATATATTTAATTCGTAAATTTAGAGTAAATCAAAATACATTATAAATATTAATTGTATTGTATTGTATTCATAACTTGTAATCGTTTATATATATATTGTAATTTAGATTTAAGACTTTTCTTTTGTATTTTTTTTAAACCTGGTTGAGTGGTAGACAAGGCCTTAAGGCCTTAACTCTGCCAGATAAAATAAAGCTATTATTATTATTATTATTATTATTATTATTATTATTATTATCCCGACCGGGAATCCACCCGGGCCCGCTGCGTGACAAGGCAGCACGCTACCTCGAGATCACATCGGTGGACATAATGTCTTTATAAACCCTACACATTTTTAGGCATAGCACACACTTCACTATAAATTTCAGTTTACATTAATAAATTGTATTTTCGTGTTTCAAGAAGCTACTCATTTTTTTTCTTGTCGATGTGCGGATCGTCTCCGAGACCATGTACACAAAGAAAAATAGTAATGGTGTAGTCATAAAGTCGGGAGCTTCTGAGTAAATCAGATACGCTAATTATTTATATAGGCCTAGTACCACAGTGGGTACTACATACTGCACTCGATGCCAACAACAAACATGGTTTCTTTGTTGGGGTGAAATGTAGACAGGAAGTCTGTAATGTAAGAAAACAAAAGAGACTCATTAAACTCTATATATGGTGGGAAAGCAAGGTCCAGTTTCATAGGAAGTAGAATGCACATTGCAGTCTGCTTAAGGTTGGGATGAGAACAGACCGCAACCAAGGTCAACCTGATTTGGAATGAAAAAAATGCTTGCTGTCTGCTCTCCATATGATATCCAGCATAAAAACTTCTTACATCAACTACAGTATTGTATACAGTCATTTGTCAGTTATACACAGTAGGTGTTCACTCACTAATGTAGTTTCATGATTATTTATTTATTGTTAGTATTTTAAGAAACCGATACTTTAAAAAAAAATTGTCTAATACCACCAGGCTGTATTTTATGACATTTCTGGCTTTGTCCCCTAGCATTGGCAGAATTGTAATCAATTTCTTAGGTTGGTGCACCTGGAAGGCGGAGTTACGTTACCCCGATGGTATGATAGGTGATAAATGATAATGAAGCGCCAGAAGAGTTATTAACCTAAATTTAACCTAAATTCCAGACCATGGGCAACTACAAGAATAATTCCCTTTAAGAAAAAATTCCTATGGTTTGACCGGAAATCGAATCTGTGACCTCATGAACAGTAATCAGGAACGCTGGCCACTAGCCCATGAGGCTGGTCACTTAAAAATATTGATTTCAATAAAGCAACTACATATTTAGAGTTCCAAGAAATGGTAGCATGGCTTTCAATGCTGAATGCGAATTAAAATCTTAATAATCAGTAAATACAATAAATAAACTATGATAATGGTAGAAACATGTATGTTTTGTTTCTTAGGGAATACATTTACATTAAAAGCAAAATATCACCAAACAAGTTATACAAATTAATATAGATCCATTATATAAAATCCAGTGCACAACAGAACTGGAAGGCCTTGACCCATCAGCCGATTCATGGCATCACTTCCACAAGTGTTAAAATCACACAGGTGAATAATCAACTGATCATACAGCCAGTATAGGAGTGACATGTGGTAAGCATGACGGTTACCTCAGCCGTTATAGCTGGTTTTGCCAACCTTATTCCGCTACATATTGTAGTTACCCTAATTATTCATGATGCTGGATGGGTATCAGTCACATACTGGACGAAAATCCATGAGAACATTTCTTACCCCCATTGGGACTCGAACCAGATCAAGTCCCGTAGCTTTGCGGCAAGGCATCATGCTTTAACCACTCGGATACAGCGTGGAGCACTACATATAGTTACATAATCTACAAAACACTATGTGAAAATTACAGGTATTGATCCTCATCATGTTGTATTACACCCCATTAAGCCTCAGCTTTCTTCAGGATTTTCCACAAGATTGATTTCTCTTTAGCCAATTCAACCAGTTGTTAATATCCATTTGCCTTAAGTCATCCAACTGTCCATTAATCCATCTCATATTGGGTCTTCCAATCCTTCGTCTTCCTTCTTGTTTGTTGTCAGCAATTTTTTAATCAATGTTTTCACTTTTGATTCTCTCACATACCCTGTCCATCTTATTGTAGCTATTTTTAATTGAGGTAACTGTCAGCTGAGTTATATAGTTCATAGAGTTCTTTGTGGTCTCTTATTTTTCAGGTACAATTTTCGTAAATAAAATTTTGCATGGAAGATATTAATTATTAATGCAATTTATAATTAGTTATTTTCTTGAACATTGATAAAATATGTGCCAGCAGTCGCGGTTATACATAGAATGTAAGTAAATATTTTTAGTTAGTAGTTAGTTGTTAAGCTAAGGGGTTTAGATGAAAATTTTTAGGTGAAATTTAAATTTTAGTGTTTACCTTTATATCGTTTTTTGTTGAGGCTATGAAATCTAATTAGTAAACTAGGATTAGATACCCTATTATTTATGAATTAAAAGGTTATACAAGGTGCATAATTTCGTTCCATACTTTTTCTTCCAAAATTGTTAAATTTGATTCATCAGATTTACTTTCATGTTTCACTTCCGTTCATTAAGACTGACCGTATGAGTCTTACTTACTTACTTACTCACTGGCACTATCGAACCCGTAGGTTCATGGCCGCACGGACATAAGCTCTCCATACATCCCTATCCTGAGCTAATGCTTTCCAATCATTCCCTGTATAATCTACTTCCCTCAAATCATAGTAAATGTTACTCTCCCACCTCATTCTTGGTCTACCAACTGGGCGTTTTCCCTCTGGCTTTCCTACAAAAAGCTTCCATGCAAATCTTTCATTTCCCATACGCGCAACATGTCCTGCCCATCGCAGTCAACGAGACTTAACTGTTCTTATTATATCTGGCTTCCTATAAAGACCATGTAGTTCATTGTTATGTAGTCTTCTCCATTCACCTGTCTGTTCATCTATCTTTGGTCCAAAAATTTTCCTAAGTACTTTATTCTCAAATACTTGTAATCTCCTTTCCTCTCTTAAAGTAAGAGTCCATGATTCGCATCCATATAATATAACTGGTAGAATAATAGTTTTATATATTTTCATCATCATCATCTTCATCCATGGATTAGGTCTGTTGACCCGTTTCGACTTCAGCCCATCTCTTTCTAGGTCTGCCCACATCTCGGGTGCCTTTAGGTTTGTATTTTGTTATTTGTTTTGGATATCTATCTTCATTCATTCTGTCTATGTGTTGCTTTCATTTTTGTCTATATGTATCCATTTTATCAGTTATTGCAAATATTTCGAGTTCCTGTCTTATTTCTGTGTTCTTGATTCTGTCTTCCTTAGTGCACCCTTTAACAGATCTCAAAAATTTCATTTCTGCCGCCGTTATCCTACTTAGGTCTTGTTTTTTATGTATCCAGGCTTCTGAACCATAGAGCAGTACCGGTACTGCCAACGTTTTATAAAATTGCAATTGGGTCTCTCTTGTTGTTTTGTTATTTAGTGATCGTTTGATCGTACCACACATTCCCTGGAATTTTGCTATTTTATTAGTTATATCATTATCATAATTAAATGAAATGTCACATCCTAGATAATTGAGATGGTTTCACCTGTTCTATGATTTTGTTTCCTATTACTATTTTCGATCTGATTTGATTTTTCCCTTGGAATGCCATTACCTTAGTTTTTTCTATGGATATTTTGAGATTATATTGTTCACATATATTATGTAGTTTAAAAATATTCCTCTGAAGTTCGTCTTCTGTATTTGCTATTATTACCTGGTCATCAGCGTATAATAATGTTTTCAAGTAGTGTGTTTTATCTAATTTTATTCCTTTATTGTTTTTTCTTCGTTCCATTTTTTTATTATATCATTGATGTATAGGTTAAATAAAACTGGAGAGATACTGCATCCTTGTTTAACTCCTTGATTAGTATGAATTTTATTTTTACTTACTTCATTTCTAGTTTTTATAACAAAATGTGTGTTCCAGTACAAACTCTTTATAGCTGCTATTAAGTGTTTCGGAATTACTTTTTCTTTTAAAATTGTCCAGAGTTTTCCTCTGTCTACTTTATCAAATGCCTTGACAAAATCAATAAAAGCTATGTGTGTTTCCATGTTATATTCTCTTCTTTTGTTTATAAATTCTTTTATCGTAAATATATTATCCATACATGAACGCCCTGGTCTGAATCCACTTTGTTCTTCTGTTAACATTACCTCTGTTATTTGTTTTAACCTAAATGTTAAGATTCTTGAGTATATTTTATAGCCTGCAGTTAAAATTCTTATTCCTCTGTAGTTGTTGCAGTCTTTACGTTCTCCTTTCTTAAAAATATATTGTACTATTGCTGTTGTCCAGGTTTCTGGTATTGTTGCTTGTTTCCAACATAAATTTAAAAATGTAATAATCTCAGTTTAAAAAAAATTCCTCCATATTTTATTAATTCCATATTAATTCCGTCTATTCCAGCTGCCTTTCTGTTCTTTGTTGTTTTCAGTACTTCTTCTAATTCTTCCATTGTTATCATATCTATTCCTATCTCACACTCATATATGTTATCTTTAGTTATTTTATTTTCATTATACCACAGTTTTTTATAATGTTCTTCCCATTGTTTCTCCTCAATTGCATTGATCTCTATTGTATCTTTTTCTTGTTTATTTAGATGTTTCATTACTTTATAGGCTATTTTTTGCTGCCCATGTATATCGTATTCTAGTCTACTTATATATCTATCCCATCTGACTTTGTGTGCTTTTTTAATTTCTCTTTTGGCTATTGCACTTTTATGTTTGTAATCAGCTCTTAATTCTGGTGTTCTATTCTGTAAATATTTGTGATAAGCCTCTTTTTTATCTTTTATTATCCTCTCTAATTCTTCATTCCATATTCTTAAACCCTTCTTGTTATATATTTTATATTTTGTTCCTAATGCCTCATTTGCTGCTTATCAATGCTTGCTGCTTATCAATGCTTTCTTTTATATTATCCCATTCTCGGTTTATTTCTTCGGAAGTAGGTTTTAATATTAATTGTTCATTTAGCCTATTCTGATACAGATTTTGTATACTTTTATCTTGTAATAAATGTACTTTGAATGTGGTCTCTTTATTTCTATATTTGTTTTTAGTTTTCTTCCATCTCGCTAATATATTTATTTTTTGAGATTACTAAATAGTGATCTGAATAGATGTCACTTCCTCTAAATACTCTCGTATCTGTTAATAATGATGATGCTTTCTTATCGATTAACACATAATCTATCAGTGAACGAAAACCTCGTGCTGACCATGTGTATTTGTGAATATCTTTTTTCTTATAAAATGTATTTGTTTTTTTAAAATCATTAAAAATTGCAAATTGTTTTAATTCTTGTCCATTTTTATTTATAACATTTTCTCCATGGATCCCAATTACATTTGCCACTGGTTGATTCCCCACTCTAGCATTAAAGTCTCCTAATAATATTATTATGTCGTTCTTGTTTATCTTATTTATTTCCTTTTGTAGAGTAGTATAAAATGTTTTTGTTATATATATATATATATATATATATATTCAATTTAATATATTAAATAGATGGAAAAGTTACTTTAATCAGCTATTAAATGTACATACAGAACAGGACATTGAGGAGGATAATTTACAGACAGCAGAAATGCTAGTCGCAGAGCCAAGTGCATTAAAGGTTGAAATGGCGATATACGCTGGTTGCTTAGTATGATTTGGGAAAAAGAAGCTCTTCCAGATGAATGGAAGGAATCAATTATCGTACCAATTTATAAGAAAGGAGTCTTACTTACAGCCTTATTTTAATATTGTAAGTAAGACGTTGATTTCAGATATTTTTCAGAGACTGTCAAATATTTGAAAGTATGAAAACCGTTAAGGCCAAGCTGCCGAATGATTCATACGAATACGTGGGCGGTCTGCGTAACTTGTTTTACTATTCTAATTCACAAAATATTACCTTTTCTGACAAGCTGTTTGTGGTGAAATATATAGATAATCGAACGAAACTTTTAGTTTGGTTATTAGCACGCATGAGGCAGAGATAAAGAGCATTCCTACTGTGCTCTGACGTCAGCCATTCTTTCAGATAACTGACGACACCTGTAAAAGTGCATAATAATATGTTTTCACTTTCTAGGAGTTTTTTTTATATTTTGAGTTTAGGGAATCAAACTAAAACATTTTAAAAATCTCTTATCTTCACAGTATGGGCAAAAATCCGGCCTCAAAACCTTCTTCTATTTCACTATGATCAGCCTCTTGAACTATTCCCTCTAGGTCTCTACTCAGAAGCTACATTCGACCATGCATGTGGATCCATCCTTTCAATGAGATCTCCCCACACATTTCTATAATAATGTTATATCTTCAGTTACGTTTATAATATTTAATTTATTCCTAATAAGTACCAAAGATTCAGGTAAAATATCTTGTATCCTAAATTTCACATGCACCATGTAGGCCTACATAGTCTTTGATTTCATTCATTAATGATATACAAAACTACTAAAGATAGGAATTTGGCGGATTTATCTTCATTTTAATTTGGTCAATATGTTTTAGGAGACCTTCAGATAATTAAAAAAAATAATGTATGAACACTAAATAGATTCTTCCAATTGTTCGCATTATGTCTAAAGAAGATAATAAGGTTTGGTTTTCAGTATATGGTTTGGTCATTTATTCAACAAAATGAACGATTTTTATTAATTTCTTGAACAACCACGTATTGTTATAGAAAGGACAATAATTGAACGAACTCTTGGAATTAACGACATGAATGGTGATAACATCCAATTTACACACTTAGCAGTTAAATCTTCATAGATCCTTACTAGACACAAAAATGACAATAACACACGCATGCACACACACACATATGAGATATGAAAAGAAAAATAAATGCCTGAACCGGGATATGAACCCAGGACCTCTCACTTGATATATTAGTGCGCTACTACCAGGGCTATCCAGGCTCATAGCACAAACATTTATTTTTTCCTTGATATATATAGCGGGGACTAGGTCTCACTGCCCTCTCGTGGCTTCTATAACATACATACAAACATGTATATAGTGTCTGCTAACGCTCTAGTGGCTTGGATTTAACTTTCTTTTTTCGGGACGATACTCGGTGTATAAAAATCATTTAAAAAAGTAAGGTCGAGCTCCTTAAATAGTAATAGAGGTACTTGAAGAGTGGGGGTTCACCTATAACGAAGATTTTTAAATCACTCTAACGGCCGCTATTTTCGATTTTTCGCAACGAAACTCGGTATATGCTATTGAAATAAAATGAAGAAGGTGTTGTCCAAAATTCAGCGAGAGTACGGATTTACATAAAAGCCATAATTTAATCGCGATTTCTGTTTCTTCGCAACCAAACTGGATGCAAACGATTTAATTAGCAATGAAAATATATATTCCGGAAATCAGGAAAATCGGACCACAAAATTTGATTTAGGGTCGGTTTCATCAACAGGGGCAACTGTATTACGCTAGTTTCCACCTTTATAGTACATAGCTTAAAACAGGCGTAATAGAGTTGCCTCTGTTGGTAAAACCGATCCTTTCTGAGGAATTGGATTAGTTTACGCAGTTCCTGTGTAACGAAGTTTTATTATATAATAAATTGTGAAGTCAGAGTCTTTAAGCGCACGGTGCATTTTAATAATTTTATTTTTAGGAAATACTTTCGATCTAATGTCACTACGTAAGAAGGGTTTTCGAAAATGTTTAGATGAATAGACCTACAGTGTTGGATATTTCGTTTGGGAACTACTGTCCTGTAGTTTAGTTTCCATTATAGTCTGGCCAATATGTAATATGGGTTCTTTATTTAGATAGATAGGCTGTCCAATTATAAGAACAACAGTTGTTCCAAATTTTTACAAACATAATTATTTCGTTTCCATTACAATCTGGCCAATATCCCAATAATGGGAGTTTATATATAGACAGATGATCCGTCCAATTATTAACTACAGCAGTCGTTCCCAAATTTTTACTAGCAAATTTTTTCGTTTCCATTATAATATGGCCAGTTGTCAATAACGGGAGTTTATATTTTGACAGATGACCTGTCCAATCATTAAGTAGCAGTTTTTCCCAAAGTTTTCTAATCACGGATCCCTTTGAACTTAAAACAAATCTATGGATTCCCAAACGATTCCTATTTCCGTAAACATCAATTAATTAATTGTATTATTTATGATGAACAATATGCATCTAGACTAACCATTGCATTATATTTATCCAATATAGTCTACATATGACATTGAAATTATAGTTGGCATAGACTAAAATTCTATTATTTTAATATATTACTTACTGAAAAAATATTCAATCCCTATAGATCCTTTCATTTTCTTCTTCTTTTTATTCTTCCTTTCCAGGATTAAGTCAATGCGACTTGTTTCGGTCTTTCTTAATATTGTTGGCGAATACAGTATAATAGCTCCTTATTCGCGGGTTAAAAAATTGCGACACAGTTCCTGTATTCGCGGCTTAAAATGTATTTATTCGCGGATCCAGTCCATATATTAGAAGGATTAGTGTCCTTTATTAACCAGCACCAGTTGTTTTCTTCAGGCAGGTGCCAAGGCGGCTTTTATAAATAGTGATTCAAACCAAATGGACAAATAAATATCAAAACAAAACAAATCTTACTGTCACTTACCCTAAAGTTCATTGTTAAAAGCTGTTGTATTTCACGTGCCGATATGTACAAAACTTGCAGTAGGATACAGTGCAGTGCAATAAATGATTCACAGCTTAGGTTACCGAAAAGTTAGTGCCCGTTGGGTTCCATGTTTATTGAGTGAAGACCACAAACTTCAGAGAAGAACCATCACCCATAACCTTCTTCAGAGATTTCGAAATGAAGGTGATGATTTTTTGACGAGTATTGTGACAGGTGACGAAAACTGGTTTCATCGCTACGAGCCTGAAACAAAACGCCAGAATATGGAATAGCACCACTTGAATTCGCCATCAAAGAAAAAAAACGAAGACAGTGCAATCTGTTGGGAAAGTTATGGGCAGCGTCTTCTGGGATGCGCAAGGTTGCATTCTGGTTGAATTTCTTGAACCTGGACAAACCATAAATGCTGCCCGCTATATCCAGACACTTGTGAAGCTCCGTCGTGCATTGCACGACAAACGCCCTGGAAGGAAGATCATTCTGCAACACGATAACGCGCGTCCTCACACTGCTCGTGCCACTGTGGAGAAGATCAAGACATTTGGGTGGGAAACTCTTCCACATTCTCCCTATAGTCCCGATTTGGCACCCTCCAACTACCATATTTTCGGTTCTGTGAAGGAGCAGATGAGAGGCCAACGCTACGAGACGCTGAAGGATATTCGGAAAGCAGTGCGTCAGTGTCTTCGAACAGCTGGAACGGACTTCTGTCATAAGGGAATTTTCAAGCTTGTAGAACGCTGGACAAAATGTGTGCAAAGAAATGGAGACTATGTTGAAAAGTAGCACAAAAGTCTGTAGATTAACATGGTGTACTTGGTTTGTCTAAAATAAATATTATGATTGTTTAAAAAAATGTTGCTCATGAATTTCAGTATGACCCTCGTACTTTGATAAATGCCTCCAACACCACGATCGATATATTATTCTTTCAACTTGTCATTCGTTTCATTAAGTTTGATTGAATAAAACGTGTCTCTTGTGCTTTGTTGCCAGTTTATAATGTGGAGTAAAAAGAAAGAAAAATTTGTACCAAAAAGAAAAAAAAAAGATAGTGTTGCCGCTTAAAGTGAAAATAGAAATGCTTGACCGTTTATATGCGTTGGCGAGTTGTTTACGTACACCTATATCACGCTGATTTAATGTTAATGGATCAAGAAATCCGAAGACAAATAAGGAATTCTATCGCAAAATTCACAGCTAAATATCAATCTTATTTGAACGACCTTTCAAAAGCGGAAAAACAGGAGTAAAAATTCTAAGTTCTTCTAGTCCTTGCTTATACTTGACAGTAATGATTAATAGAAATTGTTCAAAATCCCTCATTAATTGATTTGATTTTCATAATTTTTATTTTATTCTGTAACTTTGGAACGTATTCCCTATATACCCATACAAATTACAATTCCATATTCGCGGTTTCTGTATTCGCGGCATATTTGCGGAACATATCACCCGCGAATAAGGAGCTTTTACTGTACTTAATAATCCCTGGAGTGCACATTGAAAAACATTGATTTGTACAGAATTCTGAGTAGGATAGCTGACATACGCATGTACTGTAAGTAAAGGAATAGCCTTTCTTCTATATATATATATATATATATATATATATATATATATATACATACAGGTTATTCCAAAATGACGGACGGGGTTTCAAAGTTATTTAATTTCTCTTGCATGATATATATATACATATATATATATATATATATATATATATATGTGTGTGTGTGTGTGTGTGTGTGTGTGTGTACACACACAAGCGTTACTGCTATAAAGTAAATATTCTCTATAAATATTTGCTTACCTGTTATGGTGGCCACTAGATGTCAATGGGAACGACTTCCCGCTACCTCTTATGTGAATTGAGAATATTACATATATAAGAAAGATGTATGTTTGTGTTGGAATACTTGGGTAGCTCAGTTGGTTAGAGCGCTAAACGTACAGAGGTTAGAGACTCGGGTTCAAATCCCGATTCAAGCATTCATTTTTCATGTAACAAAAGTTACATGGATTAAAGAGAAACTCTTCGAGTTTTCATAACATACTTTATAATCTTCGATGTGAGCACCTTTTGTCACAAGGCACACATCTAGAAAATAGTCGAATTCTTCCCAAACCTTGGTCAGCATATTTGGAGTAATAGATTCAACATCAGCAACAATCCTTCTTCTCAAGTCTGGAAGGTCGACCGGAAGTGGTGGTATGTACACATTGTCCTTCACATACCCCCACAGGAAGAAATCACAAGGGTGAGATCGGGAGACCGTGGAGGATATGAGAATGAATCATGTCATCCGGACCGACGCGTCATTTGGTGTTCGTGGACGTCCTGGAGTTTTTCTTTTACAGATATATCTAGTTATTTCTAACTGTTTATACCATTGACGGATAATTTTATCTGTCGGAGGATCAATTTTAAATTGACATCGGAAAGCTCGCTGCACTGCAACAATGGAACCAGACCTCGCACATTTCAACACATAGAATGACTTCTGTACGGGAATCGCCATTTTCACAAATTTAATGCTGACGACGTAATAATGACAAGAAACAAAGTACAGGATATGAAACTTTCACAGTTCTTTTTCATTATAGCAAATAATCACGCATCCAACTTCATTTGTGAAGCTATGTCAACTACTGTACGATGTAGTATATATATATATCCATCTATAGTAATTCTGCCCATGGCAGGTCCTTCACTGCAATCATAGCATTTTCATGCTATGCTTGCAGCTTTACTAGGGAATTGCAGGTGTGGTAGCTTCCACACCGATGAAGGATGATGATGGCCATATGATTTCCGGGTCCGTTTGGGCCTTAAAGGTTTCCTGACATTTGTCTTACAGGTGAGGAAAAATCCCGATAAAAACCTCACCCAGATAACTGCCCCGACCGGGGATCGAACCCGGGCCCGCTGCGTGACAAGGCAGCACGCTACCTCAAGACCTCAGCGGTGGATATATATATATACGGGCAATGAAGTAAGTATGGAAAATGTAGTAGTAGTAGTAGTAGTAGTAGGACTTTATTAGACAAAAAGTAAGATATTTACAATATTATTTACAAATATGGGTCGCACGGGCAGTAAGCCGTACGTGCTGTTGACAGTCCGTTACAATAGAGTAATAATTGGGGAAAATGTAGTAAAAAGCCGGTCATTAACGATAGTGTTTAGTTTGGATGGGCAATAACGTTAATACTGTATTAACGTGCCCATATAACACTAACTTACCCATTTTATCTCCCTAATTTTCCCACTAATGTATGTCAAGTTAGGATGATGGCAAGTTCGTACTATCGTTATTTCCCATCCAAAGTGAATATTGCCGTTAATGACCGATCTTTTACGACATTTTCCGTACTTACTTCATTGTCCGTAACATATACATTGGTTTATCCCTTATCGCAACCGTATTGTAGAGTGCTGCTGGAGTTATTTAAACGTGTCTGGAAAAAATTGTGTTATGTTCTAATATCTTTGGGTACGTTAAATTGATTTTATGAGGTCGTCGATCTCTTTGATGTGAACATGATGGATATGGAGCTTATCCAAACGTGTTTCCGCTCTGATATGTACGAAGCCACACTAAATGGAACACTTGTTATTGCAACAGACATGCCAGAGAGCTGAGTGGACAGGTCATGTGATCTCTAGTAATTAAATAAACAGCTACAGGCAAGCCAATATAACGTATAATATTGGCGGCATTGCCATTGACAGTGCGTCTCGTCTTAACAAAATATTAACACAACGTAAGTAAATAATTTGCCAACATTTATTTGCTTCAGGTATCATTGACAGCATATAAATATATTAATTAATTTAATTATATACATTTTTTCAAAGTGTTCATATCTTTCCATGCCTAAGATTTAATTTTCCTTCTCCACTCGTCCCTATCAATCCATTCTATGGCCTTCAGTCTTCTTGTTCTCATTCCAGTTCTTAATGTTTGCATCCATGAGTTTCGAGCTCTTTCTTTCTTTCATCTTCCAGGTTCTTCTGGGTAACATTTGTTCTTGCATTCGTCGTACATGTTCATAAACATTTAATTGCTTATTTCTTATATAATATGTAATATAGTATTGAATATTTAATTCTTTCTACATTAATGTATTTTTTCCAGTTTTTAACATCTTGCTGTTCTCCTCAAAAAATGCATTTTCATCTATATGAATTTGTAAGTTTTTGTTGAATTCCCTTCCTTCAGCTCCATATGTGATTGCACTTCTCACAATTGAATTGTACAGTTGTAAATTATTTTTCCAGGTTGTGTATCTACTCCACATGAACATTTGTAACATTGCTGTTATTGCTCTACCTTTATTTATTCTGTTCTTCATATAATTTTCTTGTCTATTTTCTTTATCTACGTTTACTCCCAAATATTCAAATATCTTCACATCCTCAAATATACCCCTCTGACCTTCTAATATTAAATCTTCAGTTTTTGCTCTACATCCCATAACTAACTAACTCACTGGCACTATCGAACCCGCGGACATAAATTCTCCATACATCCCTATCCTGAGTTAATGTTTTCCAATCGTATCCTATATGTTTTTTTATTTTAATATTTTAATAATAATAATAATAATGATAATAATAATGATAATAATAATAATAATACTACTACTACTACTACTACTACTACTACTACTACTACTACTACTACTACTACTACTACTACTACTACTACTACTACTACTAATAATAATAATTATAATTTTTGGAATTTATCCACAATACAATGGTTTTGCCTGACCCTCGAGAAATTCTCCTTGTCCATTTGTAGCGGTCCTGAACATCCTCATCTGTGAGTCCCAGTTCACTCATACTTCTTCCCACAACATCCATCCAACCTTCTTTAGATCTTCCCTTTCTTATTTTTCCATAAATTCTCCATTCCAAGATATTCTTAGGGTTTCTATAATGTGGCATCCTCGTGATATGTCCGTGCTAACTTAATTACCTTTCTTCAATACTCTGTACAGCACACGTCTTCAAACTTTAATAATTTTCCTAATTTCAACGTTTTTATTTTTTTTATAATCTGGACTTCCACTATTATCTTCTCCACATACCAATCTCTGTTGCTAATGACGTATTAGATTGCACCATTTAATTGCCCATATTTATGATCAGAAATAATAATAATAATAATAATAATAATAATAATAATAATAATAATAATAAATATAATAATAATAATAATGATAATACAAAGTTAATTCAAATACTACATTTTAATATTAGGTGATTTTAAAGCTAGAATGGGTAAGAAAATAATTATAGGAATAGTAGGAAACAGAGGTGAAAATACAATAACATAAAATGGAAATGAACTTATACATTTCTGTGAGAACAATGGGTTGCGATTATGAATACTTTTTTTTGACATAAAGCTATTCATAAATATACTAGATGTGAAAGAAACTCTCAAAGTATTATTGACTATATATTAGCAAATAAGATTTTCCCAATTACCGAAGATATTAGAGTGTTCAGAGGTCCAGACGTTATGACAGATAATTTTCTAGTCAAAGCAATACTTAAATTATCAACAATATAAAAAAACAGAAAAATAGAAATATTACTGAAACCTTTAAGGTACATTTATTAAGAGAGAACAGTATAAAAATATTATACCAAAGTAGATTAAATAAATTAATGGCAGAAATACCAATAAGCAAAAATATAAATTTAGAATGACATAAGATAAAAGCAATGATATTACAAACTGCAGAAGAAGCACTAGGTAAAAGAAAGAAAGTATATAAAAAGCGTGGTCTTAAAATTTGGAATTCGAAATAGCAAAATTTATTGCAGAAAAGAAAGAAGCTTATTTGAACTATTTACATAATGAAAATACGAAAAACAGAACAGAATATGAAAAAGAAATGTACCATTGTTAAGAGAGAAACTCGGAGGCAAAGTTGGGATAAATACATTACACATATGGAAAACGATCTTCATGATGGAGAAAATTATGCTTATAAAATCTTAGGTGAGATAAATAAAGATGGAAAGGATAAACTTAATTATAACCCAATTCACATAAAAAAAATTGCCTGCAATACTATAAAGAATACAAAGCGCGGAAATGAACTTCCTTAGGAAAAAAAAAAGGCTGCACAAGATTGGATCGGATAAGGAGTGAAGATATAAGAACAGAGTTAAATATATACCCATTGGATGAGAAAATCAGAGAATATAGAGAGAAATGGTTTACACATGTGGAAAGAATGAATGTATCAAGATTACCAAGAGCAGCATTCAACTACAAGCCAAGAGGTTCAAGGAATGTAGGAAGGCCAGTGAAAAGATGGACAGAACAACTGTGAGGCGGAACAGGCAATTTGCCTAGCCCGTGAAGTGAAGAAGAAGAAGACTATAAAGAATTATAGAGCCATAATGACAAAGAATAAAGTAACGTATTAATTATGGAAAGTGATTTAAGTATCGATCCCATAAAGGTAGAATAATTAACTGAAGAAATAAAAAGTTCAAAAATAAAATAAAACACCTCGAATTGATAGAATCAATATCGAACTTATTAAATGCGGGTCTCAAGCTCTTATATATCGAATATTAAGCTTAATAAATATCTGCTGGCAATGTGACTATGTACCTGAAGAATGGAGTGAAGCTATTGTTATTCCTATATATAAAAAAAGGCGACAGACCCAACCCAAATAACTACGGAGCTACTTTTGGTAACATGTAGCAAAATCTATGCTAAAATAATATCTAGATGAATCGGAAAGATAAGTGATGAAATTATTTCAAATAAACAGCATGGGTTTAGAAAAGGCCGCTCTACAGTTGACTATATTTTTTCTCTCCAACAGTTGATAGAAAAAAGAATATAATTTAATCTTGAAACACACATTTTGTTTAACGACTATGAGAATTAATTTGATAAAATTATAAGCTCTGAATTATGGGATATATTAAAAATAAAGGATATCCACCTCATCTAATTAAAGCTATAAAACGTTTATACGAAAGTACAAAAAATGTGTAGATAAAGGGTATCATACTGGAGAAACTTGTATAGAAATCAACAATGGACTTCGACAAGGTTGCCCACTTTCGCCAATACTTTTTAATATATATTTAGACGATTCGTTAGTACATTGCAAACTCTTTTACATGAACATTTTATGATAAACGGTATGAAAATGAATTGTCTGTTATTCGCAGATGACCAAAACCATCATAACTTCCTCAGAAAATCAACAACAAAAATCAGTTTATAAATTATGGAAACTAATAAAAGAATATAATTTCAACAGAGAAAACAAGGTCCATGGCATTTATTGGAACTCAGCATAAACGGCCAAAAATTGTAATTGGAACAAATTTCATTAAACAAGTAACTTGGTTTAATTATCTGGGATGCATGATATCATACCTGCAAAATTTGAATCAGCAGAAGAAATTAGGGAAATTTAAACAGATATGTGGTTCAATAAGAAGTTATTTGAGAAATAAGACCGCAAGGGAAACTCAATTGAAATTTTACAAATCAGTAGCCGTTCCAATGTTAACATTCGGGTCTGAGACTTGGCTTCTGATAAACATAAAATTGAGACAATAGAAATGAGATTTCTAAGATCCGTTGCAGGTGTATCTTAAAGAGATCAAAAGAGAAGTCAAAATATCAGCGAAATTACAAATATATAATATAAGTGAGAGAATATACAAAAATAAATGTAGATGGTTTGAACATGTACAAAGAATGTTTATCAAAACAGATGGTTTGTTATAAATCTCAAGGCCGAAGAAATGTAGGAAGACCGAAGCGACATTGGAAGGACGACCTGTAGCATATTGTACAGCGGGGAATGGAACAGGCCAACAGGCCCATACCTCGAAGAAGAAGATGATGATGATGGTAATAATAATAATAATAATAATAATAATAATAATAATAATAATAATAATAATAATATAATAATAATAATAATAATAATAAAATAATAATAATAATAATAAAATAATAATAATAATAATAATAATGATAACGGAGTTGATTGTCTGTTGTCCAAGATGTATGAAACACAAATATTACAAAGTGCAATATCTTCTCTAAATCTAAAATTCCATGTTGAATAAAAGGCAGGAGATCAACAAACGCAATTACAAGAAATTAATATTAAACAAATAGTACACTTAAAATAGATGACATGGAAACAAGAGGAGAAAAAGCCTTAGAAACTAATAACAATAAAAAAGAGGACCTTCGAGAGCAATGTAGGATAAGCTTTCTAACGAAGAGGTTAAGAAAATATATATAACCAAAAGAAGAAAATAAAAGCTTCTTATTCGTGGTTCTGCTAGTGGCGTTTTCATTATCCGCGGGTAAAAAAATTGACACAATTCTTGTTTTCGCGTCTAATTTTTTTTCGCGGATCCTGTCGGCATATTAGGATTAGTATTCTTTATTAACGGATCGGCAACTTTCTTTTTTACTGTAAGACGGCTTTTACAAAGAGTGATTCAAACCAAATAGACAAATATCAAAGTAAAACAAACTTTGTTGTCACAAAGCCTAAAGTTCATTGTTAAAAGCCGCCACCGTGTTTCACGTGCCGCTATGTCCTTTGATAAATGCCATCCTCGCCACGATCGGTGTTTTATTGTTTCAAATTGTCATTCGTTGCAATACATTTTGATTGAATAACACGTGTCTCTTCTGCTTTGTTCCCAATTTATAATGTCGAGTAAAATGAAAGAAAAATTAGTTCCGTAGTGGAAGAAAGTAGCATTGCCGCTTAAAGTAAAATAAAAATGCTTGGCCGTTTACAAGTTGGTGAGTCGTTTAAACGGGAAAACAGGAAAAAAATACGAAGTTCTTAAAGCCCTTGCCTAAACCTGACAACAATAATTAATAGAAATTGTTCACAATCTCTCATTAAATTGATTTTATTTTGACTATTTAACTCATAGACTGATACATTTTGCCTCTTCCTGTTGATAATTTTGCCTGTTCTGTTCGTAATGAGATATCTCCGAAATTAACTTGACAAGGATATTGATTCAACAATGTACGATTGATAAGGTACAGCAAGAAATGCCAAAAGAAAACAACTTTAAAAACTACGAAGATAAAAAGGTTAGTTCTGTTCTAAAAAGTTATTAAAATTTGTATAATGAATCTGTATTATTATTAATAGTTATTTCTCATACAATCATCTGTTATTGATTTTTTCCAAGCCCAAAGAGATTTAACAGTAAATATATGCTATTTATAACTATACAGCTGGCTTAGATATAGCCCGGAAGTAAGATCGCAAATGTATAACCTCACATTTGGTAAATATTAAACTTTATAATTATTTTTTGCTTCTGATTCGCTAAATAGTCACTCCACATCCAACCGCGAGTTTGAGTTTTTCAATAGAAAAAATCACTCGCGACTATGTCGCTCGTTCAGTTGCTGGGTTGTTACATCATTATAAAATAACACTCATGAAATCAGGGCTGAAGAAAACATATAGACCTAAGTCCCTAAAATAGCTAAGAAAGGAAAGACCCCTCAAAAGAGTACCAGTCCCTTTTCTCATTGAAGACCATTCCATGGCAGCAGGTTGTATTGACACTGAAATAGGCCTAGAGTGTATCAGGAACCGGGTCTCAACTATGAAATTCTAAGCGTTCCGAACACACCTCTCCGGGGATCAATCGTTGCTATTCGTCGGTGAGTCGTCCTTCTCTTGTGTATTAGATAATCTACAGTCATTTGTTAAAGTTAAAGTTAAAAGTGGAGTCCATCTTCTGCGTGGTCGGCCAACATCTCTTGTTCCTCTGGGATTATACAGGAAGGTTCTTTTTGGTATTCTTTCGTTGTTCATTCTCATTAAGTGTTCTGTCCATTTCTTATTATTTTCGCTGATTTTATCTCCAATTTTATATATATTTAATTCTTCTCGTATAGTTTCATTCCTTATTCTATCCGCTCTAGTGCATCCTTTCACATTACGTAAAAACAGAATTTCTGCAGTCTGTATCCTGCTTTTATCCCTTGATTTCATTATCCAATTTTCATTTCCATACAACATTTGTTTTCTCTGCTCTACAATTTAAATCGATGGTATCTTCCGCAGCCGTCCGATTTGGAATACATTGAAAATGGATATTGATATCCCAGTACTTATATATACATACTAGCTAACAACCGGCGTGCGCTGTTATGCCTAAAGAAATGAAAATTAATGTGTTCTTATGTTTAGTTGAATAAGTGAAGGGAAAAATAGTTATAAATGTATATCATAATTATTTTTAGATACCCCGTGCTGATTACCCATCGTTGCACGGGAATTTACTTATCCCGGTCTTCTTAGCAAAACTGAGCTGGAAAACGAAAATTAATGTGTTTTATGTATAGTTTATTAAGTTCAAAGCAACATTTATATCGTAATTATTTTTTGATATCTCGTGCTGATTACCCGGCGTTACCCAGGAAGCTACTTATCGCAATGTTCATGGCATATTGAGCTGAAAGGCGATTAATGTGTTATATGTGTAGTTGAATAAGTAAAAGGAAACATTTATCATCATAATCACCATAATCCATTCACGAAATTAGGCTATTTGTCGACTTGTTTCGGCCTTAAGAGGAAAAATTTATAACGTAATTATTTTTAGATACCCCAAGATACGGGAATCTTGGCATAAATGAGCTGAAAGACGAAAATCAATGTGTTTTTGTTTAGTTGAATAAGTAGGCCTAAAGGGGGAAAAATATCGTAATTATTTTTAGATATCCCGTGCTGATTACCCGGCGTTGCCCGGGAATTTATTTATCCCCATCTTCTTGGCATAAATGAGCTGAAAGACCAAAATTAATGTGTTTTTATATTTGGTTGAATAAGTAACTTATCTTCTTCTTCACTTCACGGACTAGGGCAAATTGCCTGTTCCGCCTCACAGTTGTTCTATCCATCTTTTCACTGGCCTTCCTGTATTCCTTGAACCTCTTGGCTTATAATTAAATGCTCCTTTTGGTAATCTTGTTACATTAATTATTTCTAAAACTTTTATCGCTATATTCTTTGATTTTATGATTCAATGGAATATTTAACTCTGTTCTTATATTTTCATTCTTTATCCGATCCAATCTTGTGCAGCCTTTTGTTATTCTATGAATTTTTATTTCTACGCTTTGTACTCTACTTTGTAATTTTTTGGCCATTACTCATGTTTCACTCTCATAAAGTAAAGCAGGAACTGCCAATGTTTTTTAAAACTTCAATATAGTATCTCTCCTTGTTTTGTTGTTTATTGTTTTATGTATAGTCCCGCATATAATTAGAAATTTTGACAGTTTCATTTTTATGTCTCTTACATTTGTTCTGTTTATAGTAAAATCCATCCATAGTAATTCTGCCCGAAGGCAGGTCCTTCTCTGCAATCATAGCATTTTCATGCTCTGCTTGCAGCTTTACTAGGTAATTGTGTAGGTGTGGTAGCTTCCTGTTGCTTTCCACACCGGTGAAGGATGATGATGATGATGATAATGATAATGGTAAGGATGATAATTATAAGGATTATGGCCATATGATTTCGGGGACCGTTTAGGCCTTAAACTTTTCCTGACATTTGTGTTACAGGTGAGGAAAACCCCGATAAAAACCTCACCTAGAAAAACTGCCCCGACTGGGGATCGAACCCGGGCCCGCTGCGTGACAAGGCAGCACGCTACCTCGAGACCACAGCGGTGGACTATAGTAAAATAACAACCCAAATAATTAAAATGTGTTACTTGTTCCAGAGGTTTGTTGTCTATTACGATTTTTGGTTTTATATGTTAATTTCCCCACAATGCCATAATTTTTGTTTGTTTTTTATTGATATAATAACATTATATTATTGGCATAACTGATTTAATTGATGTAGAGAGTACTGAACAATATTTTCATTTTTTTAATAATAACCATGTCGTCAGCATACATTAAAACTTTAATATTTTAAAACGGTCCATTCTTATACCTACATTAACATTATTTTTGCAATTTTGGATGATGTCATTACACCCTTGTCTTACGCCTCTATTTATTAAAATGGCTTCGGGCTTTGATGTGCCTATTGTTATTATAATTTGAGATTATATATATAAATGTTTATCACATGAATTAATTTTGCGAGGTATCTATGTATTTCCATAATTTTCCATAACTTATCTCTATCAACACGATCGAACGCCTTCTCAAAATCAATGAAAGCAACATGTGTCTATAGGTTATGTTCTCTTTTTTTTTCAAATATTTGCTGTAATATAAATAAATTATTTGTTGTTGATCGTACCGTTCTAAAGCCACTTTGTTCTTCTTCTAGTATTGCTTCTACTATTATTTTAAGTATTTTATTTATTACCCTTGCATAGATTTTATATATTGAATTAAGTAGGCTAATTCCTCTATAATTTTTACATTCTCTCATATCTGCTTCTTTTAAACAACGATATAACCTCAGCTATATTCCAACTTTCTGGTATTCTGCAGTTTCTCCAACATTCATTAAATAAATTCAAAACAGAACCCACGGCGCTGAAACTCCTAATGATATTCCTAACGAGACGGTTGGCAGAAAAGCTAGAACCACTACTCCCCGAAGAACAATTTGGGTTCAGAAGAGAACGATCCACGATAATGCCAGCAAACAATCTACTGGACAAAATAAAACATACATTGGAAAAGCCCAGAAGAAAATTATATATGGCTTTTATCGACTATTCTAAAGCTTTCGATTGGTCAACCGAGAACTTATAGACATGTATATCTATGCCGATGATATGGCTATCGCAACGGAAGACATAAACTCTCTACAGACAGATAAACTAAGCGACTGGGCAGAGAGAAATGACAAAGATTATAACCGGAAAATTAATCCTTATGTAATAAAAATAATTTGGAATTCTTTTTATTTAAATTTTAATATAAAAAATATTTAAATAATTTAAAATTAAATATTATTTATTTTACAATGTTAAATATTATAGATGAATTTTGTAACAATGTGAAATGTAACAACTGTTACGTCACATATATTGTCGTGATAAATAATAGATACAGAATTCACAGACAAAAGTTTACGACTTAAGAAAGATTCGGCCGAACAGCAAAAATATGATTGGGTATCGAGGAATGAAGACGGGCTTATCGTGTTTTTCCTTGATGATGTCATTATCAATCAGGAACTGACAACATTATTGTTTGCAACAAAAGAAAAGAAGATGGTTATAGAGAAATAGATCGACGCCATTGAATCATCTAAAAATATAAATTTAAATAAGCGGTGATATATTGAATTAATTTGGTTTAATTTACGTAGAAAACGTAAATATAAACGACATAAGTTTAAGGAAATAAAGATATTTTAAAAAATATATATCTGATAAAGTGATCGAAACAATATACGTAAGTTTCATCTTTATTGCCATATTTATTCATTTAAATAAATAACTTACATCGAAGTGTTACAATTATTGGCGTCCAACAATTATTATTGTGTAATAAATTACTTATTAAAGAAGTAAATGTTTTTATTTCATTACAATATTTCTTCACTCGTCATATTTGCGATAGTAACAAATATTAGCGCTTCCCACCATGATTGTGTTGATCAGCGACTCCCCTGAAGGGATCTACATGCCGGTGCAAAAAATAAACGGACGAAATAATAAATTTAATGAAAGAAATTCATTACCAAAGAAATACAGCCACAAATATCGGCGCCGCAACGTGGCCCGAAAAGAACCAGTGAAACTAGAGTCACAAGATCCATGGGGAGAAGACAGAAAGGGGGCAGGCTGACCGAAGCGGAAAAAGTGAAATGTAATAGGAAAATCCTCAAGAAAGTCAACAACTTTAAATATTTAGGCCTCACAATACAGACAAACAGGGAAGAGCTTCAGACTACACATTAGAACAAGAACGGTGGCAGCAATAAGGGCCTTGAATGAAACCAGGAGCATCAGGCTGCCATCAATCAGCACCGCCATGGACCTGTTCAGACTGAAGGTACTACCCGTACTTGTGTATGGACTCGACCTGATTTGGAAATACCTCACATATAAACAACTGGAAGATATGGAGAAAGTAAAGTCCAGATACCTCAAGAGACTCTTTAGAGTATCACCGAGTACGAGATCAAGGCTGGTTTATGAACTCACCAGAGAGACTTTTTTAATAGATGATCTGCGGACAACACTACTCCTGCCATCTAGTAAGGCCTACACTGTACTCTTACAAGACCTACAAGAGAAGAAGAAGAAGGACATATAATAGGAATTCTATGCGACCTATGCGATGCAAGACAGACGATGGACAGAATCCAACTGTGAAATGCGTCATGTCACTACAAGATTGGCAGTCCATGGCTTCCATCACAAGATATGCTGCAACATGACATTTCATTAACCTAATGACAAGTGTATATGTGTTTTGTGTTCAGAAAAATGCGAGAAGTACCATATTATAAATTGTAAAAAAGACTTAAATCAATCAGCGCTTATAGCAAAGACAATTAAGCGCTTTACATGTAATATCTGCACGGTTTGTGCGCATTTCTCCGTTATTATTATTAAATAAATTCAATATTCTCCAATGCAAAAATGTTCAACCATATTTAAAAAAACTCCATATTTATCTGATCAGGACCAACTGCTTTCCTATTTTTGGTTTCTTTTAAGGATTCTGGAAGTTCATCAAAGTATCAGTCTGAATTACTCCTATTTCATTATCTGAATATAATTCTTATTTTTCTTCATTTTCTTCTTTTTTCTTTACACAACACATTTTTTATAGTGCTCTATCCATCTTTCTTTATTAATAATATCTATTTTGCAGTATCATTTTCTGATTTATTTAAGAATTTTATAACTTTGTATGCAAAAAATGTTGTCTGTCATGAATATCGTTTTCTATTTTACTTATAAAATTGTTCCAAGAATGTTGATGAGCTGTTCTAATAATTTGTTTTGTTGTATTCCTTTTTTCTACATATTGTTGTCTAGATTCTTCTGTTTTTTGTTGAAGTCACTGTTTATATGAATTTTGTTTTTCTTTAATTGCTATTTTTATTTCTTCATTCCAAATTCTTACTCCTTTTCTGCTTCTATTTTTTTCCTATTGCTTCCTGGGCTGCCTTTTCAATACAACTTTTAATATTATTCCATTCTTCATCTAATATATCTCTAGTTGGTGTGTGTATGCGGTACTGTTGTAGTCTTTGTTGATATAATTTTCCTATACTTTCCTCTTGCAAAAGGTATACTTTGTATACTTCTTCATTTGTTGATTTATTCCTGATTTTACTTTTTTTTTCATCTTGACCATAATTTAAATTTATCCACAACCAAAAAATGGTCTGATTCAATATCGCAGTCTCTATATACATCTTGGAGCTGTTGTCTTTATTTATCATGTGGTTATGCGACTGGGCTTGGTAACCGGACCACGTAATAATTTCTAAACTCATCTCTCTCACAGTGTTCAGCCGGACGACGACATAATCAGAAAAGGGATAAAGGATTAAGGATTTGCGATAGAATATATATCGTTACTTGGAACGTTAGAGGATTAGGAAGTAAAGAAATAGAATTAGAAAGAATACTTTATGAAAATTATGTTCACATTGCGGTCATAACTGAAAAAAAAAAGAAATTTAAAGGGACTAAAGATTTAAATAACCAATGAATGATTTATATTGTTGTGCGTGAAAATGTAGGAGCACGAATTGGGGTGGCAATATTGATACATAATAAATGTAAATATAAGGAAAAATTTGTATTATAATTATTTTTATATATTCCGTGATGATTACTCGGCGTTATCCAGGAATCTATGTATCCCGAACTTCTTGGTATAAATGAGCCGAAGGAAAAATATTAATGTGTTTTATTTTCAGTTGATTAAATAAAAGGAAACATTTATATCGTAATTATTTTTAGATACCTCGTGCTTATTACCTGGTGTTGCCGGGGAGTCTACTTATTCCGATCTTCTTGACATCAATGAAAGACAAAAATGGTTATTGTGAGTTATCTGTAAAAGTTAAACATATGCTGTCGCGGACTTTTTTGCAGAATTTTTTGTGATATTCAATTCTGTGTACATTACTTTTATGAATTTGTTACGGTTTAGGCAGCGTAGGCCATTTAAGCATTTATGCGACTACTTTAACGCATTTCACTACAAAGGCGATTTTTTAAAGGTGAAAAGCTTGAGCATTAAATCTCTTATAGCCTATGACCTTCTCGGGAAAATCCTGAACATTTTGCAAAAAGCCCCATCGCAATCAGATGAACGGTATGGCAGCGCACGCTAGCCCGGGAATCTACTTATCCCGATCTCCTTGGCATCAATGAAAGACAAGAATGGATATTGTGAGTTATCGATAAAAGATAAACACTTGATCTCGCGGACTTTTTTGTATAGTGTTTTGAGATATTAAATTCTGTATACATTAACTTTGTGTATTTTTTATGGTTTAAGCAGCATAAGCATTAAAGCGTCACAATAGGGATTTTTTACGTTTTTCACTACAAAGGGTGATTTATAAGGGCGTTGGAGTTGAGTATCACACCTCTCTTATATCCTATGCTCATGCCGCGAATCGCCTGAACATTTTGCAAAAAGCCCCATTACAATCGGATGAACGGTATAGCAGCACATACAATACAAACAACAAACAAACAAACAAACAAACAAACATTGTTATATATTAGATATGGTTGACAAGCATTATGTCATTTACTGCTATTTTTATTGTATTGCAAAATATTTTAAAATCCAGACACTTATTTCAATAAAACGTGTTTGAGTTTGGTAATCTATGTGGATGTTTGACATTTTAACATTTTTAATTAAAGTATAACATTAAAACGCTAATATTTCTAAAAAAAAACTCGCAATATATTTACACCTAGTTTGTAAAAATATCGCTACCTGATGTGTTAGAAGTAAATGGATTTAATTTCAGATTCAACAGACTAAGCAAAATTACGTATAGAATCACTTCATTAAGTTGAGGAAATAATCACACACTGTGAATTCCCAGGCTAAAATGTAGATTATATAGTTAAAAATGAATGACAAATAAGTGGTGAAAAACGTGGAATTGCATTTAATGGTAACCAGCTGCAACATGCTTTAGTTGAGTTAAAATACAGTGAACATATAGAAGAAATGTAGTCCTTATTAACGAAACTTGTTACTTAATTAAAACATTGAACCAACATTTTCACCAGCACCTAAACTACTTTTAAAAACAGACCTGCATATCGTTAACGCAACATTTCTTATTTGTGCCATATCATAACTATAACCAAGCATCGGAATCTACACCTTTTTATATCTCTTATCAATTATAAAATTGTAAAATAATTCTAAAAAAATTGTTAAATATAATAATTGAAAATAATGAGATAAAAATTAATGTTCTTCCTTTATTTTGGAATCACTCGATTGAATTAGGCCTACTAGTTTGGGTTGGGAATAAAAGTTGTCGATTTTTTAAAAATATGAATCTCTTTATTTTTGGCTCTACTTCTTTATCAAGTTAGCATTACTAAGAAACATTATTTTGAAAATGTTGTTTGTTTGCTACAAGTTACCTAGACATTAATTAATAAATGCTCAAATAAATTGAGTTATTTATGTAATTTAAAACATGATTTGGCTTAAAGATCTACTGTGATACAACCATGCTATAAAATATACAACATTTTATATTATTTTATTGATGAACTGAGATATGTTTTATAAATAAATAAACTCAATAAATGTAAAACTAAATTTTAAATGAAAAATGTACATACCTCAATAAATTCGATTCAACCCCCTTGACTTTTTCTTACGTTGTAGCACATCACTGAATCCGTTTTTGGAACTGCTAAAATAAAAAAAACACAGTATTAAAGTTAATAAGCAATCTTAGAAACCATAATATAATAATGCTGAAAATGCAAGACATACTTCGAAAACTCAAACCGGATTTAACGAAATACCATACAAAGAACTATACTATGTCGTATATTTACACAGTCCATAATTGTGCTTTTATTTTCATCGTCTCTTCGTTTGTAGGATTTACCCTTCACATAGGATTATCGAGTATACATAGTAAAATTATTACAATTAGGAACACAATTTAATTGTATAATACATATCATATGCTGCTTAGTTTGATTTATCCTCAGTTCTTACAATCCTGTATTTAAATTAAAATTATTTACCTAAGATATAAATGGACATTTGTGCGAAATACTCAGACTTTATACCATATCTCATTAATTCCAAAAATAGACACTATAAAAATGGCCAATTACAATTTTAATATTAATATAGTATTTTAAAAATTAACAGGAGATAACTATTTATCAAGTTAATAACTATTCCTTTGTTTTTAAATACCATATGACGTTACATTAATATATTCTAGATGTTCAACACTGAATTTAACTTCAAGTGCACTTACTGATTTCTAGACAAGTTTTAATGCATTGAAAGTATGTAATATTACAGTACGAAGCATTGAAGTCAACAGAGCAATATTCTTGCTAGTAATTCCTTTATAGGAAAACGTTAAACCAAACTAATCAAAACTAAAAGTATTTTAGGATTTCACACGTAGACTTATTTACTTCCAACACTGTATATTTTGATGCCACATAAAAGTTTAAAATTCAATTTTAAAGAATTGGTTTAAGGATGGGCAGTATTCAAAACATTTAAATCAATGCACTGTATTGCACTTAATGGTGCGTATGAATTAGCTCAAATTCCATAAGAGAACACGTTTAATAGGGCATATTAAATGATTCCTAGATAATAGAACCCGTCGCTATATTAAATTTAATTACTCCAGAGTAGGCTAGTTATATTTACTACGATTATCGTAGACTATCATAGATAAGTTGTCGGTATTGACTTATGTAATGGATCTTTGCAGTCCGGATTAAAAAGTGAATGTTTCAAATAATCGACAATATTTTTTTGACAGAAGCCTTTTATTACAAGCTCGATTTGTTTTTGCTTCCTTGAATCTTGAACGCGGGTTTCCCTTCCAAAGGAAGATACATAAATTGGCAAAGAGAAGAGTAAACCTCCCATGTTACGATGAAGGTAGAAACACAGTCAAGAGGTTTATTAATGAGAGTAACTAGGGTTTGTAACAAGCATTTTTTAAAAATTCAATCTCGCGTGCAACAGTTCCACGTCTAATTGTAAGCTTCATTTAAACAGATTATACAAAGGAACAAAATCCAGCGACCCCGGTCGAATGTAAAATTGTGAAAATAGGAACCGAAAGGAGAGTATGATGTCCAATATACCACCGGGATCCACTAAATATTGTGCAATGATTATAACTCAGTTCTTAAAATAGACTCAACACAATTATATAAATTAATCTACTCTTTTTTTTACGTATTTCTAATTTATGTCAATAAACCCACGAAAGCAAATTCAACCAATTATGCCTGTACATTTCCGCCAACTTATAAAATCTGTTTATCGTTTTGCGATAATCACCTTTCTAAGTTAGCATTTGTCTGTTTCTCTCACCTGCAATATACTCTCAAACTGCAGTTCCAATCGTTACATCACTAAAATGGCTAAAAAAAAATTACATATAAGGCCAGGCTTCTAATAAGTTAAAATTATATCAAGTATAATATAGAGTAAATTATTTATTTCAATATATGAATCTCGATGAATAAAACTAACAAAACAGTTACAAAAATATAAGCATTAATTCATTTTGAGAATATTCCTTATCATTGAGGGTTTTCTCCAACCAATCTTAGAAATTAACATGAATTAATATATATATAGTTCACCGCTGTGGTCTCGAGGTAGCGTGCTGCCTTGTCATGCAGCGGGCCCGGGTTCCATTCCCGGTTGGGTCAAGCTCCTGGGTGAGGTTTTTCGAGGTTTTTCCTCACCTGTAAGACAAATATCAGGAAGATTAGAGCCCAACGGCCCCCGAAAATCATCCGGCCATCACCATCATCATTATCATCATCATCATCCTTCACCGGTGTGGAAAACAACGGGAAGCTACCACACCTATAATTCTCTAGTAAAGCTGTAAAGCATAGCATGAAAAAGTTACGATTGCAGTGAAAGACCTGCCCTCGGGCAGAATTACTATGAATGGATATATATATGATATGAAAAGAAAAATTAATGCTTGAGTCGGGATTTGAACCCGAGTCTCTAAACTCTGTACGTTTAGCACTCTAACGACCTGAGCTGCCCAAGTAGGCTATTCCAATTCAAACATACCTTTTTCTTATATAAGTGGTATTTCTTATATAAGTGGTATATATATATATATATATATATAATACTATGGACTTATAGACTATCAGCTTGCAACAAACATTCATAAATTTCTCTTAATTAAAGTACTCCATCGTTCTCTGTCCTCTATGTCTTCATCTGTTGCACCAAATTTCCTCATTGAATTTTAAATGTTATTCTTCCAGGTTTTTCTTGGTCTTCCTTATCTGCTCCTTCTTTCAATTTTCCATTCATAGACGGCCATTGGTAGTCTTTCATCCTGCATTCTTCTTACGTGTCCATACCACATATTGTACATAAGCAAATTACTCAATATATCCAAGCAAATTACCTCCTTGATCCTTATCAATCCGGCTTTAGATCTGGTCATAGCACAAACACAACTTTGTTAAAAATTACTGAAGATATTTCTGAAGCCATGGACAGACGTGAATTGACTCCTTTAACCTTACTTGACTTCAGCAAAGCTTTTGATACAGTAGACCACGATTTACTTATGATAAAAGCTCAAGCACCTACATTTGTCTGACAGCGCTGAATCCTGGTTCGATTCATACCTGCACGGTCGTCAACAATAAGTTTCACTAAACTCTAGATCTTCGTCTTGGCGCAACGTGCAGGCGGGAGTCTCCCAGGGTAGTGTTCTCGGGCCACTTCTTTTCTCAATCTATATAAATAACTTACCAACTGTACTAAAGCACTGCCGTTATCACCTCTATGCTGATGATCTTCAAATTTACCTACATTCACCTCCTCATTCTCTCTATAACAACTTGACGAAAATTAATGACGATCTCACATCCATCTTTAACTGGTCTTCAAATATCGGTATAAATCTAAATCCTAACAAGTCACAAGTAATTTTAATGGGACATCAAAGACTGCTTACAACTTTTGACATATCTACACTTCCAAACATTACTATAAATAATATAATTATCCCCTATTCTTCTTCAGTAATAGATCTTGGACTACATCTAGACGCAAATTTAACCTGGCAAACACAAGAGAAACACATATGTAAAAATACTTTCTCCATCTTACATTATCTTAGACGTTTGAAGAATTTTCTCCCAGTTTCGTTAAAACAAATCCTTGTGCAGAATCTTGTGTTGCCACACTTCCATTATTGTGACATTATATATAATGATCTAAACCATGACTTGTCGCAAAGATTGCAGCGTGTTCGTAACGCATGAGTTCGATTCATTTTCAATATCCGCCGTTATGACCATATTTCCGAACACTTTAACAACTTCTCTTGGGTCCGTCTTACTGACAGACGTAAATCGCATTCTCATTCATACTTTGCAAGCTTCTGAATTCCTACATTCCTACTTACCTGGCGTCCAGATTTGAGAAGTTATCCTCTTACCACAATATTTACACTAGGTCACAAGATAACAGTCTGCTAACAATTCCTCTTCATAGCACTTCCTCTTATTCTACATCCTTCACAGTAGCCTCTGTCCGCTACTGGAATTTCCTTCCTCAAGATATCAGGGGTTACTGCACACTTGGCACCTTTACGTCACGCTTATACAGTTGTCTAATAATTAATTTATCTTTATTTATTTAAATTTATACTATGTCATTAATAATTTTTTCTCGTTTTTTTATACCTTGTACATATTATATATTTAATTCGTTAAATTTAGAGTAAATTAAAATAGATTATAAATATTGATTGTATTGTATTGTTTTTATAATATGTAATTGTTTATGTAGTTGTAAGACTATTTTTTTGTATTTTTTAAAAACCTGATTGAGTGGCAGACAAGGCCTTAAGGCCTTAACTCTGCCAGGTAAAATAAAGCTATTACCACCAAAAATATAACCACATAATTATACCAAAGTACTTGAATTAGCGTTAACAAAAGCGTTAGAAACTGACTCCCTGAAGATGCGTAGATTATATATATTAGCATATTCCCATCTTGAAGAATGTGTATTTCAGTATTTTATTATAATTAATGGAGTCAGGTCTAACATCGTCCCCACCGTCGGTATCTCTACCTTGACGTGGTGGTGGGGCTTGCGAGTCCTAATGACTCCATGAGATATGCAGGCGGTAGTGTAACTATCAACAGGGCCTCCCATGCCTGGCAGGTCATGGAAGAAGGTCCAGACTAAAAGAGATACCCATCGAAGATGAAGGGCTAGCAACTCACTTCCAAGATGTAAAATTTTCCATTACTCATAGTAACATTCACGAAGTAAAATCGTAGGAAAATCGCTGAGAGAGAAAATTCGCAGCTCTGTTATCAGAGAAGAATGTGAAATTGAACCTATAAACCTCTGGATAAATGATAGAAGACTAAACAGGAACGATCACATAGATAGAATGGAGAACAGTAGATTAGTGAAGAAAGTACGTGACTGGACACCTCAGTAGAAAAGGCCTTTAGGACGACCACAACTACGATGGAAGGACGTCACCATACCCCGGACCTGTATTGAATGAACACGCAACAAGCTGCAAGCTTTCATGCGTAGAGGAAGAAGAAGAAAGAAGAAGAAGAAGGCGTAACATTTGCGGAAATTAAATGTATATGCATATTGTATAAAATAAACAAATTGCCCTAGAAATAGTTCCGCTAAAGGAATCAGCAATCAATCCGGGAAGTAAATCTGTCCAGTTAAAGCCACAGATACCAGTAAAAGTGATAAAACAGGACAATATACGTTTCTTGTCTTGTTTCATCACTTGTATTGGTATCTGCGGTTTTAATTAGACAGATTTGCATCCCTGATTGATTGCTGATTCATTTAGCGGAATTACTATTAAGGTAAATTGTTCTATTTATATAAATATTTTATTATGTTACTATCACATTGTCCACCGCTGTGGTCTCGAGGTAGCGTGCTGGCTTGTCACGCAGCGGGCTCGGGTTCGATCCCCGGTCGGGACAGGCTCCTGGGTGAGGTTTTCTCGGGGTTTTTCCTCACCTGTAAGACAAATGTCTGGAAGCTTAGGGAACAACGGTCCCCCAAAATCATCCGGGCATCACCATCATCCTTATCATTAACACCATCATTCATCATCGGTGTGGAAAGCAACGGGAAGCTACCACACCTACCACCCTAGCAAAACTGCAAAAAGCATAGCATGAAAATGCTATGATTGCAGCGATATACCTGCCCTCGGGCAGAATTACTGTGGATGGATGGACTATCACATTTAGTATGGGATAATCAGTAGGTCTAATCTTTACCTTGGAATAGTACTTCAAATTTCACTTCGTCATTTGTAAATTTAACAACGGAATCAAAATGTCCAGTGAGGTAAACATATATGGAGTTGTTAGTAATATGATAACGTTGTGGGCTCGAGTGATAATAATTGAAGAAGTGTTGTCTATCTGACAATAGCAATATCTTTTGTTTAATGTACCGCTCTAAATCCAGATGGATTTCTTTTTGTGATGAAACTCTCAAGCGAACACATCGAAGTGAACAAAAGCGAATATCTGTGAAAGGACGAAGAGTGAAGAGCCATTCATATCATTAAGCGTTATCGCAATATTATTCTCTTCCTAGAATTCTGTTCTAGATATAAAATAAAAATGGATTTAGTAATTAAATGCGATAGTTCTTACAACAATAGAGCTTATTATTTATTTAAATTTCGGTTTCAATATTACAATGTAATAAATAATAATATAGTAACTTTTTATCTGTCTTCCTCAATTAGAATTATTTTTATTTAAAACCCTCGTTCAATTATTAATTCATGAGGGCTTTTCAAAAATATGTTTCATCTTCGGCATGCTAATTAGTATTGATGTCGGGTTTAGGTCTGTGTGTGTGCTCTCGTTTATGATGCTGAAGATGAAACATTTTTCTGAACGGCCTTCATGATATAATAATTTAACGAGTTTTTTAAATAAAGATATAATTATAATTAAGGAAGAAGGATAAAAATATACTATATTATTATTTATAACATTTTAATAAATAATCTCAATTGTGACAAGAATGAATATTAAAATTATTCAATATTAAAACAAAATTTCACTTATATAAGCATACTACAACGAAACAATTTGAAACTCAAAACATTTTACGTAAACTTCAATAATAGTACAGGCCTATTACGATGCAAGGTTGGGAAGTGGTATTTACAGAATCGAGGAAAATGTTTAAAAACCGAGCTATAGCCAGGTTTTTAATTTCCGAGATTCTGTAAAACACTTCACAAACGTGCGTTGTACATTATTTTTTGCGCGATGGTGTTTTCAAAATAATAAATAGTAGTAAAATAATAATATCTTTGTTGGAAATATTTGCGTTCATTATAAACAATTGAGTAACGTTAACAGTGTGGGCAATGTTTATTAGTTGAAAGTACAGGAGGCCGTGAGACCATTATTTTTGATAAAATGGCCCCAAGTACGTATTTATTGCTTTATATTGTTTCAAATAAAGTTCACTGTTACAGTTAGGGTAGCTGTATTAGGGCATAAAGGACCTTTGGAACATGGATTACTAGTGAACGGTAAGATCGTGTGATTTACCTACGGATTACGTTAGCCGAGCGGCATGGCTGATGACTTTATAGTAGAGGGTATTCGAGACAATTAAATAACTAATTAAATAACCGTCTATATTTAAAAATTATAAGAACAATTAATTACAAATAAATAAATTAGCCTAACTTATTCTAATACATATTCATGGGGGAGGGAAAGAGAGAGAGGTTAAACCGTGGTATGTTGAAACTTCGCCCCATACCGGGCTAGACAACCCATATTACTTCATACTACTTAAATTTATTTCTAAACCTATCCATCTTGATCTTATTATAAAGGCCCCCATTTTATCCTATTAAGAATAACATGTGCAGACTTACCACAGCTGTGCTCGAAAACTACAACACTCCCGTTCAGTCACTTTTCGCTTATATCACTCCCACTCTGATGGCCTAACTGTAATCTCTCTCTCTTTCACCAAGCATAGTAAGTTCATAGGCCCTAACGGTACATTTGTCCTGGCTGTTTTTTGGAATGCGAAAACCCTGACCTTCTCATCCTTAGGCTATATTTCGTTTTTGGATGTTTCCAGAACCTCAACTGTAACTGTATATGATTTGATATAGACCTAACTGTACTAGTCAAGGTAAATCTGATTACATATTCTGTCTAATATGAAACCTATAATATTACTAATATGAACCCTATAATATTAATACTATTTAAAATAATTAATTAAAATATCTAGTCCTAAATTATCCTAAATTATCCTATTTATAACAGACTCCCCCTTCCTCAAACCTGACAAAGGGATTTTTAAAGAAAAAAACCCTTTTCAGGCCGTTATCTTGAACCATAGTATGTTGTTCCCCATAAAATCTTCTTGAAATTTCGTTTGACCACACACCATGCTCTAGAGATCTTTTTTTTTTTCTTACCTAGATCTTACAGTGTAGCTCCTTTTCCTTTTCCCCAAGTTTGACCCCGTCCAAAATACTAGTGTACAACAAGAAATGCAACATGAATACCCTTTAATTAATTATGTACGGTGAAATATTGTGCTTAAGTTAATCCATTTTCTCCTCGTATTTTACCCAAGTTCTCCTTTTTATATGGAACATTTGACATATGACGTTTACCTACTCCATCTTATTGCTACACGGTCATTTGGTGTTAAAAACACGCTAGACAGCAGGGGAAAAAAAATGGATTAGCTTATCACTCTGCACCTGAAACAAGAAGATATACATGAAACACAATTATATATTCTTATTCCCTCTTCTTTTTTCCTTTGCTGTTTTTGTTTTTGTTTTCATTTACTTTTGCACACTTCTTTAGATTCGAAAATTTTATTTATTATCATTTTTTCTAAAATATTTAATTTGAGCTTATCACTTTCTTTTGAACATCCATGTACATTTTTTTTTATATATAATTTTCCCTAGGTTTGAGTTCCTCTAAATTTACTCCTAGTTAGTCATATCTCAGTGTTACAAACAACAAAATTTGTATTTTGCAAATTTTTTTTTTTATTAACTGGAAAACGGGAAAGAGTGCTCTTATGCCTATCAATTCTGTGTATAGCCATCATCAACAAATATCAGTTTCTAAATAATTTTGTATCTTCCCTAGAACTTTCAATTTGACAGTTCTTCAGGTGTATATATACACATAATGTCCATAATTAGATCGGTCGATATCTTACTATATTTTGCAGCCCTAAATTTTGCCTAATTCTAAGGGTTTTATCTAGTCCCGTTCTTTCTAATAGAGTCCTAGGTTCGACTGGGTGCGCTCGTCTTCACATCAGCCGGAAAGACATATACTGCACTTATTTAACATGTAAATGCTAACTTGACCAAAGCCGAATTAGTCCTTACAACCACCAATTAATACTCGTATCCTTACTTCCTGTCATCGTTTCCTTAGGGTCCTGAGTTTGAGAGCATTCTTTCCTTTCTCCACTTCTGAAATAACTGCCTCTATTTCTTAACTCCTTTCCTAGTCTTAATTGTGCTTTAATTGAGATATGATTTTTAAGCTACTTGTGTCTGGACAGGGATTCAGGTTTTCATTTTTCATTGGTCTAATTTTCCCGGACTATCTGATCTTACTGCTAATGTATCAATCCACTTAGTTTAACCTCACAATCCTTACTGATTCGATTTTAGAAGGTCACCGTGATGTTACGTAACCTGATTCCTTGTCCTCATTCTCCCTTCTGCTGCCGTAACTTCTGATACGGCGTGCTTTACACTCTTACCTTACCGAACTGTTTGTTTGATTGGCAAATTCTCATAGCTGATTTGTTGAACTTTTTATACTTTATTTTTTTGTTTGTATACTTTATTCCTTGATTGTTTCCTGATCTACATGTATTTAAACTGCTTTTGTCTACTTCTTACTCCCGGGGTTTCCTTGATTTCCCATTCCATACCTATCATCATTTATTGGGGTTCGATTTTTTCCCTTCTTACTTTGAAATATTTACCCACGTCCTACTCCAGGGTTCTCTCCTTACTTCTTCTTTCACTCGGAACTACTCCTATCTGTTCTGCTTGTATCCTAGGGGCTCTACTTTACTTTAGACTGCTTATGTGCTTAAACTTATCTACACACCACCATAGGTGTTTAACCTCTCGTTTTTATGTCGTCCTCTTCCCGTTCCATCCTAGGTCAATCTGTCCTTCTTGGCTCTACCTGTCGATGGCACAATCGTATGTATGTGCGTTTCCCAATTTTCCTTCTGTTCCCTCTAGTGCACTAGTGTTTCCGGTGTTATTTTGCTAGTATTTGTTATCTACCCGTTAGGACCATATTCATGTGTGCGTACGACTTTTCTTCGCGGTTTTCCTGGCATCCTGTCCTTCCTAATTCTATCCTTTTCTTTTGTCTGTTCTTAGAAAGCCTGTTGGTGCCTCAACGAACACTTCTGCATCCAGAAGGGAATTAAATCCTATCCTCCCAGACGGGGTTCGTCTCTTGCTCACCTCACTTCCTAACTTCGGGTTCATTAGAAACTCTGTTGGTTCCTCAACGAACACTACTGCATCCAGAAGGGAATTAAATCCTATCCTCCCAGACGGGGTTCGTCTCTTGCTAACCTCAGTTCCTTATCCCGGCTATGTATTCTTGGGGTGGGTTAGCCAATTCACCGCGCAACGACCATGAAGACCAGAAATGGGCTCGACCTCCGACATCGGTACTCGGTTATTAACTTGCACGACCACGAGGTGGAGGCCGGGATGCTCCCATCTTCGTCAACAGTGACTCGGTTCCTTCCTAACCCCACCCCTCTCATCTTCGCGATTCCTGTCTCGCTATTTCTCCTGTCGGGTGAGCCAGCGAATTCCCCGCGCAACGACCATGAAGACCAGAAATGGGCTCGACCTCCGACATCGGTACTCGGTTATTACCTTGCACGACCACGAGGTGGAGGCCGGGATGCTCCCATCCTGTCAACAGTGACTCGGTTCCTTCCTGACACACCCTCTAATTTTCCTCCCTCGGAAATTTCCTTAGGCAAGTTGGTGACGTCACCGAACAACTGCTGCGTCAAAGGGGCGGATTTGATCCTATTTCCCTTGACGGGGTTCGTTTCTTGCCCACTGTCCTTCAATATTTATCCGCAATCCTTCAATCTGATTGTTCCTCATATAATTAATCATCATCATCATGAACAAATTGATCCTTCAATCTGAGTGTTCCTCATATAATTAATTATTACTTTAAGTATCGATTTAACATCTCATGCTAATCATTTGTTATTGCAATTTGTTTATATTTATTACTGGTATTATTATTATTATTGTTTATTAATTTTCTGTGAATTATTATTATTATTATTATTATTATTATTATTATTGTCATGCAGTATGATAGTTAACTTTTACTGTTATTACTGATGTTTGTTTTTTATCATTGTTAATTTTTTTTATTAATATAGCTATTATGGTTATTATTATTATTCTTATTATTATTATGATTATTACTATTTTTTATTATCATCTCTTTCATTATTAGGTCGATTAGTTATCATGTTTTTCTTTTATAGCTCAGATTGCCCGTTGATTATTCACTGAGTCTCGGTCATCCTCTTTTACCTCATGACCTGTCTTCGTAATCTGATGCTCCTTTATACCTGCCAAACTGCTTTATTATTAATTATTTAATTATTAATATTATTCAATTTAGTTTGTTAAGATTACTCGTAGTTGTTCCATATTTAATTGTGGTTCTCATAATCTTTGGGTTTAATTTATTGCAGCGATTAAGAGTATCTACTCGCTTCCTCAGCTAGTTACACTTACACCAATGTTTTACCTTTAAATTAGTTAGTTTAAGTTCACAGATTATTCGCTTATTTTAGTAAGGTTTCTATTTATTATTTATTGTTATCATTATTTATTGGTTATCTATTATTATTAAGGCGTTCATTAATTGAGTTCTAACTTTCCACATGATCTTATTCCTCAAATATTCCCTTCATCCGGAATATGTGTAATGAAAGTTATTTATTTATGATGATAGAGCGTTTACGGATTAAGTTAAACCACTAAGTCTACTTCACTCCTCAAATATTCGAAAACTGCACTTGAAATACAAGAAATTAATTCCAGTGTTCTAGGGTCCTACAGTGCGCCGGCATTATCACCACGTTTCAATTATCAACTTCGCTTGCTACAATAATATGTCTAAAAGATCTACGACTAGATTGCTCACTTCACTATGAAATTAAATAATCCAATAATATTATAAAATTTATCGGAACAGTTCACAATCTTACAAAAATGCTGCCACCTATCTAAATTATATTGTTTTAAGTATGTAGTCGCATTAAAAGATAATGCCTAACTAACTAGACACTCTTGATTTAATCCAAACTCTTCACTGCATAAAAATCTCTCTGGGGAAACTGCAAGTCACCATTCACCATATAGGTATTCAAATATTTACTCAAAAGTCCTAATTAATGTATAAAGTCGGTTGAAAATTTAAAAAAAAAATTATAAGGTAGATAAAACATAAGACTTATAATTCCCAACAGAACTCAAAAAAAATATCCCTGGTTATGTAGTATCATATCGTTTGGGGTTAGGATTAATAGACAATTCCATGTATTTATTCATTTATTTTTGTGGATATTATTTATTTATTTATTTTTATTAACATCTTCGGGCCTATCAGTGTATGTTTATTTTGCCTAACATAATGTTCTACTATTATTTAATTAAATGCTTAGTCTAATGCGGCAAGGTCGTTTACTCGGACGGAGAATTATAAGAATGGTCAGCATCAGGTTCCCTCAGTAGTACTAACTATCTTATGAATCAACATCATTTAAATCATTATAATTCATCAACTACCTGTATCCATAAATTTGCCGCTTATGGTTATTAACGTTCATCGACCGATTCGATAAGATAGATTAAAATTCTGCATCCCTCAATTATGTTCTTTTGTTTCTAAATTATAAGGACGTTATGCGACAAATAGTGTCCTAGTTCGAACCATCAGCTGACATACCTTGTAACATTTGTGGAAAGTTTTCAGAATCTATTTTCAATACACCGTTACGAGATGTAATCTGATGTAGTGCCCGCTACAAGTTTCCCATCCAAGTATAATTAGTTCTATTATAAGTTACATTTTCAATAAACTCCCGTTGAAACCAAGATTTTATCTAAGTTAATTATTTATTTTGTAAAGGAAACCGAGTTCCACGAGCCACTTTTATTTTATTTTAAATAATTTGTTATTTAATCTGTAAAAGAATCTAAGTTCCATACTTCCATATTTTCCTTCGATAAATTGTTATACGAGTTGCGGAAAATTTCCAATTTACTCCCGACAAATGCTAAATATTCTTGACTGTAAAAAAAATAATGTAAAATAATTTATCAGTTCCAGCTCCAAGGACCTAGAATAAATTGTTACACCATGGCTATCTTGCGCTATACTGGAGAACTTAACTCTTTCTGAATACATTTTACCCTGAGTTCGAAACCAGGACTTCTAGTGGCGACATCCTAGCCAACACATTACACGTGTTGCCAGATCAATCTGTTTAAAAAAAAAATCTGATACTCTTTATGATTTCGGATATTTAATCTGATGATGTATAGTGCCGATCGAATTATTTGAATGTGTAACTCCCTCATTCAAGTTGGAAAATTTTCAGAATCTATTTTCAAAATCCCGTTAGATAGCCTCGCATACGGGGACATATTTCAAACTAAATATTCCTCGGACATCTCTTAACATTCCTGCTAGGAATATACTTGTATTATAGCTAATTTGAACACTCCGGGCTTACCGTTCTCGGACAAGAAATCTAATAAAAAAAACCAACTGGTAGTCACCGTATGTGAAAACTTATTTTACTGTTTTTTTTTGACCTTTCATAACCTAGCCTTCACTCCAGCCGCCATCTTGTAACGCTAGTCACCAGGGTTCGAACCCGGGACTCCTTTCTCTAAATATTTATTAACAAACCCTGTAGTTACCCCGTAAATTATTTCATATATGCTACATAAATATATATATATATATATATATATATATATATATATATGACCTGTCATTTTCCACTAATTTAAACAACGTCGGTATGATTTCGACTTGACATTTAGTATTGCCAACATAGGAGTGACACAGTCCGTTTATTTATTTAATCTCCATATTTAATATATTTTCCAACGCATGCAGAAACGATCTGTTCGCAGGAAAGATCTAAAAATATTTCCTATATAACGTTACTAAATTTTCTCATTTAATTCAACATTTCGTTCATATGTTGGTATCGCTTGAGTTGCCCTGAGGTAATTAATAACCCGAGACATTTAAACCATTTGTACTTCAGTATTATATGGAAGTAATTTTCCACGAAGGTAATTAGTTCATGCTATTTTGTAATTATTATTGCAGAGAAATTATTTTATTACTATTTTATTGGTCACAATCACCATCGGCAAAAATATTCATGTTAGTATGATGGCGTGTCATCCCCGTCCACAAGCCACGAGTTCGGTTCGCATACGTCGACATATCCCGTAAGGAGGCCACGTTTCAGGCCACGTTTCAGGCTACGTTTCAGCAATGAGTTTGCCAATCTATATTGGTTTTATATTTTTATCCTATTCACTCCTCCTAATAAGTAAAATACTAATTTTATGTGCCTAAATATTTCCAATATTTATCAAGTGCATCTCAAACCCACATACCTTGAATCCCGCAAACATATTTCTTATGTATTTGCCACGAAAAATTTGCCATTCAATCCTGGTGCATCAACAAAATCTTAACATTTAAGATAACCATAGCACATAAAATTCTTACAAGATATGGATGTTCAAAAACCTATTGTTCCCCTTGTGTGAATTATTCTACGTCTCTCTCTTTCTCTTGCCATGTTGTTTAATTAATTTTAATTAACAATATCAATTAATAATGTCCCTATGTTTCATATAAATCTTATACTAAATTGACTGTACGTATCTCAACATATTAATATTTAACGTATTCCAAACGGTCCAGGAACTGTAAGGGTCCGTTTCCCTATCATAAAAAAAATATAAAATTATTTATATGATCACCACCGCTGTTCACCAATGTTACAGTTAGGGTAGCTGTTTTAGGGCATAAAGGACCTTTGGAACATGGATTACTAGTGAACGGTAAGATCGTGTGATTTACCTACGGATTACGTTAGCCGAGCGGCATGGCTGATGACTTTATAGTAGAGGGTATTCGAGACAAATAAATAACTAATTAAATAACCATCTATATTTAAAAATTATTAGAACAATTAATTACAAATAAATAAATTAGCCTAACTTATTCTAATACATATTCATGGGGGAGGGAAAGAGAGAGAGGTTAAACCGCGGTATGTTGAAACTTCGCCCCATACCGGGCTAGACAACCCATATTACTTCATACTACTTAAATTTATTTCTAAACCTATCCATCTTGATTTTATTATAAAGGCCCCCATTTTATCCTATTAAGAATAACATGTGCAGACTTACCACAGCTGTGCTGAAAAACTACAACACTCCCGTTCAGTCACTTTTCGCTTATATCACTCCCACTCTGATGGCCTAACTGTAATCTCTCTCTCTTTCACCAAGCATAGTAAGTTCATAGGCCCTAACGGTACATTTGTCCTGGCTGTTTTTTGGAATGCGAAAACCCTGACCTTCTCATCCTTAGGCTATATTTCGTTTTTGGATGTTTCCAGAACCTCAACTGTAACTGTATATGATTTGATATAGACCTAACTGTACTAGTCAAGGTAAATCTGATTACATATTCTGTCTAATATGAAACCTATAATATTACTAATATGAACCCTATAATATTAATACTATTTAAAATAATTAATTAAAATATCTAGTCCTAAATTATCCTAAATTATCCTATTTATAACATTCACTATATTTAAAATGCAGTGATTTGTTTCGTATAATGTATATTAACACTACTTTTCGGATATTTTCTGTATAGCCTATAAATTGTACGTAGTATACATAGAGGGCAGTAGTTTTACTCCCGCACGTGGGTGTACATGTAATATTACAGTATAGTTATTTAGGTTAGCAATCCCGAAATGTAGGAAGTTGAACTTTCAATCATGGTCGCCATTGCTGCAAGTACAACAAAACGCACTATCGCGCAAAAAAAATATTTTCAGTACTGAAATCTGAAACACGGAAAAATAAGGTCTCAGAATGGATATTACCAGGGATAAAGAGATTGGGACGACCTAGATACAGTTGGAATAATGATATCCAAGATGTCATGAAAGAAACGGAATTGAAGGAGGGTTGTTCATACAGAAGAAAATGGAAACTGGTAATAGAGAAATGACGCCAGTTTTAACAATCTGTAATATAACAATAGATATGAAGGTGTAATTGAAACCTAGTATAGTAATATTGTTTCTGGCTATAATTAAGCAATATATGCAAATATGCATTATGTAAATAGTACTTTACTTAACTACGCTCTTTCACAATTCAGGCCAATTGCGAGGGTATTGAAGACTCCGCGTGAAAGGTCAAAACATTTGGCTCAGAAGCGTCTTCAGGTTTCTTTATGTGCCAAAAATCTACGACACAAAACCCATGGATTTACTTTTCTTTCAAAAGAACCTGTAGGTCTACTCAGGACTGCCGTTAAAATCCATCGGCCCAGGCGGGATCTTTGGAACCAGAGATTATCATGGTAACCAATAGTCCATTGGGACTGGCAAGTTATCGATTTTTTTAGTATTTAGAATAATAATATTGTAAAATATGTTATAACTGTTTATCCTGGTGCAGTTAAGATCTCGTGGTCTCTTCCATTCAACCAGGACAAACATGTTAACAGTATTATAATAATAATATACAACACACATCTTATTTTTCATCCTCAACGCATGAAAGCTGGCAGCTTGTTGCGTGTTCGTTCACTATCTGTCCGAGGTATGGTGACGTCATGATAGGCTATGATTTAAATACTACATAAATGAAAATTTAGTCAAACTAAAAATGACTAAAATAATACCATTAAAAAACAAAACAAAGAACATACTAAATAATTAATGTATAACCAATATAGGAATATACGATATAAATGCAAGGAAAAACTATAAATAATAGTTTGTACTGGTACTAATCAACGTATTATGTAAATAGTGAAAATAAAATTAAATACATTTTAGTTGCTAAAATAATATAATAGTGAAGCATCTCATAGATAGTTGAATGAGTTTTGAATGTTCAACAATATCTGACATAGGGTGAAAGTGAATGTTATAATCTGCGAGATGGCGACATCACTGAATTAATCATCAACATCATCATCAAGCTATCAAAGATAAAGCCCTAGAAGTCTCTTCCGGTCTTGTTATCCATCCAGTAGAACTACTCTTCTAAGTGATTGATCTGACTTTCATTTCTCATGTTGGTGATATTTTAATTTTAAATTGGCCAGGCTTACTTTAGTCATTATTCCATCATGTAGTCTAATTTTTTCCCCGTAATTTTATATTATTTTTCAAGAAGGTCAACTTTTTTAGTTCTGATAATATTTTTGTGTTGTGTGAAATGTGTTTCTAAAGAAAGTCAAACATTATCATACATTTGATGACATACGTTGCAATGGACATTAACTTTTATTGAAGTTTCCTTTGTTGGCCGCATTTTTCTGCAACACTGTAACGGTGGAATTTTATATGCTGAAAATGTTTCTTTGTTTTGCAATCCGATAGAAATCAATTTTTTCGCAAGTTCAACGTTCATTTCGGACACGTCTGAAAAGTAGGCCCCCTCTGGCAAGTCTGTGGAGAAATTATATCACCAATTTGTCACATGTTTACCTCATCAGAAGAAAGTGGACATTTAGCAGTTTCCAATTAAAGTATTCAGCATGTCTTCTTGTATATTGTAAGCCCACGTTTCCCTTAACAGAGATTTAGGCGCTCTCCCCCTACAGGGAAGAATTCGAACCATACTAATTTAGTTACACTTATTTTCGTATAGATGTAATTTGAGTAGTCCATGGTCAGCGTTCCGCCTCATACTGACATCTAGGAAACCAAGGTAGTACTAGGATGGGAAAAGTCGGTAAAGTTTGCTTAGAGGCCTTTCATTCAGGCTTAAGGATTTTTACGTGCCTGAAAATCTTCATACTCGGGACCCACGGCTTAAAGTCCCTCCCGGAGGACTTGATCCTTGAATTTTTCCATCCTAAAAAAGCCATCGACCCCGGCCGGTTTTGAACCCGCGACCCTCGGGACCAGAGGCAAGGAGTATAAGCACTAGTCCATCGCGGCAGCATGTAAGGGAGATATTCCAACCTAGCCCTCAAAAGTCTTAGAGCAGAGCTTTTCGTGAGCTGGGGATGTCGCACCAGACAGTGTGGAGGGTATTAAGAAAATGTTTCCAACATGAAACCGTACAATTCCACTGCATCTGAAGCTTAATGATCTAGACAGAGATGAACGATTTCTCTTTGTATGTCGTTTTCAAGAGTTAGGAGAAAATGTTGGTTTTACGAAGCGCATAATTTTAGCGACGAGGTAACATTTCACATTACTGTCATAACTGCCGAATTTGGGGAACCGAGAATTCACACAGAATCACTGGGTATGAATTAAATTCGTCCAAGCTTAATGTTTTCTGCGCCATCTCTCATCGCAGAATGCAGGATCTTTTTTCTTTATGACTGACACTATCGGTGGGATATCACACCTTGACATGCTTGAACTTTTAAATTTGAAGAGAAAAATTTTCGCCCAGACCGGGACTCGAACCCGGGACCCTTGGCTTTCCGGGCCAAGTGCTCTACCAACTGAGCTACCGAGGCGAGTTACGATCTAGACGCAAATTTTTCTCTTATATACGTTGTAATTCCCTATCGCCAAATGCTTTTGAAACCATTGTTTCTATCTTTGCAAATGGCGGCTTCTTAGTTAAGAAGACATTTATTGGAAATTTAACATTACTTTAAAAGCCAGTAAGGCCTCTAATGATGTTTTTATTATTAATTTAACATTTCTCAATGAAAGATAAATTAAATTTAATTTATCTTTCATTGAGAAATGTTAAATTAATAATAAAAACATCATTAGAGGCCTTACTGGCTTTTAAAGTAATGTTAAATTTCCAATAAATGTCTTCTTAACTAAGAAGCCGCCATTTGCAAAGATAGAAACAATGGTTTCAAAAGCATTTGGCGATAGGGAATTACAACGTATATAAGAGAAAAATTTGCGTCTAGATCGTAACTCGCCTCGGTAGCTCAGTTGGTAGAGCACTTGGCCCGGAAAGCCAAGGGTCCCGGGTTCGAGTCCCGGTCTGGGCGAAAATTTTTCTCTTCAAATTTAATTTATCTTTCATTGAGAAATGTTAAATTAATAATAAAAAATAAAATGCTTGAACTTTGGTTTATGACACAACTAAATGAGGACTGAGACGATTATCTGTTCCAGAAGATGGACCACCTTCTCACTATCACTGTCAGGTTCGCAACAATATTAATCGAGTGCTGCCATCACAGCAAGGTAAATTTTCTGAAGCATTTTGTCTTCATCTAGAATATTTTCGTAATGATGATTATATAATTTTCTTTTTCATAATAATATAATACATTTTGTAATCTGAATTTAATAGACTGATTCCTCTATAGTTTCCATAGTCCGTCCTGTATGCTTTATTGAACTTAGGTATAATTATTTATTTATTTCTATGTTAAAGGTGGAACTTCTCCTTGCCATATTCAATGTAGGAAGTGAAATAAACGCACTTGAATAATTCACAGCAATTTTTAAATAGTTCAGTATTTATCCGTCTTATATTTAAAATAACTTATTTAATAATATAATCGATGACAAGATATGTTAACATTCAAAAAAATTATTTTTGTTACTTGCACATAATATGAATAATGGAACAGTTTTCCTCAAATATTTTGCATCGTTGCGTTTATGTAGGCATAGGCTTAAGTATTTTTTTCCTCTGAAGTTACTTGCACTATATTTATGATCAGAGTTAAATGTATATCCATTAAATTATAAAATCAAAGAATATAGAGAAAAATGGTTTAGACACATAGAATGAATGATCGTAATAAGATTACCAAAAGCAGCATTTAACTACAAGCCAAGAGGTTCAAGTAATATAGGAAGGTCTGTGAAAAGATGGACAGAACAACTGTGAGGCGGAACAGGCATTTTGCCTAGCCAGTGAAGTTAAGAAGGAGAAGAATATTTATGATTTGATTAAATATAAATATGGATTTTTAAAATATCATTCTAATTTATAGATGTTTCAACATGTAAGGTTGTATCATGTTTGGAATCTTGCTTTGTATCCAGTAAACAGTGTACACTAATTGTTATTTTTGTCATGTGTTTTTCTGGACGTTCGTTGATGATGATATGAAATTAATCCTGGTGATAAAATTTTAATCAGAATTTGCTTTGACGTTGCGCGTATGGGGAATGAAAGACGTGCATGGAAACTTCTTGTAGGAAAGCCAGAGGGAAAACGCCCAGTTGGTAGACCAAGAATGAGGTGGGAGAACAACATTAACTATGATTTGAGGGAAGTAGATTATACAGGGAATGATTGGAAAGCATTAGCTCAGGATAGGGATGTATGGAGAGCTTATGTCCGCGCGGCCATGAACCTTCGGGTTCGATAGTGCCAGTGAGTTAGTTAGTTAGTTAGTTAGTTAGTTATTTGCTTTGACGATTAAGGAGAACAAAGAAGAAACAACAGCCAGAATGATCGATTGGGACTTTGAACCGAAGCCTCCCAAATACAAGTTTCAAAACACCGTCTGCATCTAATCCGTCTCGCTGGCTGTTAGTAGATTAAAAATATGGCAAAGTAAGAAATAAATTACATTGCTATTCCGTATACACTAAGCAGTCCTGATGGACTAGTGGTTTTAATGTTTGCCTCTAGTTTCGAGATGATCTCAAACCCGGCATGGATCGATAGATACTTCGGGTGTAAAAAATGACTTCCTTCGGGAGGGAAGTAAAGTAATGGGCCTTGTTTCGTAAGTTTATGGTATATAAAATAATCTGAGGTTTACAATAAGAGACATTTGGGTAAAATTGTCAGCTCTTTCATGTCCAGATTTTAATCGCGATACAAGTATTAAACAGCGAAGTTAAATGCTTCAGTCTTGAAGTGGGTTCATGACAAATAACATTTTATTGTTTCGATTAATCGATGTCCTTAACGCAAAGTACCGTAATACTAGTTCTGAAAGTAAACGTTGTTCTAGTGATCCAAATTATGGATCTATATTTGATTCCAAAATTTATTTATAAAGTTATGATTTTGTTTTTTGTATGAGTTATCAAGTAGCAAATTATTTACATTTTATAAAAAATGAAGGTAAAATTGATGGTGTTGACTGTTATCGTTTATGATACAGTAGATTACTATATTACGTTATATAACGTCATTATAAATAAATAATAGTTATAAAAAACTAAAACAACACGCTTTATTAGAAAACCGAACTAAAAACTGGAAAAAATAAATTAATTTCCAACACGCTTGAGATAAAATTAAAGTGGTCAACAAAAATATTATCTCCAACACATGTAGAATAAAACTAGAGTTATCTACAAAAATTACCATTAATAGCATGGGTGCTCTATATCAATTAATATATTTAATAATAAACATATATTGGTAAAAGTAGTCTCTAAGAAGAGAAATGTAAAAACCATAAAAAGCACCCCATGCTTTTTTGTAGATACCTCTAGTTTATTCTAGATATGTTGGAGATGATTTTTTTTGTTGACCACTTTGATTGTATCCCAAGTGTGTTGAAATTAAAATTATTTTTGATTTTTTAGTTCGGTTTCTAATAAAGCGTGTTGTTTTAGTTTTTTTAAAAGTTTTATTTATTTTTTAGTTTGGTTTTCTAATAAAGCGTGTTGTTTTAGTTTTTTAAACTATTATTTATTTTTTTATTTTTAGTTTAATAGTTGTCATAATCCGGAATCCCATGAAAATGTAATTGCCTACGATATTTTTAGTGTCTAGGCACGAACATAATTATATGTTTTTAAAATTATTATTATTATCTAACATTATTATAATATTTTTGAATATTATAATACAGATAAATAGTTACAGTTAATCGTATCCTTCTCATATTTTTTGGATAAATTACAATGTTGTAAGTTTACAAAATTATCATTAATATTTTACAGATAAGATAAAAAATGTAAATACCTTTAAATTCAAGACTACTGTATTGTAGTATGTGCTAAAAGTAATACTCGTCTAAAAAAATTCCTCCGGGCCGGATTTGAACCAGCGACCTATGATTTACTGAAATTATATACCACTACAGTTCACCGCTCCACAAACTGAGCTACCAGAGGATATAATATTAATTTCTTACAACGATGGACTAAAAAGTCGATAAATCCGCAACTATTATACCGGTCTTTATTTCTTTTGATGTCCTGATGATCTTGGCCAGGATCTTAGAACAATGTATGAAATTATTGTATTGTCATTGGTCCTTTACAAGTATACAAAGTTTCAAGTCGATCCAATGTTTTTAAGTGGGTAAAAATCGTTTGAAAGATTCCGTTATATAGACAGATACAGGTCAAGCTAATAGAAATCGTGTAAAAAAACAGCGATCTTGAATTTTATAGAGTGAGGAAAAAAAAATCAACCAGTCATGTATCATATTAGGGACTCAAGAGGTTAATAAAAATACATATTAAGTATTGCTGTAATCGTCTGTTGGGATGAAGGATGTAAAATATGAAGAGAATACGAAACTTGCAATTTACTGTAATTCATTGAAGCAAGGAATTGGAAGAGGTGGATCTGTCATGCAAGTTGTAAGCAGACCTGGTGATGACATTACTACGCTTGGAGAAGTCAGTCTCTCTCTGCAGGAAGGAAGAGAAATTCCCTGTCCGTTTCTAATGAGTTTCTTTGAACTAGTATTTGTTATTTTGCTCTCCACCATTACCTCTAAGCTCTTGGGGGTAAATTCAGCTGAGATACCTATTTTCAATCACATTTTATTACAACGTACTAAAAAAATAATTTATTATATAATCATCTGACACATTTAGTATACATGCTAACAACAAATCTCATAAACAAACCGTTACACGGGGCATATCCTTTTAGAAAGTAAAGTATTATATTATGTTACAGCGCTTGACAAGTGGGTTATATCCCCACATCTATCATCTTCAGTGTAATGTAGTATTTACAATATTGAACATTCTCACTGATGAAGTAAACACGACTTTCGGAGGCCTGTGGAAAACTTTATAGAGTTTTTAATGGAAAGTATAAAATCACCGATGTATGTATATATATATATATATATACAGTAAAACGTGCTTAATCCGGAACGTGAATAATGCGGAAAGCTGTCCAATGTGAACAAATTTATTGGTCCCGGTGAAATTATAGTAATTTACATGTATTTATTTTGCATCAAACGGACTCTGTCCAACGCCGAAACGGAAGGAGATTACTACACAATTCAACAACAAAAATTATAAAGCGGAAAGACAGAGAGATAAATTAATTTCCTCTTCATTGAATTCCCGTGAGGCCAAAAAAACAAGAACGATTCCTGCCTCGAGTGATGTAGAGATTCTACCTGTACTTGAAATGTTCTTTCGGCCTCACTACACACCCGTTATGCGAAATACAGATACCTGTGTTACAAATAACCATTGCACTGTAAAATCTTAAATTAGTTTAAGTTCTGAGACCGATCATTCACAGGTAGCGTTCTAAATTTACGGAATAAAGATGGTCGAAACGTATGTATCATTCTCATACAACGAAAAAGTGAACACGATTGAAGATAAATCACTAAATTTCCGGACCGATGCTCCAAAGTGAAGCTCTAGCTATTGCTAAATCCCTGGGGAATAACGATTTCAAGGCATCTTCAGGCTGGCTGGACAGTTTTAAAAGACGGCACAATGTAGTGTGGAATGAAATTTGGGGGGAATCAAAGGATGTGGACGAAAGTGTAGTTAGTGAGAGGTAACCGAAACTGCATACTTTAATTTCAGGATACGCGCCTATGAGACATTTTTAACGCTGACGAAACGGGATTGTTTTTTCGCGCGTTATCGTCGAAGTCGCTCGTACATACTATACTTCACTTTTCAACGGCTGCGAAAATATTAATCCAAGGTACGTAAAAAGACAGATACGGTACTCTATAATCTAAGATTATTAATAAATTTTAGTTTTTTTATAATGCGGAATTTTGTCTAATGTGGAAAAAATTGGTCCCATGCGATTCCTCTTTGAGCAAGTTTTACTATATATATATATATATATATATATATATATATATGTCTTCATTGTCAAATGTCAAAAATATAGTTATAACATATAGGGCCTATATATATATATATTTTTTTTTAATTTGATTCCCATATGTAATAAGAATGCTCATCGCTGTGTCTAGTAGTAATGTCGTTTCCTCAGATGCAGCGGAACCGGGTTCAATCTCCCGTGAGAATAATTTTGTTGAACGAGGTCTTTTTCGGGGTTTTCCTGAGAACCAGGTTGCTCTAACTCCACTTAAAAATAACTGTTTTGTATAAATGGTGTTCTAACATATACCTTATATCAATTTTACTTAAAAATTGTATATTTTGCGGTCAGTAAGTCTCAGAACAGTGCGATTATTGCAAATTGTAAAGTACACAAAACTTAACTGAGCTCTCCTGAAAAAATTGAAAAGTGGAATTACAAAATCCGCACTAAGCTGGCGAAATGTCAGGAAACTTTAAGGCGCAAATAGTCCCCGAATATCATCTGGCCATCATAGTCATCCAAATCGTATTCCCCTGCTTTAGTGTGAACGTATGAGTGAATTGTGTGTCTTGTCTTAAATCTTCGTATTGTCTTCAAGGTGACCCTGGCACTGAACTCATCCAGGGAGGCCCTCAATTCCTTGCGTGGTCAATTTAAATTTTACTAATCAATACCCCTTGAAATAAAATTTGTCGAAGTTATGTAAACTACTGGATCAACTATGATTGTAATTATTATTCCAATTCCCTCAATACGATTTGTTTCTTATCCAGCCATAATAATTCTGCCCGTGGGCAGGTCTTTTACTGCAATCATACCATTTTCATGCTATGCTTTGCAGTTTTACTAGGGAATTATAGGTGTGGTAGCTTCCCATTGCTTTCCAAACCGATGAAGAATGATGATGAGGATGATGATGATGATGGCCGGATGATTTCCGGGGAGCGCCGGGCCATACGTTTCCTGACATTTGTCTTACAGGTGCGGAAAAACACCGGAATAAACCTCACCCAGGAGCCTATCACGACTGGGAATCGAACCCGGGCCCGCTGCGTGACAAGGCAGCACGCTACCTCGATACCACAGCGGTGGACAACTGCAATTAGCGAGATCCAATTTTTATGTTTATAGTAAGTTATGTATTTTCAAACGTTTTAATGCTTTCAAAATATTTGTCAGCACTTTTTGTTCGAATTTTTATCTCATACAAAATAAATATTAATTTTTGTTAGGTGCAATAAAATGCATACACAGTATGTTAGACTCCTACATGAGAGAAAGAAAGAAACAAACAAAGGAAACTAAATAATTATATAAATATGAAACTTAAAAAATAATTAAATGTGTGTAAATTTTCCCAACAAATCTGTAATTTAGTTCAATAATAATCCAACCTGTGCAAAATTACGTATAATAGATAAAAATATTAATCGAGCAGTTACATTTACCCTGAAATCGGAAAAATTAAACTTTTATTGTAAGTTTATTTATTGTGTCGGACCATAATCTAAAACTAAATTATTAATTATACGTACATTTTTTATTTTGTGTATTGACAGAATTTTTTAATTACTTCTATCATTTCATTTTATATTTTATTAAAATATCAAATAAATGAAAATATAATCATTGAGAAGGATTTAAAGTGAAATTTACAGAATTTCGAAACGAATTCGTAAAATACTTACAAACTACACACTGTAATGTTATTTTGAATTAAGTCGAACTTCATCATAGGTCAGATGTATAAGTACTCTGTATTATTTTATTCAGTTAAATGTTTTAATACATAAATAATAATCGATTCAAAAACGTATTTATAAAATATGCTCAAAAGTAACTTCACTATATGCATCCATCCATTCATAGTAATTCTGCCCGAGGGCAGGTCTTCCACTGCAATCATATCATTTCCATGCTATGCTTTGCAGCTTTACAAGGGAAATATAGGTGTGGTAGCTTCCCGTTGCTTTCCACACCGGTGAAGGATGATGATGATAATGATAAGGATGATGATGATGACCGGATGATTTTGGAGGACCATTGGGCCCTACGTTTCCTGAAATTTGTCTTATAGGCGAGGAAAAACTCCGAAAATACCTCACCCAGGAGTCTATCCCTACCGGGAATCGAACCCGGGCCCGCTGCGTGACAAGGCAACACGCTACCTCGAGACCACAGCTGTGGACCTGCACTGTATAATTGAAGTTATTAGGACTACGTCAAGATAAAATGGAAATACCATACGTTATATATATCTAAAACAAATCCTAATAAAATTGTAATCATTGAATGAACTCACAGCTGAGTGTGTAGTCAGGCATTGCAATTTTACTTGAATAATGAAATAAATTAAGATTGATTCAGTCACTGCTGCCAACTGACAAAGTAAAATTTATTGTATATAATAATTTGTTAAAACACTATTTTTTAATGTGACACCATTTATTAGTATTCTAATTACACTTTTAATGGAAGGCACGCCGTAGCGTAGTGGTTAAGGCACTGAGCTACAAGCTGGAGGGTCGAGGGTTCAAGTCCCATTGGGGTCAGGATTTTTAAACTGACACAAACCCTCTGGCGGCACTATGGCCCTGGGGTCGACTCAGCCTCTAACGGAAATGAGTACCAGACGCTTTTTCTGGGGTAAAGGCGGCCGTCACGCAGGGCTGACAACCCGGCTGACATAAAGTGCCGATTGTCTAGAAAAAGTGGGAGCCTTAACCTCCTACTACCCCAAGGGCCTCCGGATCTGTTGTGGGATTACTTTACTTTACTTTACTTAATGGAACATTAAAATAGCAGAATAATTGAAAACAACTCCAATGTTGACAAAAATAGAAAATTATAAAACTAACTGGCTAAAATATTTGGATAAAATGTCAAAAGACAAATTACTCAGATTCTAAAAATCTAATATATAAAAATGAATGTTTGGATGTTTTTTGTTTGTTCGTACTTTATGCGCGGCCATAGCGTTGATCCGATTTTGATGGGATTTCTTGCAAAATGTTCTGGAGATTCCCGCGATGAACATAGGCTATAAGAGAGATGAGATACTTAACTCCTACACCCTTAAAAAAACATTTGTAGTGAAAAAAAGTGAAAAAGTCCCTTTTTTTACCCTTAAATGTCTTACGCTGCCTAAACCATAACAAATACACAAAAATATTGTACACAGAATCGAATATCTAAAAAAAAAAAATTACAGGAACGTCCGTGACAGCACATGTTTATCTTTTACGGATAACTCACAATAACCATTTTTGTCTTTAATTGATGCCAAGAAGATCAGGATAAGTAGATTTCCGGGCAAGCTTAGCAGCGCACGGCGGGTATTGTTTTATTGAAAACTGAAAATAACGAAATTTGTCTTTCAGCTCATTTATGCCAAGTACACCGGGATGCGTAGATTCCCGGGCAACACCGGGTAATCAGCACGGGATTTATAAAAATAATAACGATATACATTTATTTTTTTTTACTTTTACTTATTCAACTAAATGCATAAACACATAATTTATTTAGGTGTAGCAGAGCAAGCCGGGTATTTGCTAGTAAACTATAAACTAACAGCAAAAAGACTAGAAGACGTCGCATGAAGAAACTACTTGTGTGAACCTTAAAGAGATCGAATCAGGCTAACAAATGGCCTATATCCATTGCAGCTAAATTAAGATGTTGATATACGTAGTAAGTAATGGTGATATGAACTTATTATATATTTCCATATAATTTATATTGAATAACCATGAATCGTTTTCAACTCAAATTACTAATGGTATGTTTGTTTTATTTATTACCATGTTGTTGAAAGTTGCTTATTTATTATACAAGACTCTATAATGTTCCATTTGACGTCATGAGACTGAAAGTACACATACATTAATGTGTTAAAATACATGATATTGAAGTCATGACCAAATTAACTTTGTAAACATATTTGTGTTTATAATATAAATAATTTCTATGTTAATTATAGATTGCCCCATATACATTGTGTCCACAAAGTTCCGCTATCAAAAAAATGTAACTTAGCTCCTAAACTATTTGAGATGGAGACATGCAGTTTTTTTCAGCGTATTCTACATCTCTCAAAGTTTTGTATACATTTGTTGCAGATTGTGATTTAAACAATGACGACACCACAGCAAAATACCCAATGTGTATGGTGGTATGCTGAGTCTGGCAAATCACCGGTATTCCCATATCCGAACGTTATGGCGGTTAACATGCCTAGACACAAATAAATTAGCTTCATCTGAGAACATCACCCACTTCAGGTACTCATTGTCTTCGTCAATTGCGTTCAGAATGAAATCAGCAAATTCCGCACGCTGAGGGAAGTCAGTTGGCAACGACGCTTGCGTAATTTGCAGCCGTTTATGGAGGACTTTATGAATGGTTGATTTTGGTAAATGCAGTTCCCGTGAAGCACGACGAACCGATATTTTTGAGGTCTGAGTTGAAATGCAAGTTGTCCATTGTCGATAGTTTCTTGGCTCACACCTGGTCGTCCATTCCAAGACAAGTTTATTACACGGCCAGTCAGTAGAAATTTGTCGGCCCATCTAATTATGGATGATTTGGGTGGAGAATCTCTTCCATGTTGCCGGCGGAAATTTAACTGAAGAGTTACTGGTGATTTACCAGACTCAGCATATCACCATACACATTGGATATTTTCCTGTGGTGTCGTCATTGTCGTTTAAATCACAATTTGCAGCAAATGTAAACAAAATTTAGAGATATGTAGAATACGTTCCAAAAACCCGCATGTCTTTAACTCAAATAGTTTACGAGCTACATTACTTTGTATTGGTAGCAGACCTTTGTGAATAAGAATAGATAATAAAGTGTGCATAAATAATCTTCTATTTGCTGACGATGTAATCATAATACAGAAAAATGAAGACGACTTACAGAAATCAATGCATGCATTAAATGAAATATGTAAATTATACGATCTAAAGATTTCTGTAAGGAAAACGAAGACCATGACTTTTAGAGGAAGAGATCCAGTGAGATCAAAAATTATTTTACAAAATCAAAGTATAGAACAGGTGTCTAGTTTCAAATATTTGGGCTGTGATGTTGGCTACAATGTGGAAAGAGATATTGACTCCAAAATAAATACATTTCAGACGGTGTGTGGAACAATACAGAGAACATTGAAAAATAAAATTAGAAAAGAAAGCAAGATAAAAATGTATAATGTTATGGCGGTTCCCACAATATTGTATGGATGTGAAACTTGGGCTCCAGTGAAAAAAACAGAAGGATAGAATACAGACGGCGGAGATGAGGTTCCTAAGACAAGTAAAAGACTTGATAGAATAAGAAATGAGGATATAAGAGAAGAATTGAAAGTACAGCCTTTATTGGATAAAGTCACGAATTACAGACACATGGATGGAATGAGTAAGGAGAGAAATCAATTGTTAGCAAGAAATTATCAAGCAAGAGGAAGACGTGATGTTGGAAGACCTAGAAGACTGATGCATTATGAAGTCGGAATGGGCAATAGCCTAATCCCTGGAGTGATGATGATGATGATGATGAACTTTGTGGACACTCTATACTATAACGATTAGCATGCTTGTCTAGACTCCCAGAGGCCCATGACTCTATTCTCGGTTATTTTATACAATTTATTTCTGAATAGGTTCTGAATATGCGTGGCGGTTTATTTAGCCTCATGTTGACAACCTGTAGCTATTTGAAAAGTTAACACAGCTGAACAATTGATAGAGAGGTATTATATCACAATAACCACGTGATTCTCTAAATCATCGTATGGTTGCATTGAGAGTTCGAATTAATTCCGTTGGCCTTGGTTGTTCGGAACTGTCATGCCACGGATGTTATTTACATAATATGTATCTTTATTCCACAAGTTGACATGATTAAATTCGCTTGTATGCTGGATAATAACACCGTAATCACTACCTCCTGTTCTGCACCTTAAATTTCCTCCCCTCAATTAGTTCTCGGATATTTTAGATGTTTTGTCATAGCCTGAAAAGCAAAATTCCTTATGTCGTTTTATTGCGTGATATTTGTGTTGGTACTTACTATTTTCTTAAATATTATCTTGGATTATACTGAATTTAATTTAAGAATAAATAAATACATACATAAAGACAGAGAGACAGACAGACAGACAGACAGACACACACACACACACACACACACACACACACATATATATATATATATATATATATATATATATATACACACATATGAATTATACATTTAACGCTACACGTTCAGAGTGTAGAGACTCGGGTTCACAGCCCGACGACAGCCAGGCATTTTTCTGTTCATATCAGATTTGCCTGTCGAGTGCAAGATGTCAAAAAGGAACGGAGAAAAACACTACAAAACAAAAACAGAAACACAACACATATATACATATATATTATAGATATATATATATAAATTATATTCTCCATGTCCACTGCTGTGGTCGGGAGGTCGCGTGATGCCTTGTCACGCAGACGGACCGGGTTTCGATTCCCGGTCGGCGCCACGCAGTCTTATGGGTGGAGGTTTTTATCGGGGTTTTCAACATGCCTAAGAAAAATGTCAGGAAAACCTAAGGCCCCAACGGTCCCGAATGAAGCATATGGCCATCAACATCATCAACAGTATAAATCGTCATCATCATCCTTCACCGGTGTGGAAAGCAACGTGAAGCTACCACACCTACAATTCCCTAGTAAAGCTGCAAGCAAAATATGAAAATGCTATGATTGCAGTGATGGACCTGCCTTCGGGCAGAATTACTATGGATGGCATTCTCCATTGTCACTAGATGTGGTGAGAACTCGGTCGTCAATAGCCCTCTGGTAGACAGCCACTACTATAAAGCTAGGACAATAAACGATAAATTTTTCCCTGCATATCAGAGTAGTGACGCTAATGCGTCGGGAAAGAAAGTAAATTTACAAAACATTTCATGCTAATTATAAAAGTGGTGATATTTATGAAAGCTATGAGGAGGATTTGGAGTGTAGTAATTAATAAACTTTAGTTTTCATGTATTATTTTCTCTATGGGTAAAAGAAGATAACTAATTAACAGGAAATTGAGATAGAAGTCAAATATATAATATGAAAATTGATTGGACACGTGATGAGGAAAGAAGATGGAAATATAGATAAAGCAGAATTTCAATAGAATCTTTCAAGAATCAACTAGAAGAATAAACAGACCAAGAATCACATGTCATAGAACAGTCAGAATTGAGGGAGAACAGTTAAGAAAGGATTTAAAGAACCAAAGCATTTTCGAAAAAAATAGAATACGCTTCGTGCATTCATTAGAGTCCTATATTTTTAGAGGATTGAGATACCACTACTACTACTACTATTTATACTATCTCCGTGCCCCTTCTTTTGGCTTATTTGACATACTCCTTTGTAGGCACTCGTACTTTTATGTGCACCAGCTTCCCAATTCTTAGAGAGACAAGACTTAACATAAGAAAATGTTGAATTCTGGGTCACATAGGCTTATATATATTTTTTTGCCACAGAAGGACATGCATGATTTCGCCGGATGAATGACCAACTCAGGGCGTGACCATCTCGAAGACAACAGGACATTTAAGTCGAGACACATCCATTCTAAACGAGGTAAATATTGTGTGGTGATTATGTTAATGTTCCAGATATTTGTTTTATGGGCGGGGGAAATCATCCAGAAAATGTGTTCGAATCGCGGATTCGAAACCGGGTCCGCTGCGTCTGAGTCAAGAAGACATCCATCGACTACACCATTATTGAATATTATGAAATATAAAATATGAATTTTTTAATATAATGGCGACATGACGAGGGAACGTACAAGATCGCTTTAGGTGTTTGTTTGTATTTTACGTACTTTGATTAAGTGGTGGTTGAAGAGCAATATACCAGGAACAAAAACACTTTGAGCATTTGCTGTGGCCATATGGATAGCATAATACTGAGAGACTTGTTTTTACATTCTAGCGAATAGTGCAGAATGTTTGAGATATTTTACACAAAATTATGATGGTAGACAGGAGACGTAAAATGCTACATTTAATCTCCGAAAAGGTCTCTATATCAATTAAGGGCCTAGTAATAATATGCCAATAGAGACAAATTAAACTTTTTCATTGTTTTTAATTTTTTGGCAAGAAAGTTGTGAACCGTTTTTATCTCTTTACGGCTCATATTTTCATCTTTTTCAGCACTATAAAGTGATATATTTTTTTAATTTTCCAAACTAGCTGAAAAGTGAAAAAAAAACAGTTTTGGCACCTGTATGATTTTTTCTGCTCCTAATTTTCCCGCGCCAATTTTTTTCTAAAACATATCCATTGAGTTCCTACGATTTTTCTCATAACCTAATTATCGCATTGAAAAAAATGGCCAGGATTTTTAACGAGTCTCTTATGCGTAATTAACCTGGCTTTGAAGTTCAAGATTCTTCTTCTAAAAAGTAACTGTTTCTGTTGCTTCCTTATTAGGCCTATTCTGAGGGTGCGATGTTTATTTATGCATGCATGCACACACACACACACACACACACACACACACACACACACAAAATAAATCTCAGAGAAGTCTGAAAAATATCCGGTAGCTAAGAAATGAATACGCTGAGACTAACCAACCTATTTTTTCTTGGATTCCTTGTGATACATCGTCATCAGTTATGAAATAAACGCTGGATTAAAATTTGATTTTCAGGACCACTTCGTAATAATCTTCATTTCATCTGATAACAATTAAATTAACTCAGAAGGAAAACACATGACGTAAACGAGAAAAGAAATACACACGCTATTGGATACAGTCAAACATCTAGAAGCGATACAATCTTAAATATTAAATCGTCTATAATAGGAGTCAAATAAAATATAAGTTACTTATTTTAGGGATTCTCACTATGAGGTATATTCATTAAGGTAGAATATTTTTTATCACTCACCTCAAATTGTTCTTCTTATTTGATTATAAACTAGTTTCGGAACATAATTTCTGTTCCATCCTCAGTATCGTCACGACCGTTGTTCTGTCGTCTTGAAGAGCTGTCCTTCTCTCCTTCCATTGGCTGACTGAAAAACCTCGAAACCAGGTTATTCTCACCAGGAATTTGAAAGTTCATTAATTTCTTCTTTTCGCTCTTTTGAATGTAGATCTTTTCCCAAACAATAAGTTCTTTTGGTTTTTCTATTTGTTTTAATAATTTAGCTTCTTTCTCGATAAGATGTTTTTCAGACCATGCATGGATAGCCACTGCAGATTCTTCTACTTCCCCTTTCTTGACATTTCTGAGATGTTCTTTCACTCTAGTTTTCAAATTTCTCTTAGTTTTTCCTATGTAGAATTTCTCACATTCTTCACATTTAATTTGATAAATCCCTGATTTGTTTTCTTCTTTAATTTTCTCATTCTTATTAGGTCTAATCAGTGTACTGATGCTGTAGTCATTTTTGGGTGCTAACCTTATGTTGAAATCTTTAAAATTTTTTGAAACTTGTGGTGTTTTAATGGATGATATGTGAATTTTCTAAATTTTACATTATCTTCTTTTACTTTTAGAAGAGTGCTTTGATTAATACATTTTTGTCTTTTGAACTTGTTTATTTTTCTGAGTATCATTTTTATTGCAAAACCATTTTTCGTGGCTAGGTTGATTATGTGTTCTTTTTCTGTTTCATAATTTTCTTTGTTCATCGGTATGTTCACTAATCTATGTGTCAAACTATTGAAAACTGCTTCTTTGTGAGCTATGTGATTGAAACCTAAAGCTTTTATGTAGTTATCTATATGTGTCTTCTTTCTGTAAATTCCAAATTCTATCTTATTTTCTTCATTCCTTTTTAAGTTGAGATCTAAAAATGGTATTTCTCCATTGATTTCCTTTTCCATAGTGAACTTCATAGTTTGACTTTGAATGTTCAATAATTTTAATGCATCATCTATCTGTTTATGATTAACTATTGCAATTATGTCATCCACATATCTGCACCAGAACTTGAAAATTAAACGATGTCCAGTAATTATCTTGTGTTCAAAATTCCCCATGAATAGATTAGCTAAGAATGGAGATAAAGGGTTTCCCATCGAAAGTCCTGAATTTTGTTTATAAAATCTTCCATTTTAGGTGAAAAACATATTATCGATACATAATTTAGTTAAAGTTTTATATTCGACTATCTTTACTTTTTCAATTTTATTATTGTTCATCCAAATCTCTAAAATTTCCATAGTTTGGTCTTTTGGAATGCTTGGAAATAAGGAAACAACATCAAAAGAAACTAATCTGCCTGAAGATTGTAGTTGTATGTTTTCTAGTTTATCTACCAATTCATAAGAGTTTTCTATTGCACAGTTTTCAAATCCATTCATTTTATTAAATTCCTTACATAACCATTTAGATAAATGATATGTAGCAGACCCTATGTTGTTAATTATCGGCCTCATTTTCTTCCCTTCTTTGTGCACTTTCGGGAGTCCGTAGATGTTGGGAATTTTTGGATTTGAAACCTTTAGATGAAACTTGTCTTTCTTAGTTAAAATGTGATTGATATTCTTGAGAGTGTTGTCTACTTCTTTAATGGTTTTGTTAAGGGGTCTGATTGAATCTGTGTATATTCTTCAGAGTCCAAAAGTTTTTCCATTCTGTTGTTGTATTCTTCGTCTAAAATAACCAATTGGTTCCCTTTGTCAGCTTTAGTAATTATTACATTTTTACTGTTGATGTCTTTAATAATTTTCATATTTCTTGAACCCTTTTTGTTTATTGGTGTTTCCTTGATTTCTTTGATAATTCTTTCACATTTATTCCTGATGGTGATTTTGTCTTCCATATTCATGTTTTCGATTAGAATTTCTGTATCTGCTATATAGTCTTCTATTTTGTCGGAAAAATTGATACAAGTTTTCAAACCATTTTCCAAAAGTTGCATTTCTTTGTCATCAAGAAAGGGGAAGTAGAAAAATCTGCAGTGGCTGCCCATGCATGGTCTGAAAAACATCTTATCGAGAAAGAAGCTAAATTATTAAAACAAATAGAAAAACCAAAAGAACTTACTGTTTGGGAAAAGATCGACATTCAAAAGAGCGAAAAGAAGAAATTAATGAACTTTGAAATTCCCGGTGAGAATGACCTGGTTTCGAGATTTTTAAGTCAGCCAATGGAAGGAGAGAAGGACAGCTCTTCAAGACGACAGAACAACGGTCGTGACGATACTGAGGATGGAACAGAAATTATGTTCCGAAACTAGTTTATAATCAAATAAGAAGAACAATATGAGGTGAGTGATAAAAAATATTCTACCTTAAAAAATATAAGTTATTTATACAGTAAAACTTGTTTAATCCGGAACGTTAATAATGCGGAAATCTGTCCAATGTGAACAAACTTATAATAATAGTAATTTTACGTGTATTTATTTTGTATAAAACGGAATTTGTCCTACACGGAAACGGAAGGATATTTCTATACAATTCACGGAAAAATGTCTATAAGGCGGAAAGATAGAGAAATAAATTAGTTTCTATTTCATTGAATTCCTGTTAGCAGAATTAACAATAAGTGATATAAGTGATGATTCCTACCGCCGCCGGGAGAAGTAGAGTTTCTACCTTTAACTAGAATTTTCTTTTGGCCTCACTGCATACCCATTTTGCGAAGTACAGGTTCGTTTAAGAAATATTTGGCGTGTGAATCTGTCATACAAATAACCAGTGCACTCTAAAATCTTAAATTAGTTTAAGATCTGAGACCGATTGTGTACGTATCTTTCGCAGATAGCGTTCTAAATTTACGGAAGAAAGATGGCTAAATCGTATGTACCATTGTCATTAAGAGACATATTCGGTGCTTTATAATCTAAGATTGGTTATTTTTTATAATGCGGAATGTTGCCTAATGTGAAAAAGAAATTACTCCCAGGCGATTCCGGTTTAAACAAGTTTTACAGTATTACACATAATCATTAAAACCCAAATCACCAATTTAAAAAGTTAAAAGAGTCAACGCATTTCAGTAGCGATGCTACCGTTATCAACACTTAATATCGACTGAAGACAAACAAACCGAAATGTGTAAACTAAAAATCAGATAAAAAGAAACTACGTCATGTGGCATAATTAATTTGAAATAACATTGGCATTACAGAACTATTCCTCCTCCCTTTTAATTAACAAAGGGAGGGCGCTGGCTGGAATGGAGCCCCTGTCGTTATACATAATTTTATCTTCATTTTTATAAATTTCTAAACTTTCAAGGACGTTAAGGAATTTAAAGTTAATGACCGATCTAATCAGCCAGAGATTACTTTTATTAATCATGTGACCGTGATTAGAAATATGTTGAGCAACACAAGATTTATCAAATCATGTGTCATATGACGTAGTTTGTTTTTATATGATTTTAGTTTACACATTTCATTTTGTTTGTTTTCAGTCAATATTAAGTATCGATAATGATAGCATCGCTACTGAAACGCGTTGACTCTTAACTTTTTCAATTGGTGATTTCGCTTTTTATTGATTTTGTGCAATACAAGTTTATCACCAAGAAGATCCAATTTATTAAATAAGTTATTTATAATTGAATTTTGTTTATTTTTCGTTAAAGTGACGTTTCTCAAATATTTTTTTTAAAACTGAGTTTATCAAATATATTTTATTAGGAAGTGTAGTAGGATCCAGATGAAGGCACCAATAAACCACTTTGGGACAGTAACATTGCACTGTCAAGACAAGCATGAGGAGATGTATGGCCACAAACACAAAAAGAGATTAGAGGGGGAGAACTGAAACGAATGACCAAAGGACTAACTGAAAAAAAAATACAAGACAGGGATTCAAAATGACGCTAGGAAAGACGCATTGCCCACTCTGTTACAATGCTATTTTCAGGGGCCAGTGTTCCTTATAGAATGAACAGCACACCAGAAGTATATCTAATCTAAATCTCTACATAGCTCTAAATACACTACGTCGTATTGTACTCTGAAATCTAAACAAAAAAGTCCTTTCTAAAAATATAATTTAATATCTGTTTATTTTATATTTTCATCATAAGTAATACCACGAGTGATTTCCAAATTATCGTGAGGAGTTAATTTATCTAGAGAATTTGGAAATCAAGGGTGGCATTTGTTAGGACTATTTAACGAATAAACTTAAGCTGTTCACTCACAAATCATTATTTAAATATAGTTATTTTAAAATATTTATATATTTAATGTAAACGGCGATGTTTGAAAAGAAACGAGAAACGTTATGTTTTGTTTGTTCATCACTGCAACCAGATGTTATTTATTGCCAAATAGAATCGCAACATTGTAAGAATGCACGCAAGTACAGAAAAAATGAAACACATCATTACAGCTTATTAATTAATTTCTGATATCCTATGATGTTAATATGTCAATTATATTTTTCTGGGAAATAATATGTTTAAGAAAGTGCAAACAGTAGTTTTTTTGGTGGTACAATCAATTACTACGAATGTTTTTCTATTATATCTCGCAAGCAGAATCTGTTTACATTAGTGCACTGTACAATCTGGAAGTCACTCGATAAAATGAAAACGATGAAATGAATGTGATAAAATCGAGGAGGAAAACGACTGTGTCTGGTAGTAAATCAAAATTAATTGAAATGTGATTGGTCTTGACAGCCATTTGGGGCAGTGAAATTAAGATATGCTTTAATTTCCTCAAAATTATGTTATACTCCAAGATACGACAGACCTTGAATTACCTTTGTCTACCAGTCACCTGCTATTTATACAGGCAGACGATCATTTAGCCATTATAAGGGTGAACGTGGCCCGCATGTCGAGCACCCCAGCTGTTTTAGTTGGTTTTCTCTACCTGGAACCGCAACTTGTAGTTATTCAAATTCCTTACTCTTCTAGTTGGGCACCACACCGGTTCCATCCTATTCTGACCGAATTTCCATGAGAACATTTCTTTCTCCTTGGGGCCTCGAACCAGCGCATGTACGGAAGCTCTACGGCGAGATATGATACTTAGGCCACTCCACTACAGCTTGGGACCGAAATGTTGCTATACCAATATAGCCTACCGTAAAATTATGCTGTATTTCTCTAAAACGTAAAATGATAAAATATGTACCTTTTGACAGGTGTTAAAAATTATTTAAATTAGTAACTGTAGGCTTTTCGAAAGTCGACTTCCATCATCAGCAGAAAGGATACGTGCTACTAACGGTTGTTGTTAAACATTGTTTATTAAAATATATATTTGCTATTGTTTTGTGTAGCGTCAGTTTTGTATTTAAAAAGTTCAACTTCGCTTAATCCTGACTGGCTGTAGAGTCAGTGCTAATATTTGTATGTATACCAAAATGCACGTACAATTTGAGATAAGGGAAACATGCATCTCAGACAGAGGGTGTGTTATCAATTCTTAAAGATGTTTACATTTGATACTCATAATTCTGCATTTACATTAAATAAGATTAGGATATAGTGGCATTGGATAAAGCATAATTATTAAGATCTAATCAACTGTATGTTCAAAATTTAACTTTTAAAAATCAGTTCTCTTCACGTGCCGGCTTTTTACAGATCCTCGACCTCGAATTTGAATCAAATAGGTGATACTATTCAATTTTCAAGGATCTTATCTGCAATTATTGACTTCAGAAACGGTCGCGCTATCCCCAGTTCTCTAAGGACAATAAAATAATAATAATAGTAATAATAATAATAATAATAATAATAATAATAATAATAATTATTATTATTATTATTATTAATATTATTACTTTAATTCCAGTAAGTGTAGTGTTGAATTTTATTTCTTATGATTTTATTAATCCAAATCATTACTCCAGCTTGTCCATGGGTTTTCCTGTCGACACCGCTATGTATTTGTACATAAAAAGACTTCTGGATGGTGTTTCTCTTGAGGCCGAAACAGGTCAACAAATGACCTAAATTCGTGAATGTACTATGATGATGATGATTAATATTATTATTATTCTGTCAAGTGTTAGGCCGATTGGCCTATTCCGGTCTTGTATCATGCCCACATTTTTGTATTCTGCAACGGAAATTTTTCGTCTTGGTTGATAAGTTTATATATGAAAACGTATTTCCTCTGTTCACAGGGGTTGTACCGACATTTCACTCTCTTCTCAGAAGAGCTAATTCTTGTCACAATATATTTATTTTTGAATAAATTATATTTCTGTTTTATTAAATTATGTTATTGTTCCCAAACAAGTTTTGATGTAGAAGATGAAACTTTTTTTTTCGATTATTAAATATGATGACTATCAATATGGTACATTAGCAATAAAGTTATTATCAATATTTTATATTTATTTATATAAAATTCATAATCAATTCTTCTTTAAATATTATTAAAGTTGTTTATTACTTTAATTATAAAATATTTAAACCCGCCATAGCCTGTCCCAAGCCAGGTTGAAAAAGGGCGAGGGGGAGGAGTAACACCTCGTAAAAAAATCTTGGTTCAGCTTGCCCAGCTGATAGTACCTTGTGAGGGTCCCTTGCCAGGGTTACGGTGAAGACCTCAACGGCAGATACAGCGGAGAAGGAGTCCTTCGGTACGGTGTACCTGACGGAAGAGGCAACTCTACATCTACTGTCTTGTAGATTGACAAACGGACGGATGGGGTTCGTTAGTCCTGCAAGACAACCCATCTAGGAGAGACAACTCCGAAATAAAACGGGGCAGGCTGAGCTATGGAGCTGGGTGAAGGCAATCGGCCTAGGGAAGAAACCACGAATAATAAACCCGCCATGAAAACGGGCTAGCAACACACTTCAAGGTGTATCTGATACATTGCTCGCAGTCCCAAGGATCAAGCCTCGGAAAAAAGACGTACACTAGATTTCACTTAATATGTTACGCAGATGATGTCGTTCTCCTTACAGAATCTGAAGATAATTTACAAAGATCTTTACATCAATTTAATAAATATAAAATATTTACTTATTATATTCTATAATTTCTGTATTTATATATCAACTTGATATATTTGATTTATATTGAAATTTCATCAATTTGTAAACACTTCATGAATAAAATAAAATATTATTATATTTACGTTATCTACGTAGATCAAACATTATTTTTCACTATTTATATATTACACTATTATAACTAATATATACGTTACATTACTTTTTATGTAGACAGCACTTATTGGCGTCTACCATACCGCATCTTCTTTTAGTCATCTCTCTTTTTCTTTTGTTCAGAATTATTATGTTGTCAAGTTTTGATTGGCTTATTCAATTAAGAAAGAGTACACTATTTGCTCGCCTCCTTTCTCAATTCTGTAATCATGTACATTATGTTCGGCCAATACAAGTCCACATTATTTAAACATTCTCTTGTCATAATCATTTGTCAGTAAATTATCTATTGTTTATCACAATAATAGGTAAAACGTAATGACTGTTATTCTTCTCATCAATGTTATAAATATATTCATCATAATTTATCATAATTTAGTAACTAATTATTAACTTTGTAAACTAAAAATTAAATTAATAGAATCCCAAATTATTATTAAAATCAGGGTAATTTTTCCGGTTATACATTGCTTTTAGAAATCTGTTGTGGCTCATTATGTTAATGTGCTTTTTTAAGTTTTATTCTTCTTCTTCTTCACGGTTTATACTTATTTACTAGCCTGTTCCGGCTCCAAATTGCTTTTGTTTCCATCTTTTCTTTGGTCTTCCTAAACTTCTTCCTCCGGGTGAATAGCTGTATGCTGCTTTTGGAATAGAATACCATCCTTGATAAGTGTTCTTTCCAGTTTGTTCTGTATTTCACTATTGTTGTGTTTAATTCCTCTACTTTTAGTTGTTGTCTTATTTCTGTGTTATGTTTTTGGCTGTTCTTTGACATACTGCTATTGGTCTGAGGAATTTCATTTCAGCAGCTTGTATTCTGGCAGATTGTTGTGTTGTCACTGCCCATGTTTCGGATCCATAAGTAATAATAGGCCATTGTCTTGTATAATTTCATTATAGAGTCATTCCTGGCTTTATTTTTCAAAGTTATTTTTAGTGTTCCTGTTATATAATTAAACTTATTTAGTTTGTTATTTATATCTGTTTTTGCTGTGTATTATATTTCGCACCTAGGAAATTATATGTTACTACTTGTTCATTTGGTTTATTTTCTAATATTATCTTTGTCCGAACTGGATGAGCGCCCTTGAAGGCCATTGTTTTTTTATTTTTCCGTTGATATTTCCATGTTGTATTTTTTTTTATATTTCATTTAGTTTTATAGCATTCTTTGTAATTCGTCCTCTGTTTTTTGCTATCAAAATCTGGTTATCTGCAAAGGCTACTGTTTTATTACTATATTTCCTAAGTTAATACCCCCAATCATCATTTGCTTCCATGATCTTATCATGTCGTCAAAATAAATGTTAAAAAGAGTGGTTGATAGTGGACAACCTTGTCTAACTCCTCCTGTTATATGTATTGGTTCCCTTTGATTTATTTTTATGTTTGTTTTCTCATACATTTTCTTAATTACTGCTATCAAATGTAGTGGAAATTCTTTTTCACTTAATATGTTCCATTATTTTGGTCTAGACATTTTATCAAAGGCCTTCTTATAATCTGTATAGAGGATGTGCGTCTCTAAGTTCAATTCTCTTCGCTTTTCTGTTATTTGTTTTAAAGTGAATACGTTATCTGTGCAGCTTCTTCCTTTCCTAAAACCTGTCTGCTCTTCTGCATCTACTATAGTTGATAATCTTTCGTTGATCATTTTTTCATATATTTTGTATGCTGCACATAGTGAGCGTATGCCTCTATAGTTTTCTGGCTTTGTTTTATCGCCTTTTTTAAATATTGAGATTATTTTTCCAATTTTCCTACTTCTGATATTGTATTTTGTTTTCGACACTTGTTATAGAGTTTTAATAATCTCTCTTGAAAACTCGTTGGGGCATTTTTTTATCATTTCTATGTTTATATTGTCTATCCCGCATGCTTTATTATTTTTACATTTCTTTAATATTTCTATCATTTTTTGTATCTCTAATCTATTTTATTAATACCGTAAATGTCTTTAACCATAGTTGCAGTTTTGAGTTATTCCATAATCTATGCATTTCACTTTCAGTCGAAATTGGTATAATCTGCAGTTTTACTCATAAATTTCATCTCACATGTTGCGATTCTGCAAATTTCATGAATTATTTAAGTGCATGCCTGGCTTCTATAAGACATTGGAATAGCAGTAATATTATACAAGCTTAAACAATTATATTAATTAACTTTTGAGAGTTTTTAAAATTGTATTGATTATATCTGTAGCTTTAGAATATTCATCGATTTTCTGGTTTATTTCCTTACCATAATGAAAAGATAAATAACAATTTAAATAATTTAATCGATTTTTCTCCAACATCGTCTTTTATAAAGATATTTTAGCCTATTTCGAATTTGCCCTTTGCCAAAAGGCACCATGATTTTTGTTTTTACACACAAGAAATGAACATTATTTTAGTCTAATATTATATACCTAAATAATACGGTGCAATCTTTGAAGATCATCTTCTGAAGATCCTAATAGTACCAGATCATCGGCCAGAAGTTCAGTAGAGACTCCCAAACTTCTATTCTACGTATAGGTATGTCCCATGTAATTAATAAACAATACAATCTAATAAATGAAAATGAATGTTGGTTTGTTTGTTTATTTGTTTGTTCGTTCGTACTTTATGCGCGGCCATACCGTTGATCCGATTATGATGGGATTTTTTGCAAAGTGTTCAGGAGATTCCCGGGATGAACATAGGCTATACACCCTTAAAAACACCCTTTTAGTGAAAAACGTGAAAAAGTCCCTTTTTTTAACCTTTAAATAGTTTACGCTGCCTAAACCATAACAAATGCACACAGAATTGAATATCTAAAAAAACTCTACAAAATAGTCCGCGACAGCATATGTTTACCTTTTAAAGATAACACACAATAGCCATTTTTGTCTTTCATTGATGCCAAGGAGATCGGGATAAGTAGATTCCCGGGCAACCATGTGCTGTCGTACCATTCATCCGATTGTCATGGGGCTTTTTGCAAAAATGTTCAGGATTTTCCCGGGAAGGTTATAGGTTATAAGAGAGTTTTAATGCTCAAGCCATTCACCCTTAAAAATCACTTTCTGTAGTGAAAAAACGTTTAAAATGTCGCTTTTTGTAAGCTTAAATTGCCTACGCTGCCTAAACCATAACAAATACACAAAATTACTGTACACAGAATTGAATATCTCAAAAACTCTAAAGAAAAGTCCGCGAGAGCATATGTTTATCTTTTAAGAATAATCACATTAACCAATTTTGTCTTTCATTGATACCAAGAAGATCGGGGTAAGTAGATTCCCGGGCAAACATAGCAGTACACGACGGGTATTCTTTTATGGAAAACTCAAGATAACGAATTTTGTCTTTCAGCTCATTTATGCTAAGTACATCGGGATGCGTAAATTCCCAGGCAACGCCGGCTAATCAGCACGGGGTATGTAAAAATAATAATGATATACATTTATTAATTAAATATAAATTTATATTTACTTTTCCTTTTACTTATTCAACTAAATGCAAAAACCCATTTTAATTTATTTAGATGTAGCAGCGCACGCCAGGTATTAACTAGTAATAAATAATAATAATAAAATAAATAAATAAACAAATGTTACATCCTGTAGGACAGCTACATATTTGTGAACTTCACAAAATCACTTATTATATTTGGCGGCTACTTGGCGTAAGTAGACTATATATTTGGATCCCGAGTTCCCAACTCGGTCTGAGCCAAGGAAGATTTTACTCGGGATTTCTCCCATTTCCCCTACTAAAAACTTAATTCCACAATTTCTCCAAACTCTTAACTTCCTTTTCTTTTTATTTAATTCATTTTCACCTGAGATGGTTCGGCAGGCCTGGTCAGCCGCTATATTCATATACCACTACATTTTCAATAATTAGGGACTTCTTCTCATCTCATCTTTCGATCTGGAATTTTGCTGTACATGGCCAGAGGGTTCAATGTATCTACATTTCTGTCTTGCTGGCATGGGATATTTATCTAATATATTTTGTGTGTTTGTTGGTACTTTATGCGCGGTCATACCGTTGATCCGATTGTGATGGGGCTTTTTGCAAAAGGTTCAGGAGATTCCCGAGATGAGCATAGACTATAAGAGTTGTAATACTCAACTCCTACACCCCTTTTTAGTAGAAAACATGAAAGAAGTAGCTTTTTGGACGCATAAATGGCTTACGCTGCCTAAACCATAACAAATACATAGCATTAATATATACAGAATTTAATATCTCAAAAAGCTCTACACAAAAGTCCGCGGCAGCATATTTTTATCTCTTACGGATAACTCACAATAACCATTTCGTCTTTCATTGATGCCAAGAAGATCGAGACAAGTATGTAGATTCCTGTGCAAGCATACAAGCACATGGCGGGTATTCTTTTACTCACAATAACGAATTTTGTGTTTTAGCTCATTTATGCCAAGAAGATCGAGGTATGTAGATTCCCGGGCAACACGGGTAAATCAGCACGGGAAATCTTAAAATAATTACGATATACATTTTTAATTATTTTTCATTTTACTTATTCAACTAATCACAAGTACATTACTTTTCGTTTTTCAGCTCATTTATGTCAAGAATATCGGGATGAGTAGATTCCCGGACAACGCCGGGTAATCAGCAAGGGGTATCTAAAAGATATACATTTATAATTATTTTTCCTTCTACTTTTTAAACTAAACATAAAAGCACATACATTTTAATTTATTTAAGCGTAGCAGCGTACGCCGGATATTAGCTAGTATATATATATATATATATATATATATGGTATGATAAGAAAAATAAATGCCTGGACGGGATTCGAACCCGGATCTCTGAGTCTTTTTAGAGTTGATTTTCTAGAAATTTTATAGATAGTATTTCAGGTCAAGGTGCAATTTATATTTAAGTGGTGATGGATTACAATATGAAATTAGTTAAACTACACTACCAGGCGAATCCAATTCAAACACTTATTTTTCTTATATATGTATTATATTGTCCATTATTACTAGTTGTCGCGAGAACTCGGTCTTCACCGCCATCTAGTAGCTGACTATAACAAGTAAGCAAATTAAAGATAATATTTTTACCTTATAGCAGTGACGCTTTATTGATGTTATAATTAAATGTTTAACATTGAACAATGCAAGCTTAATATGGTATGATAAGAAAGATAAATGCCTGGACGGGATTATAATACATATATAAGAAAAATAAGTGTTTGAATTGGATTCGCCTGGTAGTGTAATGGATATTACGCTGAGGTACAGACTCAGAGATCCGGGTTCGAATCCCGTCCAGGCACTTATTTTTCTTATCATACCGTATTAAGCTTGCATTGTTCAATGTTAAACATTTAATTATAACACCTATAAAGCGTCACTGCTATAAGGTAAAAATATTCTCTTTAATTTGCTTACTTGTTATAGTAAGCTACTAGATGGCGGTGAAGACCGAGTTCTCGCGACATCTAGTAATAATGGAGAATATAATACATATATAAGAAAAATAAGTGTTTGAATTGGATTCGCCTGGTAGTGTAATGGATATCACGCTGAGGTACAGACTCAGAGATCCGGGTTCGAATCCCGTCCAGGCATTTATTTTTCTTATCATACCATATTAAGCTTGCATTGTTCAATGTTAAACATTTAATTATAACATCTATAAAGCGTCACTGCTATAAGGTAAAAATATTCTCTTTAATTTGCTTACTTGTTATAGTCAGCTACTAGATGGCGGTGAAGACCGAGTTCTCGCGACATCTAGTAATAATGGAGAATATAATACATATATAAGAAAAATAAGTGTTTGAATTGGATTCGCCTGGTAGTGTAATGGATATCACGCTGAGGTACAGACTCAGAGATCCGGGTTCGAATCCCGTCCAGGCATTTATTTTTCTTATCATACCATATTAAGCTTGCATTGTTCAATGTTAAACATTTAATTATAACATATATATATATATATAAGGAAAAGTGGTCCCACTATAGGCCTCAGGAGGCCCACGGGATAGTAGGAAATTAAAGCTTCCTCCTTTATTTTATTAGATAATATGCACGAGATGTCAGCTGGATTGTTGGTCCTGCGGGACAGCTGTATTTACCCTCAGAACAGTCTAGTACTCATTTCAGCTAGAGCCTGAGTCGATTCCAGGACCAGAAAGTTGAGGACAGTTTAATAATTATGTTTCCGCCGGGACTCGAATCTCTTGTAGTGTATTGCCTTAACCATTTACAATATGGCGTATGCCATGAAATATATAAATTAGTATTAGGGAAGGTAGAGGGTAGAGTGTATATTCAACCAATATAATCTTAACATGAAAAGAAAGAGAAAATCCCCTCAAGAACGAACTTCATTAAAAGTGGTACAAGATTTTTTATGAAAAACATAAAAGGTTTTCATGAAGTCTGACGTCTACAATGCTAATCCTCTTAAGTAAAAACCATGTTTGTATCAGCATCATTTACATTATAGTTATAATATACTGAAAAATATGTATAATCTGCTCTCTTACTTTTCTCAAGTCATGTTAATTAAAATGAGTATTTTTAATGTTCACATTACCTATCACTGACATTGGCATCATTCATTTTGTAAATATTAGTAGTCACACTATCATCATCACTATTATTATTATTATTATTATTATTATTATTATTATTATTATCATCATCATCATCGTCGTCTATATTATTGTTAAGTAATTTTGCTGCTCTAATAAAGTCTTTGCTTCCTCAGTGGAACTCTTTCAGACATTTATTTCTAATAACGTTTGTTGTCAGTTTCGTAACTGTTTATTTCACTAAATTTGGATTTCCATTATGTGAAAACTATTTAGATCTGCCTCCAAGTCTGTATTTTTATGGGCAAGTGAAAAAAAACTAATTCCGAATTTCTGCTTTTCATACGACTAATCCAATGTAGTATTTATTTTTTTCTTCTCCTTATTATTATTATTATTATTATTATTATTATTATTATTATTATTATTATTATTATTATTATTATTAGAGCTTTTATCGGGGGTTTTCCTCACCTGTAAGACAAATGCCAAGGAAACGTTAAGACCCATCAAATCATCATCATCCTTATCATCATTAGCATCATCCTTCAACAGTGTTGAAAGCAACAGGAAGCTACCACACCTACAATTCCCTAGTAAAGCTGCAAGCATAGCATGAAAATGCTATGATTCCAGTGAAGGATCTGTCTTCGGACAGAATTACTATGGATGGATTATTATTATTATCATCATCATAAAATATGTATTATTATTATTATTATTATTATTATTATTATTATTATGATTGTATATATATTAATGAACTAGCAATTACTTTGAATATCCTTAAAATTATTTTCAGTTAAACTCAACTCTCGTGATTCTTAACAGCTTAATCTCATCTCATAACATATTATGTTAATTTTTATTTAAATACGCTGTTCAACAGCTAAGACCATTAGCGACACAAATAAAATCTGACTGTATATGGGCAGACACATTTTGCTCAGAGGGTTGTTTGTTCAGATTTAAGGTTATCTTACGTGCTGTAAAATTACAACACGGTACCCGCGGCTTCAGTTCCCTTAGAATGAACCAACGCTTAGGATTTTAGCGCCCTGAAAAATCCATCGATCCAAGCAGAGTTACAACCCGCGTAAGTTGGAACCACGGGGAAGCATGGCCTAACGGGACCTACTCTTATATTATGCTTGTGAAGCACTTTCACTCACATAATACAAGAAACCGAAAATCTTCATGCTGAGTATTAGCACAACACATATTTCACCACTAACTTCAATAGCACTAAAAATGGTCGTGATACGTGGACAGGACAAATAAAATCCTCCATTAGCCTCGTGACTGTGGGACATACGAGAAATGATCTGTAAATGCATTATTCACTAATATCTTAATATATAAAAATTACGTGTCACGTTGTTTGTCCGCGATGGAATACTAAACTACTGAACTGATTTTAATAAAATTTTGCACACTGTGTGCTGTTTGATCCAACTTGAGACCTACGGTTGTTTATAACTAAATTTATAGTCGCATTATTTTTTATTGCAAATTATTTGTTTATTATTTAACAAAGAGTTATAATTATCTGTGAGTTCCATACGATTCTAACAGATGACGGTGTAAGGTAATTGTTTTATTATTTAACCAGGTGGCTGTGCTTTTTGTTGCAACCGCGAATTTCAATTGAATTACAAATATTGATTGTTTCATAATTTACGTGTGTTCAGTGTTTATTTTATTTTCAATATATTGATAATAATATTAATTTCGTGTGTAAGTATTAGTTTTAAGTAATCTGCCGAAAGACAGCAACTTAATTTAAATTTAACTGGACCGAGAAGGGACATTGAACAATATGGCGAATCATTTCTAGAGACCATGAATGATAGAGATATCAAGTGAATTTCCGCAAATTGGTATAGGCCTATGTGACATAAACCTTACATTTAAGAAGAATGTCAATTTAAAAACATATGAAGGTCCTAAAGAACGGAATAACAGAAATCTAAGTAAATCTGTTAGTTATAATAATATGCTTAATATTACAGAAACAATCTCCATGCCTCAATTAAATGAAAAACAAGATGACTATAATATAACACAAGATGATTTTACTATACAGAGACTTCTTGATGATGATGAGAAACCAAACTGCCAACAAGTTCGTAGAAAAAAACGAAAGTATAATGAAATCAGCAAGCCTCCTCAAAATATTCCATCAATAAATGTATATAATCCTTATGATACACTTATGGATGATACTGAGAATGCAGATTTAAAGGCGGTACGAAGTTCGCTGGGCCAGCTAGTACAGAATATATAGCAACATTTTTTTTCATTTAATTACTAATAGTTTATATTTGAAAATATGTAAAACAGGTATTCTCCCAGTAAAATTATATGGATGCCAAACATGGACTCGTACTTTAAGGGTGGAAATGCGATTGCGAGTAATTGAGAATAAAGTTCTTAGGAACATTTTTTCGCCAAAAATAAATAGATAGGTGAATGGAGAAAACTAAATAATAGTGAGCTACATGATATGTATAGGAAACCAGATATAATAAGAATAGTTAAGTCTCGTAGACTGCGGTGGGCAGGGCGTGTGGATGTTTGGGGGGAAGAATGAGGTGCAAGGAAGCTTCTGGCAGGAAAGTCAGAGGGGAAACGACCAGGTTGTAGACCAAGAATGAGGTGGGAGAATAACATTATTCATGATTTGGGAGAAGTAGATTATACAGTGATGATTGAAAAACATTAGCTCAGGATAGGGAAGTATGGATAGCTTATGTCCGCGCAACTATGTACCTATGGGTTCGATAGTACCAGTAAGTTAGTTAATAGTTTATATTAAACTAGTTATTACCCGGCGTGCGCTGCTACACCTAAATAAATGAAAATTAATGTGATTTCATGTTTAGTTAAATAAGTAAAAGGAAAAATAATTAGAAATTTATATTTTTTAGATACCCCGTGCTGATTACTAGCCGTTCCCCGGGACTCTACTTATCCCGATCTTCTTGACATAAATGAGTTGAAATACGAAAATTAATGTGTTTTATGTTTCGTTTTTTTTTATTATATAAAACTTTCCTCATTAGAGGATTGCCTCAAGGACAAAGTTGAACCGAAAGTGCATTTTTCGGCTCAGTATGGTAGCTTCGTTCTCCTCCCTACACTGGAATATTTATGAACTATGCCAATATCCTGTTCTCCTTGTAGCTACCCCTTCCCTCTTCACCCTTCCTGCCGCGCAATGTCTACGGCGCATCTCCCCTCTACCTCGGAACCTTCATATACGTGGTGCACTAACAGAACAGTATCATTCGATCATCCTAGCAGTCATCGTTTTGTTGTTTAAACGGATTCAAGATTGGAATCCGATTCCAGGTCGCGATGCGACTGGAATTCTAAATAGACAAGCTGATCTGAGGCCAAGAAGGGGCCTGTTTGAGTTAGTCCGGCAGTCCAGGGAAGAGGTGGTCCCTGGAAACTCGGACGCAAGTATGAGTGTTGCGTGATGTATGGTATGTTGTTCATTTATTTATTTGTATGGCTATTTTGATCGTATGATCAGTATTATTATTTTTTGTTAATTTATTTTTACTCAGCCAACTTGTTTATATTAAATGTTATCTTTTAAACAACGCCCCTGTTTCATCATTTAAGTATACGTAGTTGTTTACTATCCTGTACGGAAAATCACTCAAGTAGGAAACTATTCCGAGCTCCTTAACTATTATGCTGTTTAGCGTTCCTGAAACACAATTATTATCTTGTTCACTCACTGTATGTATTTAAAATCAGTATTCTTCTATGTTAATATATATATATATATATATATATATATATATATATATATATATATATATATCAGAGAAAGAAAGATGAATCAACGGTTGCCTTCTATGGGCCCAAGGCAAGCCACTTCCTGATAGATAACTTCTTTGGAAATCAGGAAATCAGATCCACATTAATAGAAACAGCAATTACAAAACCCGATCCCGGATTAAAGGTAGCAGTTATTGTGGTTTATTATTTTGGTCAAGTTCCGCTCCGCGTGCGCACGAATGGTCGCAGTAGCGTGGTTTATTTATAGTGGTTCTCAAAACCCCACAAATGGTAGCAGTTGCGTGGTTACTTGCCCGCACAAAGTGATACAGACAATTAATTTTTGTAATTTATGAAATACATTTTGTAAATATATTTAAAAAAAATCAACTTGTAGGCCTAATTGAAGTATACATACTATGAAGTAATTTTGTAAATATGGTTTCTTAAAATTGAAATTGATCCTCTAATGGCAGCGATGGCAATTCTAGAAAGATACACCCTGTCCAAATCTAAGGAATTCCAAAATTTGGCTAAGAATCCTGGTATAGTATCTCTTGCCTCGATCATCAATCCTGTGACAGTTATAAATAAGTAAAGGAAAACATTTATATCGTAATTATTTTTAGATACCCCGTTATGTTTACCCGCCGTTGTCCGGGAATCTACTCATTCCAATCATCTTGGCATAAATGAGCTGAAAGACAAAAATTAATGTACTTCTTATGAGTGGTTGAATAAGTAAGATGAAAAATAATTATAAATGTATACCGTAATTATGTCCACCGCTGAGCTCTCGAGGTAGCGGTGCTGACTTGTCACGCAGCGAGTCCGGGTTCGATTCCCGGTCCGAACAGGCTCCTGGGTGAGGTTTTTCGGGGTTTTATTTCACCTGTAAGACAAATGGCAGGAAGCGTAGGGCCAAAGGGTCTCCGAAAATCATCCGGCCATCATCATCAACCTTATCATTATCATCATTACCTACACCGGTGTGGAAAGCAACGGGAAGCTACCACACCTATAATTCCCTAGTAAAGCTGCAAAGCATAGCATGAAAATGCTATGATTGCAGTGAAAGACCTGCCCTTGGGCAGAATTACTGTGGATGGATGGATCGTAATTATTTTAAGATTCCCCGTACTGATTACCCGGTGTTGCCCGGGAATCTACTTATCTCGATCTTCTTGGCATAAGTGAGCATAAAGACAAAATTCGTTATTGTGAGTTATCCGTAAAAAAAATACCCCCATGTGCTGCTATTCTTCCACAGGAATCTACGTACTTGTCTCCTTCTTGGTACCAATGAAAGACAAAAATGGTTATTGTGAGTTATCCGTAAGAAATTAATATATGTTGTCGGAGACTTTTTTGTAGAGCTTTTTGAGATATTCAATTCTGTGTATATTAATTTGGGTATTTGTTATGATTTAGGCAGCGTAAGCCATTTAAGCGTCCAAAAAAGCTTTTTTTTCACGTTTTCCACTACAAAGGGCGATTTTTAAGGATGCAGGAGTTGAGTATCACAACACTCTTATAGCCTATGTTCATCCCGGGAATCTCCTGAACATTTTGTAAAACGCCCCATCACATTCGTATCAAACAGTATGGCCGCGCATAAAGTACTAACAAACAAACCAACAAACAAACAAACATTCATTTTTGTATATTAGATTTGGGTTTATATATTTATATAGACTATTTAACTCGTGCCCCAAATGGGACTCAATGGCCAATCACGTTTCAATGATTTCTGTTTTACAACCAATCAGAGTCGTGTTTCACGAAATACTTATCAGTGTTATAATTACCATATTAAAGAAGGCTCCTCCTTTTTAATATTCTGAACAGGCCTGACCATTATTTTGCAGTGACTGAGCCTGCGAGAAATACGGCTACCAGATTGTATATATGGTGCATGAATGTCAACACATGCCGCATGCGGGAGTTAATATAAAACTATTTGTAGCGATTGATTATACCACCAAAAAAAGAAACCACTGTTTGCACTTTCTTAAATTTATTTTTTCCCAGGTAACAATCCAGAAAAATATAATTGTCATATTTACATCATACATCAGAAATGAATTAATATACAGTTTGATGTGTTTCATTTTTTCTCCACTAGAGAGCATTCTTACAATATTGCGTTCCTTTGGCAATAAATAGTATGATCTGGTTGCAGTGATAAACAAAAGAAGCAGATGAAGCGTACCTATCGCTTCTCATTTGTTTTCAAACATCGCCGTTTACATTAAATATATAAATATTTTAAAATAACTATAGTTAAATAATGATTTGTGAGTAAACAACTTAATTTTATTCGTTAAATAGTCCTAACAAATGCCACTCTTGATTTCCAAATTCTCTAGATAAATCCACTCCTCACTTCGTGAGTTGTGAATTTATCGATAATTTGGAAATCGCTCGTGGTATTACTTATGATAAAGGATTCATTTCATATTTGTGTTCATAATGGGTGTTCATACTACGACTCATTTTAGTAACTTTTTACCGTCTTATAAAATAGCCGACGAATGAACATTACAGTACCATTTACAATGATGGAGGGGAAACATCTGATATTGATTGGAAGGAAATATGTGAGGCGGCCATAATTCTTCAATAACTTTAGTACCACGGGGTATATACTTTAAATTTCAGGGCTAGGATAGATTGCGAAGTACAATATTTAATATGTAGAATGGATATAATTACATTTAAAATCTCTGCACAGTTGAGAAGAAATATGGTTATTTATAGCGATTCATCTAAATTTATATTTGCTCTAAACTCGACTTCATTATTATCCAGTGTAAGGTATATATATATATTAATTGGTGTTTCTCATATAATGTATCATATTTATATTATTATTATAATTATTATTATTATTATTGTATCATTATTGTTATTACCCTGTAAAATGTTGTTTGTACATGACATTTACATTGCTATATTATTGTATCTTTAACTGTTTATAATTAGTATAGTGTATATCTATATTTGTCAAATATTTATTTGTATTTGTGCTGGTTGAGTGGAAGAGAGGGCCTTATGGCCTTAACTCTGTCAGAATAAATAAAGTATTATTATTATTATTATTGTTATTATTATTATTATTATTATTATTATTATTATTATTATTATTATTATTATTATTATTATTATTCGTGATGAAGATGTTTAAGACTGCCGATTCTCGTGGAGCTTTTCATCAGGAATAAGCTACATGCCGGTATGGTTCTCTTAGTCATTATCCCTCATACAACACACTACATAAAACATGTATTAAGCTTATACTCATCCTAGGCAATACAAGTAGGAAGCACGTCCCCTGCGTAAAGTGATCTACCGAAATGGTGTGTAAATTTAAAAAAACGTAAACCATATTAACGTTATTTTTCCGCGTAGGGAGGAACCCTAAATAGTGCAATGGATAACATTAAAAAAACACAGTATTATTATATTTATATTCAGGAACACTATCCCAACAATCAGCACAATTTTAAATATTAAATATCATTAAATAAAATAACTAAAAATAATGAGATAAAGATAAATGTTCTTCCTTGGGACATATGTGTTAGGGTTACTGTTTTATATTGTCAATATACTATTATTGAATTCAAAGTAGGTGGTAAAAACTGAATGAAGCATTTTACTTTAAGCACTTAGGATAAAGTATAAAAAACACGACATATTTAACATTAGGCAAGTAGGTTAAAATATAAAAGCTCCTTAGCGTGACAGGCCTAGATGACCTTTGGCCTACCAGTCGGATACTGGTCTCACATCCACATGTTAACCACAGAGATGGCGGATCATGTATCCAATATAAGGGTGGCATTTGATCAACTTGTCGTATCTTCCAACCACTATAGCTGGTTTACTCAATTTGTAGCCGCTACTTATTGTAGTTACCCAAATTCCTAACGATGGTGAGTGGGCACTGCCTGTGTACTGGCTCCATACTGGCCGAAATCTGATGAGAAAATTTCTTGCCCCCATGGCGACTCGAAGTAAACAATAATAAAACTAAATATATGTCCACACATAGAAATTCATTAGGTATATAATGCAAACGGACAGCTAATAACAAATCAGAGAAATTTTGAAGAAGTGGCTGAATTCAAATACCTAGGAACAACAATTACAAATAGGAATTAGATGCACAAAGAAATTAAATATAGGTTCAATTCTGGAAATGCATGATATGCATTACAGTTACTCTTGTCGTCCAACTCCTTTATATATAATACTGTGTTTTCTAATGTTATCCATTGTACTTTTCGTGTTTAGGGTTCCCCTACAGGGAAGAATTTGAACCATACTAATTTAGTTACACTTGTTTTCGTATAGATGTTAATTTGAATGGTCCGTGGTCAGCGTTCCGCCTAAATCTGTTAAGGGAAGCATGGGCTTACAATATACAAAAAGATGTAAATTATAAATTATACAGTCACTTACACACACTTTTACTAAATTGATAAGTCACATTTATCAGTAACACTTTTAAACTCGTAAAGACATATTAATAACGCATTTGAATGACCTCAGTGCCAACATTACATTCAAATGTTGCTTTCACAAATAATATACATATTCGTGACAGTTCAATTGTTGTTATTCAGATTAATAATATAAATGAAGTTTCTTTAATTAACATGTTGGTATAGTTGACATAACGTGCCGCATAATTTTATTTATTTAATTGTTTTGTATTTGTAAAAATATAACTAACATAAATTAAGTATTATAAATGAAAAAAAAATGTTATTTCGAAAAATTGTATTATTGAGGAATTGGCACTACCCAAATTAGCCAATCACGTTTCTTCGTCAAATGAATTTTTCGTGAATCGATAGGTCGATACATCTTTCGACCTTGTGCATATTTATTTGAGTTCTGATGTTAACTGGGTCCAGCTAGCTGGTATTCAATAAACAATCGATGGAATAAGATACAAGTTTCGTCTAGTGGATTATCGCTGATCTAGTGTGAGTTATCGCTGGACTTAACAGGCACACATCGATATATATTAAAAAACGTTAAACTGAAAATATATAAAACTGTTATTCTCCCAATTATATTATATGGATGCGAAACATGAACTGTTACTTTAAGGGTAGAAAGCAGATTACGAGTATTTGATAATAATGTTATGAAAATTGTTGGACCAAAGAGAGATGAACAAATAGGCGAATGGAGAACACTACCTAACAGTGAGCTACATGGTCATTTAGGAAGCCTGATATAAAAACTGTTCAGATTCGCAGACTGCGATGAACAGGACAGGTGGCATGAATGGGGAATGAAAGAGGCACATGGAAGCTTCTTGTAGGAAAACCAGAGATAAACGCCCGATTGGTAGACCAAGAATGAGGTAGGAGAATAACATTAACCATGATTTGAGGGAAGTAGATTATACATGGGATGATTGGAAAACATTACCTCAGGATAGGGATGTATGGAGAACTTATGTCTGCGTGGCAATGAACTTACCGGTTCTAAAGTGCTAGTCTTCTTCTTCTTCTTCAATTCACGGGCTAGGAAAATTGCCTGTTCCACCTCACAGTTGTTCTGTCCATCTTTTCGCTGGCCTTCCTACATTCCTTGAACCTCTTGGCTTGTAGTTGAATGCTGCTCTTGGTAATCTTGATACGTTCATTCTTTCCACATGTGTAAACCATTTCTCTCTATATTCTCTGATTTTCTCATCCATTGGATATATATTTAACTCTGTTCTTATATCTTCATTCCTTATCCGATCCAATCTTGTGCAGCCTTTGGTTCTTCTAAGGAAGTTCATTTCTGCGCTTTGTATTCTACTTTGCAATTTTTTGGTCATTACCCAAGTTTCGCTCCCATAAAGTAATGCAGGAACTGCCAATGTTTTATAAAACTTCATTCTGGTATCTCTTCTTGTTTTATTCTTTAAACTGAAAATATATAAAACTGTTGCTAGTGAGTTAGTTAATTATGGGGACCCGAACTAATGCAAGTCTCATAGCTCTGTATCACTACACTACCGACGCGTGATATGTTAAAATATACACGCATGTAATATTTTATATTAGGCATATAGAATAAAATATAAATTGGAATACATTTATTTAACACTGGGTCAGTAGTGAATTATTAAACAATAGTCACTTGGAAGAGTTTTAATCAGATTTTGTTAGCAAAATATGAAATGTTTTGTTCTATCTTTAACATCTATCATTTGAATGTTACTTACCACATTGATAATGTCCATTAAAAGCTGACACTAATCTTCACTTAAAATACGAGGTTAAATGACCCGGTTTTATTGGCTGTGTTCCAATATAAATCCAATCGAAGCATATGACGTAGAATACACTTTGCAATATTACCCTTTGTTCTGTAATGCCTGTCAGAAGCAAAGAAAAATTACCACTTTCAATATAATTTATAAATTACATGACTAAAAAACATTCCCGTTGAACTAACGTTATGTTTTGTTAGAATATATTATTCCATACGTTAACCTGAACCTATTATACGCATCAGAAGAAATTTACGGAAAAACTTTTGTTTAAAAACATCTGTTAAAAAATGAAATCATCACCTGCATATAGGAATTCAGTCTTGATCTAACAAGGGAACTTCAGCCATTGCAATCCGAAATGTACCTTTAAAACTATCTGAAAGTAAAGATGTAACAAGGCGGTATAATATATATATATATATACACACACGAGGGCTGAGGCATAAGTCATGACAACTATATTTTGTGAGATTTTGAGCGGGGGCGAAAAATCTAAAATATAATAATAATAATAATAATAATAATAATAATAATAATAATAAATATAATAATTTATTTTAGCTGGCAGAGTTAAGGCCATAAGGCCTTCTCTCCACTCAACCAGCGAATAGTAAAATTATACAAAAATTACGTACATATTACAATTTTAAGATATTAAAATACAGATTAAACAAAATACAATGATGATGGATCTAATACTAGCTAATGCTAACAAAAACATGGAATATAATAAAATTAAAATTTTATAAAATAAAGTAAGTAGCTTCCTACATGATTATTAATAGAATGCTCTATATAGTTGTTATGTAGTTAATGTTTTCATTGTGTCGAACTTAAGATATCAGTTAATTTGGATTTAAATAATGATAGCGATTGACAGTCCCTGACATGACTGGGAAGTGAGTTCCATGCTCTAGCCATAGATATTGTGTAATATTCAGAGTACAGACAGGTCCTATGTTGTGGTATCAAAAGTAAAGAAGAGTCTTGTGATCTTGTTCCTAAATTGTGATGAGCCGATAAATGTTGAAAACGTGTTGTTAAATAAGTTGGTAAATATGTGTGCAGAATTTGGAATAGTAAGGTATGTGAATGTAAAGTTCTACATATGAAAGAACAAGGGAAACGAAGTTTACGGAATTTAACAACAGGCCAACATTTTGCTCCTCATGTTTATTAAAGTAATTGTCATATCAATGCAGTTTTCATGTTCCAGAATCATTACATCACTTACTTACTTACTCACTGGCACTATCGAACCCGTAGGTTTATGGCCGCACGGACATAAGCTCTCCATACATCCTATCCTGAGCTAATGCTTTCCAATCATTTCCTGTATAATCTACTTCCCTCAAATCATAGTTAATAGTATTCTCCCACCTCATTCTTGGTCTACCAACTGGGTGTTTTCCCTCTGCCTTTCCAACAAGAAGCTCCATGCAAGTCTTTCATTCCCCATACGTGCAACATGTCCTGCCCATCGCAGTCTACGAGACGTAATTGTTCTTATTATTTCTGGCTTCCTATACAGACCATGTAGTTCATTGTTATGTAGTCTTCTCCATTCACCTGTCTGTTCATCTCTCTTTGGTCCAAACATTTTCGTAAGTATCATCACACCTTTTTTATTTTTCTCCACTTTCTCTAATCAACATTTACCGATCTCAACGTCCTAGTAATAACCTAGTTGCCTGTTGGATGTATAATTGAGTCGGTGTGTTGACCGCATGCCATTCGTGACATCTATGGACAAATACGGTAATTAAATTAACTTTGTCTAGTTACTCCTAACAAAAAGAGAGACTATGGCTGTAGTTGGACTACGCCATTATAGATATACAATAGACTACCTGAAGACGCTTTGAGTAACACTCAATGCCAAAAAGTTTAGATATTTTTTAAAACTAACATCACTTTCATGGATTAACAACTAATAAATTTATTAAAATTTATATAAATATGTGAATATTAATATTAATTAATAACTTCTCAAAAAGTAGTACATATCATTACTCAACCTAAAGTAAGAATATGAATGCTTTTCTGTACAATAGGCCCTATGTTATTTCTTATTTCTGCACTAACGATTTGTTTTATTTGTCCCCGATCGCTGAAGTTTTAAAAATGAGTAGGGGCTATTCTAAATTTAAATCTCCATCTATCCGAAGTGCATTTCCTGAAACGCTCTTAACATATACATTTTTAATGTTTAGTAGTATTATTTTGGTAGGCTCTAATTATAAATTTACTCATGAAATAATACAATATGCTTTGTAGTTAGGGAAGACTGTTTTAGTGAAACAAACAACAGTTAAACATGAGGAAAATTTCCCATGGTAATTTTGTTGAAGCTTCAGGCTTTCATAGTTACGCTAATGTCTGAAAAACTGGCAGAGGTTTAAAAAATTGCTCATTTTCTAGAGATCCAAGGCGCAAGGTAGATAGGCACGTAACACAGAAATCAGAAGATAAAATAAAACTGGTCACCTAGTGCAGAAGACGGAAGTCGTTGCCATCGCTGTATTATGAGTAAGGAAAGGATTATTATGTTTTAAGAGTTAAGATTGCAATATAGCCTACAGTAGATTAGTATAAAGCCTGGTCTAACGTTTTGTCGTCAGTCTTGCATGATCATGCCAAGATTGTGAAACAAAACGTTGGGTGTGTACGGCAAATTGGACTTTTTCATGAAGTGAATGTGGTTTGACAAACTCGCAAAAGACTGATGGGCTGGAGCTTTTTGTACAAGCAAGACGGCGGACAAGTTGGTGCGTGTAGACGAATGTCAATTTAATCGGTCAAATTTAGCTTATCTGCCAGTTTTTCCTCGGCAGTACTAGAGGTTTTAACAAGTTTTTTCTGTGTATAGTGACGAAATAATGACATCAGATTTACGACTCGGTCTCATGACTTTTTCACAGAATTGATAGAACTGTACCACAGTTTTCTTTGCCTTTGGCACGTGAAATCGAAGGATTACAGCAATATACATAAGAAAAACCAAACTTACACCGCTTTGGTTAGTAAATATAAAGAAGTGGATAGTAGAGCAAGTGATGAGTCCGTTACAAAAAAATAAACTCATTTCGAACAGTTTACCGTAAAGAGTGTGCGAAAATAAGAGCGTCAAAGCATTTAGTTTGCGTCCCAGTCTTCTGATGTAATCTGTGAGGTCTGATGCAGTCGGTAAGGTAGGGTAACGACTGACCCAAAGACTGAGTACAAGTTTGAGTAGTGTAGCCGCACGATTTTCGTGTCAGTCTTATTTGATCATGCAAGACTGAGAACAAAACGTTACGTGTAGACTGGGCTTAATGCTAATTTGTAAATGGACCATTATTTATTCTCTAATGCAAAATTAGTCTAACGTGTTATAATATCAAGATAATATCGGTTGATTTCATAAAACTCGTTGAATAACATCTTTTAAAGATACATTTATAAAACCGTAAACAAGTTATTTTAAATTGTTAGAAAAAAAGCACCTATAGTATGTTACAATTTTAACTCTTACCAAATAAAAATCAATTTTATAATTTTATGAGCCTTAATTGCCTAAGATGGTTCCAGTACTTTTTTAAAACAGTTCTCACTACTACCAAAGCTTAAATCCAATCAATTTGATTGAAATAAAAAAGTAGAGCAAAAATGAATATACAACCAAAAATAAATTATGGCAAATAAATTTAATATGCCCCATTCAATTAACTCAGATTAACCTCTCACTTTATAGCAATGGAGTGCATTTAATCCCAGCTTCCCCAGCACTGCTGGTGTAATTAGTATATTAATGAAAATGTATTAAAATAAAATAATATATTTGAAAATTTTATTCAAATCAATTACGCGTGAACATCAAAATTCAAAATTCCCGCCGAGCCAGCAGACTATCGCATTCGGTTTGCGGAACCTTCTGCGTATTCACATTACCTCCATTGAGGAACATAGAGTATTTCCTCCACGTTAACTCCACTAATACCAGCTATTGCGCTCCAGATGAATAAGTGATAATGCAGTAAATGAATCTGCGCAAGCGCAGCATAATATATATCGATGTGTGCCTGTTAAGTCCAGCGATAACTCACACTAGATCAGCGATAATCCACTAGACGAAACTTGTGTCTTATTCCATCGATTTTTTATTGAATACCAGCTAGCTGGACCCAGTTAACATAGCAACTCGAATAAGAATTGTACAAGGCCGAAAGACGTTTCGAACTATCGATTCATGAAAAATTCATTTGACGAAGAAACGTGATTGGCTGATTTGGGTACAATTTTTCGAAATAACATTTTTTCATTTATAATATTTAATTTATGTTAGTTATATTTTTACAAATACAAAACAATTAAATAAATAAGATTATGCGGCATGTTATGTCAACTATACCAACATGTTAATTAAAGAAGCTTCATTTATATTATAAATCTGAATAACAACAATTGAACTGTCACGAATATGTATATTATTTGTGGAAAGCAACATTTGTATGTAATATTGGCACTGAGTTCATTCAAATGCGTTATTAATATGTCTTTACGAGTTTAAAAGTGTTACTGATAAATGTGACATCAATTTAGTAAAAGTGTATGTAAGTGACTGTATAATTTATAATTTACATCTTTTTGTATCTTGTAAGCCCATGTTTCCCTTAACAGATTTAGGCACTCTCCCCCTACAGGGAAGAATTTGAACCATACTAATTTAGTTACACTTGTTTTCGTATAGATGTCAATTTGAATGGTCCGTGGTCAGCGTTCGGCCTCATACTGCCATCTAGGAAACTAAGATAGTACTAGGACGGGAAAATTCGGTAACTTTTGCTTAGAGACCTTTTCATTCAGGCTTAAGGATTTTTTAAGAGCCTCAAAAACTTCAGACTCGGGACCCACGGCTTAAAGTCCCTTCCGGAGGACTTGCTCCTTGCATTTATATACTACATCATTTTCGTACAGACCTTCCAACGAGAAAAATGATCTCGTACAACAAGGTTGGCCAATTCCAGATTTACCGGATATTAAAAAAGGAAGCAAAATTTACAAGAAATTTATTATCACTGCATGTGTTGCTTCTATTAAATATATTGAATTGTTCATGCATGAGTACGAATTTTAAAATGTTCATTGATATGTTGGACTATTATGGAAGATACATGGAAACACATTTACAGTAATAAGTCTTCATACTATTTATAAACTGAATAATTCGGAATTAAACTATAAGTCATTTCATCATACAGCTGGGGAAATTGCTCTGACCACCGCACTCCACTGCCTTATAGATACTTTTACGTGCCACCTCTCAGCCGGGTGTTACACTGACACAGCCTGTTGGGAGAGGAATTTCAACTATGGACCACAAACATACTTTTTGATCACACAAGGACATGGGGGCCCTCCCCGAATGAGCGATCAGCTCAATATCTGGGCTTCCTCCGAGACAACACAACATTTAGACGGAACACACATTCATTCTAAACATGGCGAATATTGTAATAATTATGATGGCCAGACGATGTTCAGGGACCGTTTGGGCTTTAATGTTTCCAAACATTTGTCTTACAGGTGAGGAAAAATCCCCAAAAATATCATAATTCAGGAAAATTATCCCCAACGCTGATCAAAACTGGGTCTGCTGCGTGCAAGGCAGCGACGCTAACCCGAGACCACAGCAATGGCAAATGTAATATATAACATTAATAAATCACAGCTCTAACTTATAACGTTAACAAAAAGAAACGAGATTGAGAATGTGGTGTCAGTAGCGAACTTCTGCTTTTATCTTCTCTAGATTAAATGCTGAAAGAGAAAATATTTCCTGTCCATTTCTTTATGTATGTGACAATATTTACTCCCCAAGCAATGTGCATCTATTACCACCAATCTTCGGGTTATAAATAACAATGAACGTTACGAGAGAGAGAGAGGAAGGGAGAGAGAGAGAGGGGGGGGGAAGTGGTGCTGAGATAGTAACGAATCCTAATTTTTTTATTCAATGTCAGTTCGATATTTTTGGTATCCTCTCCTGGCATTGGCGTAATTGTAACCCACTTCTGAGGTTGGTGAACCTGGAAGGCGAAGTTACGACTGCCCCGATGATATGATGGGTGATGATAATAATTTTATCCAGGAGAGTCCTTAATCCTAAACTTAATCTTAGGTGAATATGAATGATGGTGGTTATGGTGGTCATATGATGTTCGGGGACCGTATGGGCCTGAATTTGTCTTCCAAGTGAGGAAAAACCCCGAAGAAACTTCACACAGGAAATTGTCCCCACCGGAGATCGAGCCGGGGGTCCGCTACGGTAAGGCAGCACGCTACCTCGAGACCACAGTGGTGCAGGGAGATTTGTCGGTCCTGGTGGACAAGTGGTTACCAAGCTTGTCACTGATACGCTGATTTCCGGATTCAAACTCGGGCGAGTTAATTTTGATAATCCCGTATTCGAAATTGGCTGGCGTCGATAGATTTTTAAGGGCGTAAGAATCCGAAGCGTGGCTTCCTTTGGAAGGGAAATAAAATCATAGGCCCCGTGACTTGGTCTTACGGAACGTAAATGAACATGACGCCTGAAAAATCAGGCTCTTGCCTGTCTCTCTTCAAGCCTAGATTATAACTGCGATCCTGATTACTTGAGCTGTCAGAATTCATTAAATTAAATACTAACTAATTGGGAGGTCTCGAGTTGAAACCGGGTGGCTGCCCAACCTCAGGATTTCCTTCGTTTCTTGAATCACCAAGGAATTTGGTTGGTTGGAATTTCACTGTCATGACCCATTTCATTATAAAACAAATTTAAACTCTCTACTTATGACCGATATAATATCAGATTGAGGATAAGATGCAGTCTTTTTTATTTAAAATCTGTAATGTACTCGGATGCTGGCTTGCCAAGCCTGTCGCACAATCACAGGACCACATAAAATTAAAATAATTAGATTAGCATGCAGAAATAGTGGAATTATGTTTTTTGGCATGGGAAAACGGGAGAAATTCCAAGAAACATCTGCCTTGATTCCGATTCGTCCACCATGAACCACATATGGAGTGACCGAGACGCAAACTGGAGACTCAGAGGCAGAGACCGAGTGACAACTATTTGCGCCACGGAGCCGGCAGCAAAAATCGTTATTTCGTAAATATCATTAAACAGTGAACAATTTCAGAAATCAATTAATTGTCTACAAATAAAATACAGTGTTGCAGAAAGTTCAAAGTTTCTAGGCGAGACGTGATCTGAGGTACATGTTAAAGCAATTGAATTACGAATGAAATAATTCTGAAACGTTACATAATCCTATACGCTGATGCCATTCTCAAATTGATTTCGTACAAGCAAAAATTGACATTTTTAATAATTTAATATTGCCCGACGAGGCAAGGAATATATAGCAATATGAGTAATCTCCTGATAAAAGAGAATTAATGGCTATGCTTCGAATTGAGCTGTTGGAGTACTCTTCTGGCAGCTTCATAATTTTTATTTAATAACGACTTGACAATTACAGTTATATGGTAAGACGTAAATGATATATATAATATTAACCTAGTGTCAGGTAAATGTAATGTTATACACAGAGTGGAATAGAAATCTACAGACAAACTACCACAGGTTGATCAAGGATTTTGGCTAAGTGTTTTGAAATAAGTAACCAATGACTTATTATACAGTAATGCATTATTACTGTTTAGATATACAACATGACTTTGGAACTTTATAAGTTGGCTTCTGAAAGGTAACAAAGGAAAATTAAAAAGTAATAAAGTACATAAAGTATATCTGAAGTTAGTACTATCCTCTTGTACGCCCTTGTTTCTCCTCAATGAGATTTACGCGCTCTCCCCCTACAGGGAAGAAATTGAACCATACTAATTTTTAGTTACACTTGTTTTCATATACAACTTATTGGAGTGATCCGTGGTCAGCATTCCGCCTCATACTGACATCTATGAAACCAAGGTAGTACTAGGACGAGAAAAGTCGGTAAATTTTGCTTAGATGCCTTTTTATTCAGGCTTAAGAATCTTTTACGAGCCTGAAAATCTTCAGACTCGGGACTCACGGCTTAAAATCCCTGACGGAGGACTTGCTCCTTGGATTTTTCCATCCTAAAAAGTCCATCGACCCCGGCCAAGTTTGAACCCGAAATCTTCGGGACCAGAAGCAAGGAGCATAACTACTAATCCACCGCGGGCGATAAGTTAGTACTATAAAAATAATAAACTTTGGGAAGCCATCTTATTATGGTCCTGGACAAAACTAATATACGATAGCATGCTGCATATTTAACATATTAACAACACAAAATTCACCGGTGAACATGGATTATTTATATCAAAATATATCTGAACAACCTGTAAATTTTTATTTAATACGTTTGTTAAATATTATTCACTGAGAGTAGTTAATAATAATAATAATAATAATAATAATAATAATAATAATAATAATAATAATAATAACAGTAAACACAAGAACTAATCGTTTTCTCAGTCAAACCATTTTTGACTGAGATAACGATTAGTTCTTGTTTTTGTCGGCAGTTCTCTATTCCACTCTGTATATTCTAGAGGGACAGACTGCAATTCGGATCATCATCTGGTCAGAGTGAAAATCAGACAAAGGCTATCGCTTATGAGAGGAACAAACGCTAAAGATGAATCTGTAAAATATGAATTAAAAAACTTGAAAAATGATGAAATGCGGCAAGAATACCAAATCAAAATTGCTAATAGATTTGAAGTACTGGAATCTTCAGATGACAATGTGGCAAAAGAAGAAGAAACTGATATAAATAAAGAATGGGAGGCTATAAGAGATACTATAAAATTGTCAGCATCAGAAAGTATTGGTTGTTTAAAAAGGAGGCAAAACAAGAAATGGTTTGATGAGGAATGTGCCGACATTGTAAAGAAAAGAAAGCTAGCAAAAATGAAATGGTTACACGAGTCAAATGAGGTAAATTTAGAGCAATTGGGTAGTGTTAGACGGGAAACCACCAAGTTACTAAAGAGTAAAAAGAGGGAATATTTGAGAGAGAAGATTAATCATCTTGAAATGAATGCAAAAAATAGGAACATTAGAGAATTATATCAGGGAATTAGTATAGAGAATAAAGGGTTTCAGGCTAGAACAAACATAATTCGGAATGAAAATGGGGATATTATTGCAGATTCTAGGAGTATATTAAATAGATGGAAAAGTTACTTTAATCAGCTATTAAATGTACGTACAGAACAGGACATTGAGGCGGATAAGTTACAGACAGCAGAAATGCTAGTCGCAGAGCCAAGTGCATTAGAGGTTGAAATGGTGGCGATTGAAAAATTGAAGATGTATAAAGTATCAGGTTCAGATGAGATCCCAGCAGAACTGATAAAATCAGGGGGAGAAAAATTGATGGACAAGATACGCTGGTTGCTTAGTATGATTTGGGAAAAAGATCTCTTCCAGATGAATGGAAAGAATCAATTATCGTACCAATTTATAAGAAAGGAGATAAAACTGATTGCAACAACTACAGGGGCATCTCATTACTTTCAGCTTCGTACAAAATTCTAACAAATATATTAGTAAGCAGACTTACTCCCTATATTCATGACATTCTAGGAGATCATCAATGTGCATTTAGAAGAAACAGGTCTACAACAGATCAGATTTTTAGTATAAGACAGATTTTAGAAAAGAAATGGGAATATAATGGTACTGTACATCAACTATATGTAGACTTCAAAAAAGCATATGATTCAATTAAGAGGGAGAAGTTATATAGTATCCTGCTGGAGTTAGGAATTCCTAAAAAGTTAGTTAAACTTATACGAATGTGTCTAAATGGCTCAAAGAGTAGGGTGCGTGTAGGCAAACAGTTTTCAGACACTTTTGAAATCCAGAATGGATTGAAGCAAGGAGATGCACTATCTCCTCTACTATTTAATTTTGTACTAGAGCATGCCATTAAATCTTTAGAGAATGAGGAAGGCTTATAACTGAATGGTATTAATAAGCTGTTAGTTTATGCTGATGATGTAGTACTTCTGGCCGATAGCGAGGAGATACTAAAGGCCAACACGCACACACTATTGAGTAACACTAAGAAATTAGGACTGGAAGTAAATATCAGTAAAACTAAATACATGGTCACACGTAGAAATTCAGTATATAATGGACAGCTAATGACAAATGAGGGAAATTTTGAGGAAGTGGCTGAATTCAAATACCTAGGAACAATAATAACAAATAGGAATGAGATCCACAAAGAAATTAAACATAGGCTCAATTCTGGAAATGCATGCTATTATGCATTGCAGAGACTTTTGATGTCCCAACTCCTTTCAAAAAACGTTAAGCTGAAAATGTATAAAACTATTATTCTACCAGTTATATTATATGGGTGCGAAACATCGACTCTTACTTTAAGGGAGGAAAGGAGATTACGAGTATTTGATAATAAAGTTCTTAGGAAATTTTTTGGACCAAAGAGAGATGAACAGACAGGTGAATGGAGAAGACTACATAACAATGAACTACATGGTCTTTATAGGAAGCCAGATATAACAAGAACAGTTAAGTCCCGTAGACTGCGATGGGCAGGACATGTTGCACGTATGGGGAATGAAAGACATGCATGGAAACTTCTTGTAGGAAAGCCAGAAGGAAAACGCCCAGTTGGTAGACCAAGAATGAGGCGGGAGAACAACATTAATTATGATTTATGGGAAGTGGATTGTACAGGAATGATTGGAAAACATTAGCTCAGGATAGGGATGTATGGAGAGCTTATGTCCGCGCGGCCATGAACCTGCGGGTTCGATAGTGCCAGTGAGTAAGTAAGTAAGTAAGTATATTCTAACACAGAACTACTGTTCATGTTTACGATTGCTCATTTTTCAATAGTAGTAGGGCATATTATGAACTTATATACCCCATATATACTTCGTTACAGAAAAAAAGTTCTAAATTTAATATCCCAGTCTTCCTTTATTTTGTACATCGAGAAAAAACATTTGATCCGGTAAGATTAAATGACATACTCAACGTATTACAAAACTAGCATATATCTAAAAATCATCACAATCAGGAAAGAAAATTATTCAGGAAACAGTAAACTATCAACTATGGAAATAGTAAGCCTAAAGAAATATTGGTCCAGCAAGAAATAAAAGGAAACTCATTAAGTCCCATTTTGTTCACACTGATATTGGATGAATCATTAAAGAACTAAAAGTTGAAGTCAGAAAAGATATTAAAATAGGCAACAAAGAGCTGAAGATAATAAACTATGCTGATGACACAGTTCTAATTGCACAAAGTGAAGATGACTTACGCATTTATAATCACTGCGACTAAAATATAACATGAAAATCTCAGTAAACAATATCAATGACAATATCCAAGGACCCACGCCGTGTTAAATTAGAAATAGAAGAGAAAAGTATTGAACAGGTAATCAAATTCGAATATTAAGAATAGAACTTAATAGCAGCAACAGAATAAAATATAAAATCTTCCATTAAGCAAAATACTGGGAAGTTTAAACAATATTGTTTGGAAAAATAAAAATTTAAGAGTAGATACTAAGGTAACAATTTACAAATCTGTCATAAGACCAGTTGTAACATGTGGATGCGAATGCCGAACAGAAACTAACTAAATAAATAAAAATAATCAAAGAACCGAAATGAAAGTCTTAAGGGAAATCGTAGGAAAATCGCCGAGAGAGAAAATTCGCAGCTCTCTTATTAGAGATGAAAATCTCCAGATTCGGACCACGACCTTAGAGTCCCTTCCGAAGAACTTGTTCCTTGGATTTTTTCACTCTAAAAATCCATCGACCCTCGGTAACAAAGGCAAGGAACATAACTACTAGAGCACCGAGGCCGATTATAATAGTAGTGATTATTATTAATTTATTAATTTTTAATTTGTTAGGACTATTTAACGAATAAAATTAAGCTGTTTACTCAAAAAATCATTATTTAAATATAATTACCGGTATATTAAAATATTTATATGTTTTATTGTAAACGGCGATGTTTGAAAACAAATAAGAAATGTGAGGTTATGCACATTCATGCAACTTGATCATATTATTTATTAAAATATGATCGCAATATTTTAAGAATGCACCCTATTGGAGAAATAATGAAACACATCAAACTGTATATTATAATCTACATTATAGGTTATTAATTTCTTTAGTAAACAACGCAGTAAAATCAAGGAATCTGTTCATTATTTCCTATATTCAATGTCTTTTTTGGAGAAAAAATAATGCTTTTACCTGTTCAGAATATTAAAAAAGGAGGAGCTTTCTTTATCACAAAAGCAGAGCTGATAAAGAGAAATCGATAAAGAGCGAGGTGAAACATTGTCATTGGTTGAAAAACAAAATTCATTGGAACGTGATTGGTCATTGACTCCTATTTGGAGCATGAGTTAAATATGCCTTGTAATATATCATAACCCTCTCTTTCACGGACCAAAGGACACGATATATTAATCTGCAATAAGTCACCGGATACCATGGATTTCTTGTGTCAAAACATTCAAACTATATCCCTGAATAATCCGGAAAAGTTTGTCGGTAGAATTCCGTTCCACCGTGCAGATATAATGCTGAGTTTTAAAAAATCGTAAGATTTTTCGTTTAATTTACGGCATTATTTCACTTCATTAAACACAAAAACTCAGCAATATTTTGTTTAAGTACGAATGATTGTTTCTCATAATATTGGCAATACTGTGAGTATCCCTGCATTTCTTTTATTTGGATGACAATATACCCGTAGTTATCAGGAAATGGGAAACAAAAAGAAAAAAGAATGGGCAAAGGGGATTCGATACAAGCTTCTTCAATTACTTCTTCTACGCTCTACGCCCTTTTTGTTGTTTGTCTATTCGGCTAAAAACATGAAACTTTACCCCTACAGTCTTCTACAAATTTTCCTTTTCCACCCTTGTCGTCTGGGTAGTGATATCTTCTGATCCAAAGATGCTGTGTCACTTCTAATCAAACATTTATACAGGATACTCTAAATATATAGCTAAAAAACTCTTAAGAATATTAAATAAATAAATCACAAACTTTTAGTGCAAATGCTGCTGTTTGAAACAGTTTTTCCAGAATCCAATAACAGAGTTTTGCATGTTCCGTCCGAAATTCATCTTATAGGACCTGGAACCCTAAATTTCATAAGACAACACGATCCCTAATATATATAGGCTGTAACTAAATTCCCATTACAGACTTTGAGGACATGTAGTGGAGACCAAGACTGTTACGTTTTGTATAAGAATTGTGGCAAGTCATTCACTCAGCCTCCTGAGTAACTCTATAAATAAATCCCAATTGGCAATAAAAATCAGATATAATTATAATATCATTGAACGAAGCAGTTACTGGACTTAGGTCATATTTATATTCAAATTGATCAGGGAAGCGAGTGGAACCTGATTATGTAAGAGCAAATGTCATATAAAATGATCCGAAGAGGTCAGTATCAATGGAATGAAATGACTAGTTATTAAGAAGGTTAATGACAACTCAGGTAATGTCACCCTTTCTTTTGTTAAGAAGGAAGTGTCCGACACATGGATAATGATTTAGTAGTGACAAATCCTTTGCGCGACAGATTGAGTAGAAATATCTTCTAAGCCTGCAGTTAACTGATTTATCGTGGACAACCATAACTCATTAGCTAAATTTACAAGCGGGTGTTTTACCCTGAGACAAACAACCCTAGCAAAAAAGTGTGGGAATATGGCAATTTTCTAGCGTCTGAAGCCTAGGGAAAAACCCAAACCTAGCTAATGTTTGTGACCCGACTGTACGTGAAGCCAGCACGGGAAAAAGGTCCAATCTCTGATGGCGTAAATCGCAAATGATAAATTTGTAACACCCCAATGATTAAAATAGGAGAGTTCGTTAACGAATGATATGTTTTGTTATATGTGCCTAAGCACTGATCTCAGGTCCACGAGATCGATGTAGTGGGAGTAACGAGTTTACCTAATAGGCGAGAGAGACGAGTTTACCTAATAGGCGAGAGAGGCTTCTCCTTGTCACTTCATAGACAAACTTAAACAAAGTCACTTCTCTTCTACAATTACGCAAAGTCACTTCTGTTATACATTTCTACAAGTCACCTCGCCTACACTCATATACTCGTCGACACACTGGCAGCCTAGGCACCAGTGGAAACTTAACGCTAATTTTGGACTTAGCCGTTTTTTCGGAATAGTGTAACTTGTACATTATTTTTATTAAGCTCCTGAATAGTTAGGCCTCATAATTTAAGTCAGTAAATCTGTGATTCAGTAGGCCACCGTAGAATTACTAACGGGGTAAACCCACAACTGACGACCTCGCCGATTAGAGATCAGTGCGAGGAAATTCAAACCAACGATTGTACAGTGCTGCATTATATCGTGTGCTTCAGACAAGAATAAACTACATTTAGAAGAACATCTTTACACATTAATTCTGCCCGACGAAGTCCTTGTGGAATCCCTGGATGAGAACTCATGCCTACCGATATTCCAACCTGAGCGAACCTACACCAAAATTCCCCAGTGAACCGGGGAAGTCCATTTACAAATCAAGCGACCACCAAATCCTCAACTATCCAAACCATCCACACTAATATCCTTCTTCATATTGTCTCCCAACAGTGGGGCTTTTATCCAAGTAACCTAAGGGAACCACAAAAAGTCCATCTTCAGAATTCATGTCCGGAAACGTACCGATTTCCCAGTACACGCAAAATACAACAATACACATTTATCTCTCTGACCCTGCTGCTTGTCGCCTGGATCCACAAGAAGGGCTGGATACGATGACCACACGGTACTTCCATACCATATTCTGGTACACATGATCACCAAACATTGGTCCTACAACACCAGTCGCAGCCATAACCCACGCTAGTAGGTCTTCCTGGAATGTCACAGGGGTCTCGTAAATCAGGGATTCCATAAGTAATAGTCTAGCGGGGTCAAGTTGGGAGAACACACATGGACTTTGGCGCCGAATATGCGGGAGAGCTGAACGTGTGTTATGGTATATTGCGTGCGTGTAGCGGGAAAACGGTAAGTTTCCGGACGTGAGTTCCTACGCAAAACATAACCGTCTTGATCCCCACTACACGTCCTCAAAGTCTGTCATGGGAATTTAGTTACACGCTGTATATGAGAAGAAATGTGACCACTTAAGATGGTTTTAAGTCCACCACTGTCGTCTCGAGGTAGCGTGCTGCCTTGTCACGCAGCGGGCCCGGGTTCGATCCCTGGTCATATTATTAATCTTATATTATGCTTAGGATTAGGGACTCTCCTGGCGCACCACTATCATCATCATCATCATCACCCATCATAACATCAGGGCAACGTAACCCCACCTTCCAGGAGCCCAACGTCACAAGTCGGTTACAAGTACGCCATGCCAGGAGATAACACCAGGAATGTCAAAAGACAACCTGGGGCATTTGCAAACAAAAAAAAATATATATAGTTTTAATGCTCTGAATTTTTAAATTAACAAATAAAGCTGCATGATCTTATCATCGTTTAATTATTTCCATAACGTCAACTGAACTTAAGATTATTGCTTACCTTATTTCGACAAGCCGGTGTTGTATGTTATGTAATGTGCTGTTATATTTAGTTACTTTTCAAAATTTATATTAAAACTGCTGTTTAATTTATGTTGTTTCATCCACGTATACCTATTTTATACATAATTATATATATATATATATATATATATATATATATATATATAATACTTAAGGACTTTATTAGACTAAAAATAAGATACATACAATGTTATTTACAAATATGGGTCGCACGGGCAGTAAGCCGTACGTACTGTTGACAGTCCGTTACAATAAGTTGATGTTTGGTAATAATATGCTTAAAACAAAAAAAGAAAACACAATAATATTACAATTAGATACCAATACAATTACATTATACATTAACTTAGTTATGTAGAATTATTAAGAATTAATGGTATTGTAATTTTTTACCATATTTATTTATTCATGAAAGAGTGTTGTTTTAATTTTCCGTGTTTTGTCCAGAAATCTGCCCACATTTATCCAATGGGCTTACCAATAACTCGTAGCATGCCAATCTTTCACGATTTGAATTTAGAAATCTTTCCGGTAATAACTGACGCCTCCAATATTCCAAATCGTTACATTTTCATAATATATGTATCTCGTCTTCAAAGCTCCCGTACATTGGACATACTCGCATATCGTGATCGTCGCTAATTTAAAAAAAAAATTCCATGCCCCTAACCTGAACCAAGCAAGCCCTGATCTCTCTTTAAATCATAGATTGAGTATATAATTATTTTCCCCACACTTGTTTTAGGTCTCTCTGTAAAAACAGATATCGTTTTCCCGCACATTTGGCCAACATATTTTGTCGGTTTATATCTAAGTACAACCTACTTATTTTCCTCCACACATTCTTGCGATTTTCAGTCCCTTTTTCCCATATCCAACCCATCCCAATCTTTTGGAATTCTCTCGTAACCTCGTCTGCCCAGAATTTCACATTTGTGTTCCTAATTTGGTGGTCGTAACAAATTGCTCTGAGCATTGTTCGTCCACCTTGAATTAGCCGCAACCAGTACTTGAGTACACGGATTTTGCAGTTTATGTCGTCCTGAAATGACCCAAATTCATATAAAATCCCACAGTTTAGAAACGGCCTTACTAAGTCCTGTAATATATTTTAGAAAATGAGTATATACCTTATTTAGTATTTCCGTTCTTTGAAAACCCCAAATCTCACTACCATAGTGCATTACTGGCCTCACCATCGCTCCATACATTTTTTCTAACGTACTAACTGGAATATCAGGCACTCTACCCAGAATACGAGAATACTATTAAGTTGTCCCCTCCCTTTGAATAATGCTATATCAATATGTTTATTCCAATTTCCGTTTATTTCCAACGTCGTACCAAGATATTCAAAATGTTTCACGTTTTGAAGTATATGATCTCTGTATTTCCATTCCTCTGCTCTACGATAAACCGTCCCACTTTTGAACGTCATTGTATTTGTCTTGCTAATATTTACGGTCAATCCCCAATTCCTACAGTATATTTCCAGTCGTCAAGACCTTTTTGTAATCCCTTGATTGTCTTGGAACAGATAATTAAATCATCTGCATACAACAGGACTGGGAATTTAACACTTCTTATCACCGGAGCCTCAATGTCTCCTTCTAGCATTACGGCTGCTATATCATCAATGGATAGATTAAATAGCATTGGTGACAAAATGCAGCCTTGTCTCACTCCCCGATTGGCTTAACTGCTCTCTGTGATGTGCCCTTGATCTACTTTTATACAAAATGTAACATATTTATAAAATGTACATAAAGGCATTTATCATTTTATGTGACAATCCTTTCGGATTTAACTATTTTACACATAGTAACACGTTAGGTTACATGCCTACACGTATGCCAAGTTATCAGTATTGGTTTTATCACCTCTGAACGAGGAGAAACAGTACATGCTGTTTATTATAGCCAGTTGAGGGAGTGGTCGATCAAGAAATACAAGCGTTTGACATAAACATTCAGTGGACAGTAAATTACGAGGCATATTATACATGTAATATATAGGGTGAACATTATTTAAACCGACAAACTCTGGGAGGTTGTAGGGGACACCAAAACAAATATTTTTCCCTAATGTCATTTTTTCCTATGAGGATTATTTAAACCGGTAGAGGAAGAGATCTCTAGCGGCAAATTAATAAAACCAACAAACACGTTTGCATTTTTTATTACCAAGAGACAATACATTAACACAACGCAATTACTTAAATTACAGTAGAGGTTCAAAATGCCTCCATTGACACGTAAACAGATACAATTCACTAAACATGGCGGATCATATTCTGTCTAACACGGGCAAAAACTCCAGGAGTATCGTTAATTGCTCTTGTTGCTGCTACTATCCGGGCAACCAGATCCTTTTCTGATGCAACAGGAGTTGTGTAAACAAGGTTGCGCATCTCTCCCCCACAAAAAATCCAAAGGGTTCATATCTGGGGATCAAGCAGGCCATGGTACAGGGCCACCTCTGCCAATCCACTTTTCTGAAAATCGTTGGTTTAAGAATCGACGCACACGACTGAAATGTGCCCGCGCCCCGTCATGTTGGAACCGCATGCGTTGTCTTGTAGGGAGCAGGACGTCTTCCAGCAATTCTTGCAATGCTCTGGCGAGAAAATTGTAATAGTGCCTGCTATTTAGTGGCCTAGGTATGAGATATGTCCCAGTTAAACGTCCCCAACAACACCGGCCAACACATATCAGTGTACTCACTCCAGGTGTATCGCTCCATTAGTAAACAGATACAATTCACTATACACTGGTGGACAAAACAATCCCTACCATCAACAGCAGTTGCAGTCATGATAACTGAAGAGCGGAATACGCCCTCTACAGGTTTAAATAATCCTCATAGGAAAAAATAGCATTAGGAAAAAAACATTTGTTTTGGTGTCCCCTACAACCTCCCTCCATTAGTAAACAGATACTGGTGGACAAAACAATTCCTACCATCAACAGCTGTTGCAGTCATGACAACTGAAGAGAGGAATACGCCCTCTACCGGTTTAAATAATCCTCATAGGAAAAAATAGCATTAGGAAAAAACATTTGTTTTGGTGTCCCCTACAACCTCCCAGAGTTTGTCGGTTTAAATAATTTTCACTCTGTATAAAAATGAATGTTTGTTTGTTCGTACTTTATGCGCGGCCATACCGTTGATCCGATTGTGATGGGGCTTTTTGCAAAATATTCAGGAGATTCCCGGGATGAACATAGGCTATGCGAAAGTACGATTACTCAACTCCTACACCCTTAAAAATCGCCCTTTGTAGTGGAAAACGTGAAAAAAGTAGCTCTTTGGACGATTAAATGGCTTACGCTGCCTAAACCATAACAAGTACACAAATTAATGTACACAGAATTGAATATCTCAAAAAGCTCTACAAAAAAATCCGCGACAGCATATGTTTATCTCTTACGGATAACTCACAATAACCATTTTTGTCTTTTATTGATGCCAAGGAGATCGAGACAAGTTCGTAGATTCCTGTGCAAGCATAGCAGCACATGGTGGGTATTCTTTTACGGATAACTCACAATAACGAATTTTGTCTTTTAGCTCATTTATGCCAAGAAGATCGAGATAAGTAGATTCCCGGACAACACCGGGTAATCAGCACGGGAATCTTAAAATAATTACGTTATACATTTATAATTATTTTTCATTTTACTTATTTAACTAATCATAAGAAGTACATTAATTTTTGTCTTTCAGCTCATTTATGCCAAGAAGATCGGGATGAGTAGATTCCCGGACAACGCCGGGTAAACAGCACGGGGTATCTAAAAATAATTACGATATAATTTTTTCCATTCACTTATTTAACTAAACATAAAACACATTAATTTTCGTATTTCAGCTCATTTATGTCAAGAAGATCGGTATAAGTACATTCTCCGGCAACGCCGAGTAATCAACACGGGGTATCAAAATATACATTTATAATTATTTTTCCTCCTATTTATTCAACTAAACATCAAACCACATTAATTTTCATTTATTTAGGCGTAGCAGCGCACGCCGAGTATTAGCTAGTTTTAAATATATTTTTATCAGCTAAGTCACTAAACATTTAAAAAAATCATTCCTACACTAAGTAACCGAACCCTGTAAAATAGCAGTACCAAACTACCATCAAGTAAATTAAATTAGCTATAATCTTTTCGTAATTATTGCTACTTAGTGTATTATCAAGCTTGGAAATGGGCTTAAATATATTTCTAACGCTTTAGTCCCTTTACAATGTTCCTTTTCTAAAGGCGACAGAGGGAATAGAAGTACTCGAATCTCCATTGTTTTTAGCCATTCGCTTGATTAAAGTTCTCATACTTCTTACTCTTTCTCTCCATTTCTCTCTGTTTCTCCTCTTCTCAATTTCCCTTCGCTGCTTGCCCTTGTTTGAGATAATGTTCATTAACAAACTTGATCAATGTTTGTTTAACTGGGATGTGGTGAGATCGCTACTGCCGTACAATACCGCAGTCCACCATCTGGTTAGGTCTATACCCGGAAGTATTACATTGGTTTTCCACAACCTTCCAAACTCTTCTTTTATAATGTTCAACGTATTAAAAAGTTTTCATACAATAGCGACTAAAAGATAAACAATCTAAGCAACATTAACTGAAAAATCAATATAGCTAAAGCTTTAAGAATTTGATGTTTTCATACCTTTTTCAAAATATACAAACTTATATAAATACGCTTCAAATTAAAAGAAACATAAAACTATTGAAATTTACTACATATTCCATTCCATTATCTCAGTTTAAACCTCTCGTCTCATAAGCACTTTTACGTGCCATCACGCTATATAAGAATAGTATACTTTGCATTTAAAGTAAGGTGTTCTTGAAACTTATTTTTATTCCATTCTCATTTAGAAAAGCTTCAATATTTTAAACTTTTATGGAGTCTTAAATATTTTGTTGTATAGAGAAGGCTGTGAATTTTTTATTATATTTCTCGTGTTTATTTTTTCCTATATAAGTTCACTGATATTGTTACTAATTCTATTATATCATCATCATCATCATCATCACTCCAGGGATTAGGCAATTGCCCGTTCCGACTTCATATTGCATCAGCCCAACGTCTTCTAGGTCTTCCAACATCCGCCTTCCTCTTGCTTGATAATTTCTGGCTAACAATGGATATCTCTCCTTGCTCATTCCATCCATGTGATCAATCCATTTCTGTCTGTAATTCGTGACTTTATCCAATAAAGGCTGTACTTTCAATTCTTCTCTTATATCCTCATTTCTTATTCTATCAAGTCTTGTACATCCTTTTACTTGTCTTAGGAACCGCATCTCTGCCGTCTGTATTCTATCCTTCTGTCTTTTCACTGGAGCCCAAGTTTCACATCCATACAATATTGTGGGAACCGCCATAACATTATACATTTTTATCTTGGTTTCTTTTCTAATTTTATTTTTGAATGTTCTCTGTATTGTTCCACACACCGTCTGAAATTTATTTATTTTGGAGTCAATATCTCTTTCCACATTGTAGCCAACATCACAGCCCAAATATTTGAAACTAGACACCTGTTCTATACTTTGATTTTCTAAAATAATTTTGGTTCTCACTGGATCTCTTCCTCTAAAAGCCATGGTCTTCGTTTTCCTTACAGAAATTTTTAGATCGTATAATTTACATATTTCATTTAATGCATGCATTGATTTCTGTAAGTCGTCTTCATTTTTCTGTATTATGATTACATCGTCAGCAAATAAAAGATTATTTATGCACATTTTATTATCCATTCTTATTCCTGGATTTACTAAAACTTTCCATTTATTAAAAATATCGTCTATATATATATTAAACAAAGTGGGTGATAAACTACATCCTTGTCGTAATCCAGTATTGTTTTGATTGCATCTGTTCTTTTGAATCCGGTATCATCTTATATTTTTGTGTCTTCATATAATGTCTTTATTGTTTCAACAAGGCACAGCGGGTATCCTTTCATTCGTAATATTTCCCATAATTTTTGTCTGTTTACTCGATCGAAGGCCTTATCCAAATCTATAAATCCTATGTGAGTTTCTAAGTTATGTTCTCTTCTCTTTTCTATGAGTTGTTTCAGTGTAAAGACATTGTCTATACATGACCTTCCCTTTCTGAATCCACTTTGATTTTCACTTATTATTACTTCTGTTATGTTTCTCAATCTATTATTTATTATTTTCGTATATATTTTGTAGCCAGTATTCATTAAGCTAATCCCTCTGTAATTCTCGCAATTTCTCCGGTCTCCTCTTTTGAATATATTCTTGACAATTGCTGTTTTCCAAGTGGTTGGAATCCCATAGGTCTGCCAACATATATTAATTAGATGAAGTATTCGTAGTTTACACAATATTCCACTATATTTGATTAATTCCATATTTATATTATCTAATCCTGTTGCTTTCCTATTCTTAGTGGTTTTCAAAGCCATTTCTAATTCTTTATGTCTATTACATCAATATTTTCCACTTTTATTTCTTCCTCATTGTTCTCTTTTCCTTCAATTTCCTCCTTTTTCCAAAGTTTTTCATAATGCTGGATCCATTCTTGTTCTGGGATTATATTCAATCTGGCAGAATCTTTCTCAGTCTGATTTAGATGTTTCACTAATTTATAACCTATTTCTTGTCTTCCATACATATCATGTTCTACTGAGCTTATAAATTTATCCCATGACTCCTGATGGGATTTTCTTATAATGCTTTTAGCAATTCTCCTTTTCATTTTATATTCTTCATAAGATTCTTCTGTTTTCAGTCGTAAGTATGTATGAATATGCTTTTTGTTTTTCATTCACTGCATTTTGTATATTCGCATTCCAAGTTCTCAAGCCCTTCCTATTCCTTATTCTATTTTTCTTTCCTAATATCTCATTTGCTGTTTTATGTATTACATTTGATATATTTTCCCATTCAATATTTATATCTTCTGACGTCGCTATCTCTGATATATATTTATTCATTCTGCTTTCATAATGTTGTCTAATACTTTGATCTTGTAATAAATATATTTTATATACTTCTTCTTGGTTTCTTTTGTTCTTTATGTTATTTTTTCCGCCATTTAGCTATTATGTTTATTTTGCTTATCACGAGATAGTGATCAGAGTATATATCGCTGCCTCTATGTACTCTCACATCTTTTACCAAGGCTCCTAGCTTGTTTGTTTACGATTAAATAGTCAATTATTGATCTTGAGTTATATCCACTTCTTGTATATTTATGTATGTCCTTTTTTCGGAAATAGGTATTCATTATTTTTATTGATTATAGGCTGAAAACTGTCTCAAATCCTGTCCATTATCATTTATTGTTATTTCTCCATTATTTCCTATTACATTAGGTATAGGGACATTGCCTACTCTGGCATTTAAGTCTCCACTTATTATTAAATGATGATCTTTTGTATATTTATCAACTAATGTTTGTAATGTTTTATAAAATTTTTTTGTTTTTCTTCTTTCTTGCCTTCCTCTGGGGCATACACAGCAATTATCATCATATATCCTCTTTCAATTTTAAATCTGGCTATCAGGATTCTTTCATTTATAAACTCATAGCTATTCAATTTGTTCTTCCATTTTTCATCTATTAAAATTGCTACTCCACACTGCGCTCTTGTTGTCTGTTCTACTCCGCTATACAACATAGTATAGTGTTGTAAGTCCTTTGTTCCTTTTAGTTTCTTTTTTGTTTCTGTTATTGTTGCTATATTTATTTTATATTCTATTATAAAATTATTAATATGAATAAATTAATCTTGGTAATGCAATCTAAACCAATCATTTGTCTTGATGACATGGGGAAACCAGATTATCGGCGCCGAAATTTGAACTCTAAACATCTCCTAAATTAATCTGAAGCGCTACCGTTTGAGCAAACGTATTCAATAAATTACTTTAACATTCACTTGTTATTATCATCATCATCAATGGCAGTCATGGATTAGGCCATTGGCCTGTTCCGCTTCAGGAAAGAAATTGATCCCTCCATCTCTTCTTAGGTCTTCCTGGGTCTCTTCGCCCTGTGGGTCTGTAGTTCAATAGCTGCAGAGGTAGTCTATTGTTTGGCATTCTCAGAAGGTGTTCATGCCAATTAGTTTGATATTTTTTAATGATTTCAGTTATTGCTGGTGTGTTGAGAGCTTTGCGTATGTGATCATAAAGCGTATAACCCGCTAAAGGTCTTAATAACTTCATTTCTGCAGCTACTATCCTATTTAATTTACCTGTAGTAAGAGTCCAGGTTTCAGAACCATAAAGTAGAGTTGGAAGAGCCATTATTTTATAAAATTTTAGAATTGTAACTGGACGTACTTTTCTGAAAAGAATGCTTTTTATTGTTCCTATAAGTTTTGAATTTGACCAGTTTTATGTCTATGTCTTTACATGTGTCGTAGAACTTGTTATTAATTTATTGTAAATTGATAGGAAACAGTTAATGAACTCGTAATTGTACAATATGAGCATACGTTTTGTTTTTCTTAGATTTATTTGACCGTACAGAATTATCTAAAAAGTGTCAATATTAGAGAAGAAGTAAAATAAAAAAGAAATCGTCCATATAAACATGAGTGTACTGTATTTTAAAGAGCTGCCTAATTATATTTCAGCAGTAGTTCGGTGCCACATGTTCTAGATGATGGAATACTTTTCACCTTAGCTACAGGTGACATATAACATGATTTTTATTTTGCGATAGATTGGTCGGGGAGAACCAGAAATTCGAACTCCTCGTTCTCATAAATTTAACATAATTCATTATTATTTTATTAAACGACGCTCTTTAACTGTTAAGATCATTACTCATTAGCATTGAGATTCAAACCCGGGCGTAAAATATTTGGGGTTATTTTCATCATCGTCAACTGTTGCGAAACTAATAATTTCTGAGTCCTGCTCTCTTCCCTCCATCCGTCTAGGTCAAATGGCACTATTCTCCTATTTCTCAGTCCACAATTTGTTACGTTACTCTCTATTTCATCTATCCAACGGCTTCTATACTTTGTTTTTTTCCTCAGGTTATATTTTTATTAACTCCTAGTTTATTCAACGTGTTCTTTCATAATTAAATGTCCTGTCTATTATTTAAACAGACTGTAAATTTCATGGTTGAGGTATATATTTTCTTCAGGAACGATTATTACAATGCATATATACTCCCCTCAACAATTTCCCCTCAAACATCAAATATTACTATTATTATTTATATTATTGGGGCCCATGTTTCACATACATATTCCAGAATTTGTATTATGAGAGTCATATCTAACAGGACTTCCATTTATTGTTCTTCGTTTTGTAATAATCCAAAATACGTCCCATAAATCTAGGACCTACTGCTTTACGTCCCATCAAAATCAAGTCATATTCAGGATTTTTACAGGTTGAAAAAAAATAATCGATCCCAGGCAGGTTTGAAGCGAGTACGTCAGAACCAGAGGTGTTCATGGTTACCACTAGTCCATTGTTACGGCTTAACTCTATAGATTTTGATTTGGGGTCATTTAAAAGCTCGGTATATGCAATCATCATAAAATATCTATATGCATTATGTAACTTAGCGACAAAAAGAATGAGCCGCTTCAAAAAGCAGAGTCCCTGTAATGGCCCACTGCGCATGCTCAAAAAGCTAAAGCTGTGATTCACGAGGTAACGCACTGTTATATGATTTAAATACGCTGTATTTGGTTTTAATCGTCTTAAATAGTTGAAGAACAGTGAACCAGACATGCTTCTAGATATTAACGAGTATTCGACAAATGCAATATTACTCAAATTGCGACATCTAAAATGAAGTTAAACTCTTACTCATAGTGCCAAAGTACAAGACAACCAATATTTAGACATCTAGTATCCGACGTTCGAGTAGCGTAGATTGTTAAACAACTTACAAGAAGATGAAATATATATGAAAGCCAGGGTTCGAATCCTTCAACAATGTTTTTTTTATTCATTTGTATTTTCGCAAAATACATCCTATAAGTGCTATAACATTTAATTACTGCCACGTAATCTACGTCCACGTTACACTATATAAAGTAATATTCCTGCCTTCGTAAACTCTGTAACACTTTTAGCACCGGTATAAATTTAATTGTGTGTGCAGTACCACGTTTTAATAATAATGCTATAAATGTATGTAATAAAAGATAATATAGCTTCATATATGTATGTGTTTATTTATTTATTACGTATTACTGAGGAAAAAAGTTTCACCTTCAATTAAAATATTTAGTTTATATATGTCATAATAATAGTTCATAGATGATAGACAACAATAAAAAATATTATTATTATTTTCTTATTGTCCATAATAATAATAATAATAATAATAATATAATAATCAATATGTACTACAAGAATAGACTAATAGCTCTAGAAATGGATTATTTACGGAGAAGTGCCAGAAAGTCTAGATTAGAACATGTCACAAATAAGGAAATTAGAAACATAATGGAAGCAGAAGAAAGCATAATTGAAAGAATTGAGGAGAAGGAATTAAAGTGGTTAGGACATGTCGTAAGAATGGAAGATGAGCGATGGCCAAAGCAACTATATGAATGGCATCCGAACAGAAAGAAGAAAAGAGGGAGACCAAGGTTAACATGGAAGGAAAACATGAAGACAGTAATGCAAGCTAGAGGGCTAAGCATCGAAGATGCCCAAGACCGTAGGCTTTGGAGGTTTGGCACGGGAAGACGGCAGCAGCTGTAAAAACCCGAAGATAGATAATAATAATAATAATAATAATAATAATAATAATAATAATCGGATGTATCAAAGGATGTGCAGAATGTAATTAACTGGGGATCGAAATTAACTTAAAATGTACCCAAGAAAATTACATTAAATATAGAATTCAAAAAAGCAGATCAGAAATGGCAATTTTAAATGGCGTTTTGTGGGATAAGAACAGGAAGATGTTTTATTACATTTGTAAACCTGTTTATAAATAAAATGAATGAATGAATAAATAAATAAATAAATAAAATAAATAAATAAATAAATAATAAAATAACAATACTTCCAAATAGTTGGTACGTTTTATCTTTAAGAGCGGACAGACAGAATAAAATAGAGAGCATTTTAACAAATAAAAATGTAACCTCATCGGGAATCGAACCTAGGACCTTCACATACGAATCAAGCCACTAAGCACTGAGCTAAGCGAACGCTGATTAATTCTACTTGAATGAAAGCCTTTCAAAGGAAGAAAGCTGACGTATTGTAGCTCTACTGTGCAATTAATTTACTCGTGTGAATCGCGCGTTGGAACTTATTCGAGATCAAGAGTCGGCTCATTCATTTTGTCGCTAAGTTTACACTAAGTACGTTTATTACTAAAAGCAACCTGAATAATCCCGAAGTATGAGCGATTTTCGCATTAGGCCTAGATGATGGAAGTTTGCATTGGAATGCATGGAAGGTATAAGAATCTCTTGGTCTGAAGAATAGATTGTGAATTCACAGTTGAAAATTGGCGCTCGCTCAATGCAAATTGAGAATGATGATAAACAATAAATCATTATTGCGTAGATATTATATCGTATTAGAACCCATATTTATGCCAACTTTTTCATTGTTTTGTTACACATTACGTTCTATTTAAATGTGGGACTCTTTTTTTGTCAGGATATTCTGTACATATTTTCTTATAATAATATTCCACTTATTGAATTAATAAAAACTGTATAATAATTAACGTCAGTCTAAATGTTCATAAGATGAAAAATAAGTACAGTGTAACCTGTCTTAGCCGGAACCTCTATAAGCGGAAAATCTGTAGAGATGGGAAAAAATCTCCAGAACGGTAAGATTTTATATGTAAAATTGTCCTGTATAAGCCGGAAACCTTCATAACGCGGAAACGGAATACTTTTTGAAGTACCAATAGTTAATTTTTACCTCCGTAAGACGGAAAATTATTTTTAAGCACGTTCTAATTACAGTATTAATGACCACACGTGAAAATTCTACATATGACGCTTTCTGCAGTATATCGTTTTACTTTCTTCTGTTGCCATTGTATTGTGGGGATACCCTTGCTTATGTGTGACAACGGGGAATCCCTCGTTTTTCCTTGTCTGCTTACGTTATCTGCGAGGGAGTTGGGAAACTCTTCAGTCTTCCTATAGTTGAGTTCTTTCTCACTTTTGTGTAATAAAATAGTTTTGTATTGCCGTGCAAACTGAGCTGTGTTACATACATTATTTTGTCTGTATTTCAGTCAATACGTTATGTCTTTAAAGCGTGCATGAAAAACCCTTACGCTGTGTGAGAAAATTCAAGCTTGTAATTTGGGAGCTCTTTATAACAAGAAAAACTGCCAAGACGGAGATATATTTAAGGATCCGGCATGTTCCTTCATAGACAGGTTTTATTGTATATTCACCGGGAAGATCAAATTATTCTTGAATTTAAGTTTTTTTATTACACTAATCAAATTGACTAGAAATTCAATGTAATTTGATTTTTATGTAATTAATATATAGGACCTATAAATTCTTTAACATCTAAGGTCATATCGCGTATACTTTTTTAAATTACATTATGAAATGTTGAATATAATGAAAGGAATTCTAGTAATGAAATTCTAATCCAGCATTTCCCTTGACTACTGAAAAAAAACTCTCGAACACGAATCTCAAACGCTACTGTCTGAATCTAATCGCTCGGTTAAAAAACGTCACCAGATTTATTAGCACTGCGATTTGAATTTAGACCATCACAATACTTATCACAAACGCTACGGTGAAGCCAATTCATTAAAACATTTTTTTTTAAATATTTAGTTCAGATTCACTTGCATATATTAATTCACATACAGTTCTAAAGGAGAGATTCTAATAAATTTTATTCAGAATATTGAATGTCTGTCACCGTGGCGCATACTATTGTGTTACTTCCTTTCACTTCAGGATACAGGTTCGATTTCCGGCGTGGTAGGGGATTCTAAATCTCTGAATTGAATATCTGTATTGTGTTGTTCTGTGCTTTCGTCTTCGGTGATCCTGACATACTGGAAAATATAGGTCTAGAGAGACCCCACTATACACCTGTTTAATGTGTGAAGTAAAGAGAGATAAAGAAAGGTGATTTTTATTGAATCCCCAAAATAGTAATACAGAATTTTACCACTAAATATGTCGAGTAAATTTTTAATATTTCTTTGAAGACTATATTTCATACAATAACTATATCAGTTTTTCCTAAGAGTCAACATTCATTATTATAAGTTTTCACTTGATATTCATCAAACGACGATCCCTTGAAAAAGGAACATGACTAAAAATCGGCATTGGCAAGTACATTTCAACTTTTTCCACGGTCTGCTCTTAAGATATACAGATCGTAAAGAATAACTGGAAATTATCTTCAGTGATGAACGAAAAGGGTTTTGTGGGACCAAATGTCGAATTCGCGACATTTTAGTGAGAAAAGCGGCTATGTTTATCCTGAAAAGAACAAGTATTCCCTTCTGAGGGGTTGACAATAAAATTAAAAATATGTTTAATGATAATATTTATGGTTTATAAATATATGTCAACGTTTTTAATTTTTATTTTATAGCTTTAGGATCTAAGAATATCGTTAGCCTATTCCAGGTTTCTATGTCCTCAGGAAATACGAAAAAAGTGTCAGACTTTTTTTTTCTGTGGGAACGGACGACGACGTCAGGGATATATATATATATATATATATTTCGTGTCACGTTGTTTGTCCGCGATGGAATCCTAAACTACTGAACCGATTTTAATAAAATTTTGCACACTGTGTGCAGTTCGATCCAACTTGATACTTAGGGTAGTTTATTACTAAATTTATAGTCGCATTATTTTTTTATTGCAAATTATTTGTTTAGTATTTTACAAAGAGTTATAATTATCTGTGAGTTCCATACAATTGTAGCAGATGGCGGTGTAATTATCTGTGAGTTCCATTGGATTCTAACAGATGGCGTTGTAAGGTAATTGGTTTATTATTTGACAAAGAGAGATCCAGATGGCTGTGCTTTTTGTTGCAACGGCGAATTTCAATTGAATTACAAATATTGATTATTTCATAATTTAAGTGTGTTCAGTGTTTATTTTATTTTCAATATTATCAATTTTGTGTGTAAGTATTAGTTTTAAGTAATCTGGCTGAAATACAGCAACTTAATTTAAATGTTTAACGTATACCTTAGTCACAGCAATGTGTGTAAGTATATAAGTGAATTAACAATAAGTGATGATTCCTGCCGCCGGGTGAAATAGAGTTTCCACCTATATCTGGAATTTTCTTTCGGCCTCACTGTACACGCGTTTTGTGAAATACAGGTTCGTTTAACAAATATTTGGCGTGTGACAACTGTCTTACAAATAACCAGCGCACTGTAAAATCTTAAATAAGTTTAAGATCTGAGACCTATTGTGTACGTATCTTTCACAGGTAGCGTTCTGAATTCACGGAATAAAAAATGGCTTAATATAATGTATCATTGTCATTAAACAAAAAAGTGAAAGTAATTGAAGATAAATAAAAACAAACTCAGAAATCAACGAGATGTGGGAATGTTTTACCAAGTCCACGATCAAAAAATCTCTAAATTTCCGGACCGATGCTACAAAGTGAAGCTCTAGCTGCTGCTATTCTATATCTGGGGAATAACGATTTTGAGGCATCTTCAGGTTGGTTGTGGACAGTTTTAAATAACAACATGTAATGTGGAATGAAATTTGCGGGTAGTCAAAGGATGTGGACTAAATTATAGTTAGTGAATGGAAACCGAAACTGCACGCTTTAATTTCAGGATACGCGCCTAAGAGACATGTTTAACGCTGACGAAACGGGACTGTTTTTTCGGGCGTTACCGTCGAAGTTGCTCTTACATACTATAAGTTACTTCAGTTTCCAACGGCAGCGGAACTAAAATTAATCTAAGGTACATAAAAATACATATACGATACTCCATAATATATGATTGGTAATATTTTTTTATAATGCGGAATGTTGTCTAATGTAGAAAAAAAAATGGTCCCATGCGATTCCGCTTTGAACAAGTTTTACTGTATGTATATATATATATATATATATATATATAATGTTGTTCTCGCGACATCTAGTAATAATGGATAATATAATATATATAAGAAAAATAAGTGTTTGAATTGGATTCGCCTGGTGATGTAATGGATAACACGCTGGGGTACCGACCCAGAGTTCCGGGTTCGAATCCCGTCCAGCCATTTATTTTTCTTATCATGTCATATTAAGCTTGCATTGCTCAATGTCAACAATTTTATTATAACATCCATAAAGCGTCACTGCTATAAAATTAAAAATATTCTCTTTAATTTGCTTACTTGTTATAGTCAGCTACTAGGTGACAGTGAAGACCGAGTTGTCGCGACATCTAGTAATAATGGAGAATATATATATATATATATATATAATAAAAATAAGTGTTTCAATTGGATTCGCCTGGTGTTGTAATGGATAACACGCTAGGGTACCGAACGTGAGTCCCGGGTTCGAATCCCGTCCAGGCATTTATTTTTCTTATCATGTCATATATATATATATATATATATATATATATATATAGGGTTAATAATTATTTATATAGTTAGTTTTCTCTTTGTTGTCAAGTAATCTTGATATGCTCTAATACATAATGTTGTTTCATGTAGCGTACCTGTACTCATAAGGATTTTGATGCTGGTTGGAAATTATTCAATTTGTGTGTAGGATCCATGAATGTAGTCGAGTTTGACATCGGGGTTAAAGCCGGACTAAAGGGGGAGAGAGAGGGAATTAGCGGCGTGGAATGCAACTCATAATGACTCGGTCACTCGGTTTATGAACACTGCATGACCTGTAAATACCGGACATGGCATGCTATAGTTGGAACGTGTTGAAAATGATCCTACTATTTCTCATTTGGACAGCAACTATAGCCCACGTAGGTCCAACTTCAGGAAACCGATTTAATCATCGCTGGCTTTAATGCACTAGGTAAGCTTCAAAATAGAGACCGTGCAAAATGCATAATGTAAATGGATCCCCTTCATAAACTTATGGAGTTTAAATGAGAGCAAAAGCGGTTCAAGTTCTGATTATAAAATGTTCATAAACGTCATATTCCTGTACGAGTATTTAAGCATTAGAATTCTATTTAACTAAAATGAGGTTATGTTCCTGTATTTAACATAGGAACTGCATATTCTATAACTAAAATTAAGTCAACTTAAAATAATAGATGAATCGTATATTTACAGACATTGCTGATGAGGAAAGGGCGGAAAATTGTGCGTTATACCTTTTGTTGAGTATCAATGAAATATACTATTAAAGTGATTCACATAAACAGAGGCAAAGGACTACACTTCGCGCATTGTTAACTGGCGGTTGGGGCCGTTATTTAACTTATTTGTCGTATTATGCTATATCTCACTCTACATCCAACCCCTAGTATAGAAAGAAAACAACATTTTTTGTCTTTTTTATGTCAGATAGTGTGCCATACGCGATAATTTTGCAGTCAGTTGTAAGTAGGGCCCGGATTTTAATAAAATGTCATATTTTTATGAGTTGTCAGAGACGATGCCGATTAATAATTAAGTGCATTGTGCAATAAATTTCTGGTAAGTAATTTTACAAATTTTATTTGTTATTTTAAGTCATTTTATTTATTTTTGTACTTTTATACGTCAGTTTTTAAATAATCTGTGGTTAAATGTTCATATTTTTTACTTTTTTTTGTTTTGCTATCTTGTGTTATTGTGCTCAGGCAAGTCAGTGAGAAACCACAGTGCGGGTTGCCTCAATATAACGTGAAACCACTGTGCTCTGCCTCCACATGGATTGATTCGGGACTTCCCCTTCAATGCGGGAATCTTTCGATTTGTAATATTTCCGTTTGTCTCACGAGAGTAGCGTTTCTGTACGGTTGTGTTGATTTTCATGCAGTGCAAAATGTCAAAACAAAAGTGTCTAGTGCTACCCGTTTAAAACAGTATGTACAGAATTCAGTGAACAAGTATTTTCTACTGTACGGAGTGTATTATTTTGCAAGGTGTGCGAAATTAAAGTTGCTGCAGATAAACGTTTCACAGTACATCAACATATCGGGCGCAAGAAACATTTGCGGGCTCTTAAAAATGTGAACAAAAGAAAAATGTCTCAATTACTGTTAAAACAAATTGCTTCCACATCAAATAACAAGTCATCTATTATTTTTAAAGAATTATGTGAAGTGTTTGTCAGTCCAAATATTCAATTAGAAAAACTAAACAATTCTAAACTGTGTGATTTCCTTGAACGCCATACATCACACTGTTCCAGACGAATCAACATTGCGTAAAAATATTTAATAAAATGTTATGAAGACACATTAAACCACATAAAACAGTGTTAGCTGACAACCACCCATCGTTCACTTTGATAACTTAAGAATGACCATGGTGGTGTATTGCAATGCCAACTAAAGTATGTTTAGATAATAAATTTCCATATTAGTTTAATAGAAATGAGATTGACCTAGTGATAATTATTATTTTTTTAATTATTTTATATTAGGCCTACTACTAAGAACAGGAATTGCTTTAAAATAGTTAACCCAATCAATAATAATAATTATTTCTCTTAGACCATTTATAATTAATAAATTAATAATTATTAATGACGGTAGTTAATTATTATGAAATTTATAATTTTCAGTATGCCATTTTATATACTTTTAGGTCATTTTAAGGGAATATTATAGGTCATATTGGCGGGGGACCGTAACGGGCCACTGGGCCTAATACTTGAAAGGACGATGATGATGATGGTATTTTAAACATTTTAAGGCCATAAACATCCAGGCCCTAGTTATAAGTAAGACTAGGGCTTTTAAGTAATAAAGGACAAGTTTGCAATATAGTTAGTACACTGCTCAAAACAATTAGGGGATATTGTAGAATAACCTATTAAGACTATGTTTTTGGAATAGTATTAGATGCAATCACGTTCTATTACTCCAAGATAATGTAAATAAGAGTTTGAAGTTGTTACGTAACCTCGGTACCACACCAGAGGGCAGTGTCTGTACTTTTGATGTGAAAGGGCGGTGTGGGGGTGAATGTTTTGTTGCTGTTTTTAAATCCAGTCCAGTTTTCAGTTAGTGAATGACTTGCCTTAGGGACAGTGATGCATCGACAACGTGATTTACCTGAACCAATAGTTTGGAGGGCCATAGGAAGGATGGAAGCTGGACAGACACAACAAGAGGTGGCACAAGCCATTGGGGTGTCTCAAAGCGTGATTTCCAGTCTTTGGAATCATTTTCAAAGAACATACTGTTCACAGAAGAGCCGGACAAGGTCGACCAAGGGCAACAACAGCAAGGGATGACCGTTACCTCTTGTTAACAGCCCGTCTGAATAGACAGCAGAATGCAACTCAACGAAATACACTTCAAACAGCAACAGGACGCAGGGTGTCAACTCAAACTGTCCCTAATTGACTGCATGGAAGTGGTCTCTATGCCCGTAGGCCCATGGTGTGTACCAGGTTAACTCCACAACACCGTAGAGATCGCAGAAACTGGGCGGAGGAACATCGTGGGTGGAGGCATGCTGAATGGAGATCAGTTCTTTTTTCTGATGAGTCGCGATTTAACATGGAATGTGATAGTCGGCGTGTATTCATCTGGAGAGAAAAAGGGACACGAAACAATCCAGCTTTTATACGTGAAAGATCCCCATATGGTGGCGGTGGATTGATGGTGTAGGCAGGAGTCAGTAGTGGTGGACGTACGGACCTCTACGTTATCCAAGGTGGTACTTTGGCTGCGGTAAAGTATAGAGATGAGATTCTCCGACCTTTTGTCGTGCCTTATGCTGATGCCATAGGTGATTCTTTTCTTTTTATGGACGATAATGCACGACCCCACAGAACTGGCTTGGTGGACGACATGCTGGAAGTGGAGGGTATCGAGCGTATGCAATGGCCAGCTTCCTCCCCGGACTTAAATCCGATTGAGCATGTGTGGGATGCATTAGGCAGGTGCATTGCAGGCAGACCAGCACCTCCCACAACTGTTCCAGAGCTGCACAATGCTCTTATGGAAGAGTGGCCACGTATCGCCCAAGAACTCATTGCTAACCTCATTGCATCAATGCCATACAGGTGTGAGGCAGTGCTGGCCGTTCGAGGAGACCATACACCATACTAAAGAAACATTTTCACCCATGTTAATGTTGCTTTGTTTGTTTGCCATATTCCTAATCAGGATCTCTTTGACATCTGGTGTGGTACAGAGGTTACGTAATGACTTCAAACTCTTGTTGACATTCTTTTGGAGTAATAGAAAGTGATTGCATCTAATACTGTTCCTAAAAACATAGTCTTAATAGGTCATTCTACAATATCCCCTAATTTTTTGAGCAGTGTATATATTATTCAATTGTTTGTGTGTGAAACCAAGATAAAAGACGCCAGAAGTCTAACTGGTGCATACAAGAAATAAGAACTGAAATGAGAACAAAAGAACTGGAGGATATGGAGTGGATAGATAGAAACAAGAGGAGAAGTAAAATAAAACTTTAGGCACAGAAAGATTTGTAAACATATAAAATCTGTATATAAAGAATAATAATAATAATCTATCTATCTTCGAGTTTTTACAGCTGCTGCCGTCTTTCCATGCCAAACCTCCAAACCTACGATCTTGGATATCTTCAATGTTTATAGCTTGCATTACTGTCCTCATATTTTCCTTCCATGTTATAATAATAATAATAATAATAATAATAATAATAATAAATATTATTATTATTTTTAACCAATACAAAGTTCAGGCCTACTGATCTATTCCAGCATTAAGATAAAAATTGTTCTTTCCAACGTATCGAACCTTACTTCGTAATTCTGACGGTGTGTATTAATGTAATATTTTGGGGATCCGCTTTTCAGATATTGTGGTTAAATATTCTTGCAAACTTTTTTCTCATTTATTCTATTCCTTCTATTAAATTAAATAACCCTAATGGTTGTGATACGTTTATTTATCTAGTATAGATTAACCTGTTAGTGTTTAAAGAAAGTTAATTTCCGCATAGTGATGATGATGATGATGATGATGATAATAATAATAATAATAATAATAATAATAATAATAATAATAATTCCATTAACTCAGTTAAATCTCTCATCTTATAAGTACTTTTTACATGCCACACGCCATCAGGACATTAAAGTGGCACGACATGTCGGGAGTGAAATTTTAAACAATGGAACACACTCATGTTGTTTTGACTTCAAAAATTTATGAATGACTTCCCCGAATGAATGATATGCTCAATGTCAGAGCTTCCTCTGAGACAATACAATATTTAGAAGAAACACAATTCATACACACACATTCCTACTAAATATGACGAATGTGATAATGGTGATTATGATAACCAGATGATTTTTCGGGACCGTTTGGGCCTTAAAGGTTGCTGACATTTGACTTATAGGCGAGGAAAAATTCCGAAAAAAGTATTACGCAGGAAACTTGTTCCTACAGGTGATCGAACCCAGGCCCACTGCATACGAGGTAGCGACGCTTCCCCGAGACCACAGCGGTGGAATAATAATAAATAAATAATAATAATAATAATAAGAAGAAGAAGAAAAGAAGAAGAGAAGAAGAAGAAGAATATAGAAGGAAGAATAGAAGAAGAAGGAAGAAGAAGGAGAAGAAGAAGGAGAAGAAGAAGAAGAAGAAGAGGAAGAATAAGAAGAAGGAGAGAAGAAGGTAAGAAAAGGAGAATAGAAAAGGGGATGACGAAGGAGAAGAGGAATGAGGAGAAGGAGAAAGAGGAGGAAAGAAGGAGAAGAGGAGAAGAAAGAGAAAAGGAGAAGGATAAGAAGAACAGAAGAAGGAGACGAAGAATAAGAACAGAAGAATGAGAAGAAGAAGACGAACAGAAGAAGGAGAAGAAGAAGAAGAACAGAAGAAGGAGAAGAAGAAGACGAACAGAAGAGGAGAAGAAGAAGAAGAACAGAAGAAGGAGAAGAATTTTTTTTTTATAATAGTAGTATTATGAGGGGTTGATGGAGGATGTATATTAGTAGGTTAGGTAGTATGGTTATAGGATTAGGTTATTAGTAGTTAGGGTAGGAGGAGGAGAGGATGATGAGAGGGTAGGATTAATGATTATTATATGATTATTGTATATTATGTATTATATTATTGTATTATTAGTTATGTTATTATTATATCATTATTATTATTATTTATATTATGTTATGTATATATTTTATGATTATTTATGTTATTATTATATTATTATTATTATTATTATTATTATTATTATATACAGACAACTAGGGTGATATATTCATACAGTTACTAGAATGCCAGAGAAAAGATTACGCAGACAAGCTTTGGATTGGATTACACCTGGTAAAGGAAAGAAAGGTCGACCTAGATTTAAATGGATGGATGATATAAGAAGAGATATCAGGGAGATAGGTCAGGAAGAATTGGAAGGGAGGATAGAGAAGACCAGTGAGAAAAGATCCATCCATCCATAGTAATTCTGCCCGATGGCAGGTCTTTTATTGCAATCTTAGCATTTTTAATCTATGCTTTGCAGCTTTACAATAGAATTATAGATGTGGTAGCTTCGTGTTGCTTTCCACATCGGTGAAGGTTGATGATAATGATAAGGATTATGATGATTATGGCCGGATGATTTTCGGAGACCGTTGGGCCCTAAACGTCCTGACATTTGTCTTACAGGTGAGGAAAAAACCCGAAAAAACCCGAAAAAACCTCACCCAGGAGCCTGTCCCGACCAGGATTCAAACCCGGGCCAGCTACATGAAAAGGCAGTACGCTACCTCTACACCACAGCGGTGGACCTAGAAAGAAGGTAAAGAATTTAAAACTCTGGGGACTGGAAGACGTTTTATTACATTGTAAACGTGTTTATAAATAAATAAATAAATAAATAAATAAATAAATAAATAAATAAATAAATAAATAAATAAATAAATAAATAATTACTAGTATTATCATTATCATCCTTCCCCTATCAAAAATCCTAGAAACAAAACCTATCATAGTAGCTAGTTAGGTACTTCGAAATTGTAATTTTATCGTAAAAAGTTCGGATTGTATTGTTATGTTATAATGTTGCATGATTTTTAAGCTATGATGAGGATATCCTGAAGAAGATACTGTAGCTCAAGAGAACAGGACGAGGCGGTGAAAAGCAAGTGGACTGGTGTTGCAACTGGAACCGTGCCCGAATCGATTGTCAGATTGTGGATTACAAGAATGCCATGGTATAGCAGCTAGAAACCAAGATGAAACTATAACTAAAAAAAAAAGAAGCCAGGAGTAATTTTTTTTTAACCTTTTGCATGATTCCCTTCCATATCAACGTAAAAGATGGAAAGCGTAAAATAAAGAGGCAAGGTTACAGGTCTAATTGTTTTAATCACACAGCCCCAACTGTTTTATTTGCATGTGTGTAGTATCCTAATATAAGAAATTGGGACTGGAAGATCATCAACAACAACAAGGATTAACCCCAATGGCCTATTCCGATCTCATTATAGGTCGAATTGGTCCTTCCATCTCTTCAATGGTCTTCCCAACAATCTTCTCCCTTTTGGCTTATAATTATACATTCTTCTTGGTATGCGTTGTTCATTCATTCGTAATACGTGCTGAAGGTAAGCATTTTGATAGTATGTTATTCTTTCACAGAGATTAAATGTATTAAGTTCTGTTCTTTATATCTTCGTTTTTCTTTTTATCGGTCCTTTGGTATCCTGGTATTGCTCTCAACATCTTCATTTCTGCAGCCTCTATTTGTTTATTATCTGCCTTTGTTAATATCCAGGTTTCACATCCATAGATAAGAGATGGAACTGTCAAAACTTTGTAAAATTTTAAAATAGTTTATTTTCTAGTTATATACAATAAAGTGCGTTTAATTGTGCCACATAGATAATTAAATCGTTGTAGTTTAGTGCGTTTATCTACATTTCTGTCATTACCTAAATGACAACCCAAATAATTGAAATTCTGAACTTTGGTTTATAATTACATTGTTTATCACTATTTTTGTTCTTATTTCACATTTTCATTTCAGAGCTAATATTTTTGTTTTAGATGTAGATATTCATAACTTGTATTTTAGAGAGATATTATTTAAAGTATAAAGGAATTGTTGTAAAGACGAAATTAATATCATTAAAAGTAAATATATGGTCACACATAGAAATACATTATATAGTGGAAATGGACAGCTAATGACAAATGAACGAAATTTTGAAGAAGTGGTTGAATTCAAATACCTACGAACAATAATAAAAAATAGGAATGAGTTCCCAATGTAATTAAACATAGGCTCAATTCTGGAAATGCATGCTATTTTACATTACAATGGATTCTTGTCGTCCCAACTCCATCCAAAAAACATTAAACTGAAAATATATAAAACTGTTATTCTCCCAGATATATTATATGGATGCGAAACATGGACTCTTACTTTAAGGGAGAAAAGGAGATTACGAGTATTTAAGAATAAAGTTCTTAGGAATATTTTTGGACCAAAGAGAGATGAACAGATAGGTAAATGGAGAAGACTTAATAACAGTAAACTACAAAGTTTTTATACGAAGCCAGATATAATAAAAACATTTAAGTCTCGTAGACTGCAATGGGCAGGACATGTGGCACGAATGGGGAATGACATATGTGAATGGTAGCTTCTCGTAGGAAAAACCGGAGGGATACGCCCAGTTGGTAGACCAAAAATGAGGTGGGAGAATAACATTAACTATGATTTGAGGGAAGTAGATTAATAGGGGATGATTGGAAAACATTAGCTCAGGATAGGGATGTATGGAGAGCTTGTGTCCGCGAGGCCATGAATCTACGGGTTCGAAAGTATAGTTAGTTAGTTAGTAGCCTATTATTAAAGAAATCACTGGCAGTTACAATCAATGTATTGATTAAACTTAATATTAGGATCAAATCCTTTGATCTCCGATCTTCTGTTAAATGAAAGACAGGAATAACTAAAGCAATGGTCTATTTTAGAAACAAAGAGATGTTGAGATGTAAATCAGTCATGAACAAAGATGCTTTCACGTTGAGCTTTTTCAGTTCTTATTTAAATTTAATCCGTGGATAAAATCACTGATTATATTCACCCCGTATCCGGTAACCGGATATTTCCATCAGCCATAAACAGAACAAGACTAAATTAGTTAAAACGAAATGTAATTGAAACATATGTTTTCCTTTAAAATATATTCTTCCAGCTCAAAGTACGGTATCTTTGCGACTTCTCTACAGGAGATCTGATTATTATGCACTATACTGAGACCTTCACCTTCTTTTGTATATTTTCAATCTGAATTTGAACTATTTTAGTATTAATCTAAGACATTTTAGTGTGTTCGAGTATTTGTAATTTTTATTAACAGCATCACCTACTGTCAGACCTTTTTATCATAAGTAATGCCACGAGTGATTTTTAATTTATCTAGAGAATTTGGAAATCAAGTGTGGCATTTGTTAGGACTATTTAACGAATAAAATTATGCTGTTTACTCACAAATCATTATTTAAGTATAGTTATTTTAAAATATTTATACATTTAATAATGAAAATAAATGAGAAACGTTTATGTTTCATTTGTCCATCACTGCAACTAGATCATATTATTTATTGCTAAAGGATCGCAATATTTTAAGAATGCATTCTAGTGGAGAAAAAATGAAACACATCAAACTGTTTATTATTTAATTCCTGATGTCCTATGATGTAAATATGTCAATTATATTTTTCTGGAACGTTAATTCCTCGGAATTAACACGTTTAAGTGCAAACAGTGTTTTTTTTTTATTGTGGTAAAGTCAATTGCTGTAAATGTTTTTCTATTATAACCCGCAAGCAGTATCTGCTTACATTCATGAAATATATATATATATATATATATATATATATAATCTGGGTGTCATTTCTTTCTAACATTCTTACATTTTAATATATAAATTTGCACCGGTTGCTCATGGTAGGGAAGAAGATCTCAGGGTTGTGAACTGCATATAAGCAGAAACAACGTAAATTTACCACTCAAATTTTAACGAGTGTATAAAACTATTAACGGAGAAATACAATTTTTGCTATTACACTTATTCTTATCTAAGAGTGGAATCGATGAAGCTATTCTGAAGTCCACGTGCTTGATTCAAAATATTTTCAAAGTCCACATTTTTAGAAGATTAAATCTTTACAAGGTTCTAAATAACTTTAAATTTAGCAAGTTCTCGGACGATTCTAAATTTAAACTGTATCGGAGATCGCGGTCTATAGATATACGATGTTATAACACTGAATACAGAGTGACCGAGAGTGAGGAAATTTTGATATGCGTTCTCGCTTAAAAAGAAGACGGCTCCTCTTACTTCATCAATCCCACTCGATACAATTTTAATATACATTTATTACAGTACATCTTATTCGCTAGTTATGTGTTCCTTTAGAGGGGGGTTTGCGCCCTTGGAATTTCTGAAATGTAAATTTGTTAACACCGCTATGAGTATTTTGATAATTTACACGTGTAATTCTTTTACGTGTAAACGCTATCCTTAATTCTTGGAATTACTGGTCAGAGGCGTTAACTAGCGTTTTCTGAGAACTGAGTTATAATTGCCCTTTACAAAAATTGTCCTAATGCAAAACACTGAGAAACGAATTCGAAGATTCTTGCTCTATAGCCAAAAACACTGACCACAAGACAAGAAAGAAGGTCGAGTTATGCAACTACACAAGTAAAGACATTTAAATGTTATATTTGAAGAGAAAAATTATACGCTCAGACCGGGACTTGAACCCGGGACCCTTGGTTCTCTAGACCAAGTGCTCTACCAACTGAGCTACCTGAGCAAGTACCGATCTAAACGCAAATCTTTCTCTATATACATTGTAATTCCCGTCATCCAAATGCTATGAAGCCATGCTTCTACTTGCAAATGGCGGCTCCTTTATTAAGAAGACATATTTGGGAATTATACATTACAGCCAGTACGGCTTTTTCCATGTTTTTATTATTGGTTTCGTACATCTCAATGATGGATAAATCATATTTGAAGAGAAAAGCAAGTAGAAGCATGGCTTCATAGCATTTGGTTGACGGGAATTACAATGTATATAGAGAAAGATTTGCGTTTAGATCGGTACTTGCTCAGGTAGCTCAGTTGGTAGAGCACTTGGTCTAGAGAACCAAGGGTCCCGGGTTCAAGTCCCGGTCTGAGCGTATAATTTTTCTCTTCAAATATGATTTATCCATCATTGAGATGTACGAAACCAATAATAAAAACATGGAAAAAGCCGTACTGGCTGTAATGTATAATTCCCAAATATGTCTTCTTAATAAAGGAGCCGCTATTTGCAAGATAGAAGCATGGCTTCATAGCATTTGGTTGACGGGAATTACAATGTATATAGAGAAAGATTTGCGTTTAGATCGGTTCTTGCTCAGGTAGCTCAGTTGGTAGAGCACTTGGTCTAGAGAACCAAGGGTCCCGGGTTCAAGTCCCGGTCTGAGCGTATAATTTTTCTCTTCAAATATGATTTATCCATCATTGAGATGTACGAAACCAATAATAAAAACATGGAAAAAGCCGTACTGGCTGTAATGTATAATTCCCAAATATGTCTTCTTAATAAAGGAGCCGCTATTTGCAAGATAGAAGCATGGCTTCATAGCATTTGGTTGACGGGAATTACAATGTATATAGAAAAAGATTTGCGTTAAGATCGGTACTTGCTCAGGTAGCTCAGTTGGTAGAGCACTTGGTCTAGAGAACCAAGGGTCCCGGGTTCAAGTCCCGGTCTGAGCGTATAATTTTTCTCTTCAAATATGATTTATCCATCATTGAGATGTACGAAACCAATAATAAAAACATGGAAAAAGCCGTACTGGCTGTAATGTATAATTCCCAAATATGTCTTCTTAATAAAGGAGCCGCTATTTGCAAGATAGAAGCATGGCTTCATAGCATTTGGTTGACGGGAATTACAATGTATATAGAGAAAGATTTGCGTTTAGATCGGTTCTTGCTCAGGTAGCTCAGTTGGTAGAGCACTTGGTCTAGAGAACCAAGGGTCCCGGATTCAAGTCCCGGTCTGAGCGTATAATTTTTCTCTTCAAATATGATTTATCCATCATTGAGATGTACGAAACCAATAATAAAAACATGGAAAAAGCCGTACTGGCTGTAATGTATAATTCCCAAATATGTCTTCTTAATAAAGGAGCCGCTATTTGCAAGATAGAAGCATGGCTTCATAGCATTTGGTTGACGGGAATTACAATGTATATAGAAAAAGATTTGCGTTAAGATCGGTACTTGCTCAGGTAGCTCAGTTGGTAGAGCACTTGGTCTAGAGAACCAAGGGTCCCGGGTTCAAGTCCCGGTCTGAGCGTATAATTTTTCTCTTCAAATATGATTTATCCATCATTGAGATGTACGAAATCAATAATAAAAACATTTAAATGTGTTTCTTAGAATTACTTTTTTATGCATCTAGTCATAAATGATGAATACTTAATATAAAAAGTAAAGTGATCCCACAACAGACCCGGAGGCCCTTGGGGTAGTAGGTTAAGGCTCCCACGTTTTTTCCTAGACAATCGGCACTTTATGTCAGCCGGGTTGTCAGCCCTGCGTGACGGCCGCCTTTACCCCCAGAACATGCGTCTGGTACTCATTTCCGTTAGAGGCTGAGTCGACCCAGGGCCATAGTGCCGCCAGGGGGTTTGGGTCAGTTTAAAAATACTGACCCCAACGGGACTTGAACCCTCGACCCTCCGGCTTGTAGCTCAGTGCCTTAACCACTACGCTACGCTAACATAATGTAATCAAAATGTCTGTCGCCGTATCGATTGGGACTCTACTTTCCAACTCGGGCGGCCAGGGTACAATTCAGGTATTTTAAATCTCCAGCTTGGGACTGGACCTGTTATCCTGTGTTTGTATGAAAATTAAGAAAAGAAGTAAAGGTAAAAAAAGGAAGAAAAAAGTCTTATTTTCTACAAATATCTAGAAATCGTTTTGCACTGAGAAATGCATGATCCTGAATTCAGGATCCTTCAGATCAGAAAGAAATCCCAGAATATCATTAATCATTGGTCTTAAAGATAGGTTACATTCATTATTTTCAATTCTGTCATTTCTACGACGGATCTAAATTAAGATTAAAGATCCTTTGCCTTTCATCGGCAATGGTATGTTCCATGAATCGATACTTGAGATAGTCGGGTGATTTGCAGGAGACAGATGGGAGTGGAGAGAACAAACATTAGATAAAGTGAATGTTTACACGTAGCAGAGGATGTTTTCTGTGTCTTTCTTTCCCTTCATCCATACTCCGCCCTCTGAGTTCTCTGTCGTCTTATACTTCTCATTGCCTCTCTCTTGAGAGAAGCCTGTCATCTAGATGAAAGATTAATTAATTTTCACTTAATTATTTTTCACCTCGTACGACAAACCTTATTGAAAAAGAATATTATGTTTTAATTTCCTTTTTAGTAGTACTTTACAGTCTACAAGAAGAGTGGTTATTTTGTCAGTTAAGAAATTGTTTATCTTTACATATTTCATTCATTTTGATACAGCCGGGAATTTTAGCCTGGAATTACACGAATAAAAAATTAAATTATTGAATGATTTTATTAACTAACTCACTGGCATTATCGAAACCTTAGGTTCATGGCCGCGCGGACAGACGCTCTCCATACATCGCTATCCTGGGCTAATGTTTTCCAAACATCCCTTGTGTAATCTACTTCCCTCAAATCATAATTAATGTTATTCTCCCACCTCATTCTTGGTCTACCAACTGGACGTTTTCCCTCCGGTTTTCCTTCAAGAAGCTTCCATGCACGTCTTTCATTCCCCATTCGTGCCACATGTCCTCCCCATCGCAGTCTACGAAACTTAACTGTTCTTATTATATCTGGCTTCCTATAAAGACCATGTAATTCAGTGTCATGTAGTCTTCACCATTCACCTGTCTGTTCATCTCTCTTTGGTCCAAAAATTTTCCTAAGACCTTTATTCTCAAATACTTGAAATCTTCTTTCTTCCCTTAAAGTAAGAGTCCATGTTTCGCATCTATATAATATAACTGGTAGAATAATAGTTTTATTTATTCTCATTTTCACGTTTTTTGAAAGGAGTTGGGGGAATGATTTTATTACAGAAAATAATTATTAAATTTTGTTTGACAGATCGAATTGACTAAAACAGTTGCGTTTGAGATTAATAATTGGGAAGTACCAGATTTAAATCTTGAAGCCTCTTATTTCAGGCTTCACGTGTTTTTAACATGCTGTAAATCTACAACATGAGACTCATGTTTTACGTCCCTTCTGAAAGAAGCCATATTAATGTTTTTTTTTTGTTCTGGAAAAATGAGTCTGAATCCTCAACTTCAGGTCCAGGAGCAGGCAGGGTAGCATTTAGACCACCAGGGACTGACAATGAAAATTACTGTGGTGTAAACATATTAATAGCCAATTCGTTCTTTACAGGAACTAATTTGAGCAAAACAGAAAGAACATTTTGTTTAATCTGCCGTAGAAATGGCTCATAAAATTACATTTTTAAACTTCAGAAAATCGTTTAAAACTTTTTTTTTAAACTTTAATTAAACTACATCACTGTTTGCTTATATGATGAGTAAAGTCACAATTCTTAGAACCGGATCATGTTTACGGGTTTCTGTTACGTTTCGTGGAAAGGGTTGAATTACATAATCCACTCGAGCAGGCCTTGTAACATTAAATGACAGCGAATATATATTCTTATATTCATTCATTCCATAGTAATTCTGCCTGAGGGCAGGTCTTTCACTGCAATCATAGAATTTTCATGCCATGCTTTGCAGCTTAACTAGGGAGTTGTAGATGTGGTAGCTTCCTATTGCTTTCCACACCGGCGAAGCATGATGATGATAATGATAAGGATGGTGATGATGATGATGGCCATATGATTTCGGGGACCGTTTGTGCCTTAAAGTTTTCCTGGCATTTGTCTTACGGGTGAGGAAAAACCCCGAAAAAACCTCACCCAGAAAAACTGCCCCGACCGGGGATCGAATCCGGACCCACTGCGTGACAAGGCATCACGCTACCTGGAGACCCCAGCGGTGGACTATTCTAATATAAAATAAAATAAAATAAAATAAAATAAAACATCTAAAATTAAATTATAGGAAATAAAATCATTAACAATATTGGAAAGGGAATGAAATTAACAAATATAGTCCAATTTACTATAGGTTTTCCATTTTACAGCTGTACGCCCTTAATTTCTGCTTTCCGGAGATTCCTTATCTTCCCATTGTCCTTCTTCCATACTCCTCTTTTTCATATACTCCCTCATACTATGTTATTCAGCTTCTCCCTCTCTTCCTTCTACCTGGTACCATAGAATATAACACCCGTTTAGGCCACTATTCTTCCGACATCCGTTGTATATACCCATACCACTGTAAAACTCTTTGTTATCCTATCGATAACAGTTTATTGTGCATCCATTTGTCTGATATATGTATTTGTAATATGTTGTAGCCTGGATATTCCCATACGTCTCCGTAATCCATCCATTCTGCCGCCAAGACTCTTTTCTGCATCTTTCCATTTATTGTCCAGTTTTCTGACTCATATGAAAGTACACTTTCTATTATAGTTTGTACAATTTATTTTTTGTTTCTCTGGTCAGATTACTATTCCATTAAATATATTTAAATTCTTCAACACATTTAATTACCATATTATTTATTAGTAGGCCTTCTGATATTCCTCCGATTACCATACATTCTGTTTTAATATAATTTATTTTTAGTCTCCCTGAGGCTCGTATTTGGTATCGAATAAATGGTAACAAGAGAAGGAATAAGAATATGATATTATGTAAATAATAAATATGACATTTATATGAATCGAATGTTGATATTAATTTACATTAAAACACATTAAACTAATATAATATGACAACTATCCTATTATACGCATGAATGAATATGAGACCAGTAACATTAACATAGGCTACTTAACTAATGCCCCAAATGGCAGTCAATAACCAATCATATTTCAATGTATTTTGATTTACAACCAATCACAGTAGTTTTTCACCTCGATTTTATCACTTTCATTTTATTAAGTGGCTCCCAGATTGTATATATAGTACACGAATGTAACCAGATTCTGCTTGCGAGATTGTATTGTAAGCCTATATTTTCCCTTTACAGATATTTAGGTACTCTCCCCTAGAGGGAAGAATTTGAACCATATTAATTTAGTTACACTTGTTTTCGTATAGATGTCATTTTGAGTGATCCGTGGTCAGCGTTCAGCCTCATACTGACATCTAGGAAACCAAGGTAGTTCTAGGACGGGAAAATTCGGTAAATTTTGCTTAGAGGCCTTTTCATTCAGGCTTAAGGATTTTTTACGAGCCTGAAAATCTTCAGATTCGGGACCCACGGCTTATAAAGTCCCTCCTGGAGGACTTGCTCCTTGGATTTTTCCGTCCTAAAAAATCCATCGACCCCGGCCGGGTTTGAACCCGCGACCCTCGGGACCAGAGGCAAGGAGCATAACCACTAAAACAAAAACTTTCTTAAACTATTATTTTCCAGGAATTAACGTTCCAGAAAACTATAATTGACATATTTACATCATAGGACATCAGAAATTAATTAATAATCTGTAATGACGTGTTTCATTTTTTTCTCCACTAGGGTGCATTCTTACAATATTGCGATTCTATTTGGCAATAAATATGATCTGGTTGCATTGATGAACAAATGAAACATAACGTTTCTCATTTGTTTTCAAACATCGCTGTTTACATTAAATATATAAATACTTTAAAATAACTATATTTAAATAATGATTTGTGAGTAAACAACTTATTTTTTTTCCATAAATAGTTCTAACAAATGCCACTCTTGATTTCTAAATCCTCTAGATAAACTCGAAATCACTCGTGGCATTACTTATGATAAAAAACTGTACAGAGCCAGTTTTATCGTGTTTTACATATACAATAAACTGTCCATGCACTATAAAAGATTAGGCATTTATATACATTTTTAATATGTTTTTATAAATATTATTCCCTGAGAGTAGTTTATATGAATCATCATCATAGTACATTCACGAATTTAGGTCATTTGTTAACCTGTTTCGGCCTCAAGAGAAACACCATCCAGACGTCTTTTAAGTTGACGTCTTGGTCTTCTTCTTTTTGCAGGTTAATATCTTAGCATTTGTTTGGGTATCCTGTGATATTCCATTCGATGAGCATGTTGCATCCATCTTGACTTATAATCAGATATTTTGTTTTATACAGGTTACATGGGTAATTCTTCTAAGATGTCTATTTTTTTTTGTGATCTAGTAGTGTGTATCCTGCAGTCCTCCGGAGTTATCTAATTTCAGCAGATCTAAGTCTCTGTATAACCTTCTGTTTCACGTTCATACTTCGCTACCATACAATAGAGTTGGAAGAGCCAGTGTTTTATATACTTTTAGTCTTTAATGTTTTTGGACTAACTGTGGCTTAAAGATAGAATTTATTAACCCTAAAATTCTTTAAAATTTAGATATTTTTGCACTTACATCGTTTTCTTCTTCATATGTAGTATTGCATCCTAGATATGTAAAATTATACACCTGCTCCAAAATTTTATTGTCAAGTACAATTTTACTTCTGACAGGATCTACACCTTGAAATGCCATAATTTTCGTTTTTTCTGTAGATATCTTCAATCCACATTCTTCTGTAATTTTGTTAAGTTCATATAGATCTTTCTGCGGATTATCTTCTGAATTTGCAATTACTATTTGGTCATCTACAAACAATAGGGTGTTTAATTTTGTATTTTCTGATATTCTTATTCCAAATTTATGTTTCTTGTTCCAGCAACATACTCGTATTAATTCGTTGATATAAATCGCAAAGAGAGTTAGTAATATTAATCACAAGAATAATTAATCCTTATCTCAGTCAAATAATATTTATTTATTCAAGTCGACGTTTTAATCTCCTTGTGTGAGATCATTTCTTGAAGATAATCTCACACAAGGAGATTGAAACATTGACTTGAATAAATTAATTTTTTGACTGAGATAACGATTAATTATTGTTGTTGTTATTATTATTATTATTATTATTATTATTAATGTAAATTGTTATCTTCCTGGAAATAATTAGAAAACATTGTACAACAAACAAATTTAAATTCCTAATGACCCATCCTCTAAATTCAGAGAAATATGAACAAACGCATGAACGAAAATTAATATCCAGTGGGATGTAAAGCATCAAAATAAAAATGGTAAACATTTGTATATGATTGTCAGTTAACTATTGGAGTACGTCCCAATATTGAAATAATGGGAAGGAACAGATTTTGCTGAAAACTGAGCACAAGTTACTCACTCACAGATACGCATCTGCTGAAGAATCATTAGGGCGAGATAGGAAAGCGCTCTTCGCTAGTGTCCGGGCGTCGAGCTAAGTAGAATTACCGACTAGAATCTTGTAAAATAAATTGGACTTAATAAAAATTATTGAATAAACTGAAGATTTTAAAAGGTTTAGTACAAATGCCTAATCCAGAATAAGAGAAGAATTGTCAATCTACCATTAAGGGAATTCTAGTAGCCACCGATTTTACAGAAGCTATTAAATTAAACGACAATCTGAATATAAATACGTTCGGTTAAACCAAGGATTTATATAATAAAATTTAGACTCGCGACGGTATCTCCAGGCATTGTAATTGCTTGCATTAAGTTATTCAATTATCGTTTATAACTTAACGAATTTGAAGAACCACGAACAATTAAGTGAATTATTTAACAACCCCCTGAATATTCCATGCTCTTGACCAACCCTGAAAATAAGACAAACTCATCGCTCCTGCCATTAATCCTAGGGTCTACACGCAGAACCAATATTAACACGTAGGGGGTATGTAGTTATTGGTTCTGCGAATAGGCTCACTCGAAGATGGATCACGTTATTCATCCATTTCCATGTAAATTAATAGAGACCTATAAACACGATGCGGTTCTAAGAATTATAGCTTTATTGATGAGCATTAGCACTGAACCATATCCAGGCCTATCCTGAAGGAGAGAAAAGAGACATTTGCCTTAAAAAACTTTAAATACATAATTCATCTTAGTTTCGCTTATATTAATAATTAAGATATTTCAATTTTTTTGAATTATCGATGCATTAGGACGAAAATGGATAGAAGGGCGTCGCTAGTATAGAGATCTGGAAAACATAAAACTACGCTTAGAGCGTTCAGTCCGCAAAAGATGAAAAGTGGAGCACAATGCGAAATCAATTTAACACATTTACTTAAACAAATTTTATTAATCTGCTAGCAGTACTTCTCCCTTCACTCGTGGCATGGTTAACTCTAGTTCACTCTAGTTCACTCGTTGTTAGTTAAACCAAACCCTACCACGTATACCACTGAATTAGGTATAACTTAAAAAAGAAACTGAGGTACTTGTGACATAGACTTGATGTCAATAACCTAGTTTCGAAATACGCCGATCCTATTCTGCTCTTTGTAGAATGGTATTGTATATTTGTGCTGGTTTAGTAGAAGACAAGGCTTCATGGCCTTAACTCAGAGTAAAAAAACATTATTATTGTTATTATTAACGTCCCCGCTGTGGTCTCGAGGTAGCGTGCTGCCTTGTCACGCAGCGGGCCCGGACTCGATTTCCGGTCGGGACAGGCTCCTGGGTGAGGTTTTTCCGGAGTTTTTCCTAACCTGTAAGTCAAATGTCAGGAAGCCCAGGGCCCAACTATCCTCGAAAATTATCGGTCATCATCATTCTTATCATTTCACCGGTGTGGAAAGCAAGGGAAGCTATTATCGCCTCACTATGGTGCTTAACAAGCGGCTCGCTTTGTTTCCCCGCAGCTGTTATGTTATTAGAATACAAAGATCCCGAGTACCGCGAGTACCACGTTGTTACCACATTGCTATCTTCCCTCAGTTTCAATTAAATGGAGCAGTCGATCCAGTTTTAAAACTGTATACCGTAATTAATTGTTATAATTATCAGTGATTTATTGTGATATGTAGCTCGAATAATAATAATACAATATGTATATATCATATTTGTTTAATATATAAGCGATTTCAACATGTGGCGGCCATGGGAAAATGTTTCAGACCCGAACGGTTATTAATATTAATAATAATAATAATATTAATAATAATATTAATAATAATAATAATATTAATAATAATAATAATAATATTAATAATAATAATAATAATAATATTAATAATAATAATAATAATAATAATCAATAATAATAATAATTTAATAATAAATATTAATAATAATAATATATTAATAAAATAATAATCGTTAATAATAATGTCCTCATTCCTCCTCCTCCTCCTCTTCCTCCTCCCTCCTCCTCCTCCTCCTCCTCCTCCTCCTCTGCCTCCTCTCTCCTCTACTTCGCCTCCTCCTCCTCCTCTCCTCCTGTGCCCCCTCCTCCTCTATCCTCCTCCTCCTCTTGCCCCCTCCTCCTCCCTCCTCTCCCTCCTCCTACTCTCATCCCTCCTCCTCCTACCTCCTCCTCCTCCTCCTACTCCTCTTCCTCCCTCCTCCTCCTCCTCTTCCTCCCTCCTCCTCCTCCGCCTCCTCCTCCCTCCTCCTCTTCCTCCCTCCTCTCCTCCTCTCCTCTTCCTCCCTCCTCCTCCTCCTCCTCCTCTTCCTCCCATTCCTCCTCCTCCTCCTCCTCCTACCTACCTCACCTCCTCCTCTGTCCCTTTCCGCCTGCTGTTGTCTGCGTCTTCCCTTCTTGTCCCCCCCTCCCCGCTCGCTCTCCGGTTGGCCGCCTTCGCTTTCTTTACTCCCTCCGCCCCTCTCTCCTTTTCCTTTCCTGTGTCCCCGTTCCCCCCTCCCCCTCCTCCCCCCCCCCTTTCCTCCCTCCGCTCCTCAATGTCTTCTGTCCTTGTGTACTCCCTCGCCCCAATAGCGCTATTAGAAACGTGACAACACCGGCATGTCAAGTATTGCCGCGCGGCACCCGCTTTTATATAAACGGTTAACCATCACAGTGAGGCGATAATACCACACCTAATAATTCCTTAGTAAAGCTGAAAAGCATGGCATGAAAATGCCATGATTGCAGTGAAAGACCTGCCCTAGGGCAGAACACTATAGAGAGATATTGTTATCATCATCATCATGAACTTATCCTCTAACAATCTAACATCTCAGAATTGTTGTTATAGTTGGTGTATTCTAAGAGGATGCTTTATGTTAAATGCTATGTTTCATTCAGGTGAATCTAGTTCAAGTGTTATATAAATTCCTGCAAAACACAATGCGGAACAAATAATTATGGAGAGATAGTGGAAATTAAAAACACATCATGCCTACCCCTGTAAACTATGTCTGGAACTAGCCTCTTCTTCCAAAGTTTTAATTTCTCGTTGTTTTGGTTTGGAGTACAGACAATATACATTAAAAGGTAAAGAAACAATGTTTTATTGTATTTATATCCAATATTTATTACATTTTTTTAAGATAATTGCTACTTCTATGATTCATTAGTTGAGATTCATACTCATTTGTATTCTGAGACTGAATGTATTCAGTTATCAGCCATTTTATATTTGTTTTTAGTATCTGTGTAATTTACCGACTTCATAGAACGTAAATAAAAGTATAGCTGTAGTTGATTGAATAAAACGCAGAGAAAAATCACTAAAGCTGAAGAAAGGTAAATGTGTATGGGCTTATAAACTTCCCACAGATCGCTTTAAATTTTCATTGTTTTCAATTGAATTTATTATGGATGAAACTTTGTTCCTTTCATAGAGGATTACCTTTATTTTTCTATAAACAAGATGAGATAGCTACTTAAAAACTTTACTTTTGTTTTACACATTTCTCTTTTGTTTGAACAGAAACTCTGTGACCAAACCCCACATTAATCGGCTTACATGAAGCGTACATATTATTTTTAATTACGCAGTAAGAAGTCATTGGTTTTTTTGACAGTACATAGATCTAAGTGATATTATTTCACATAAAATAATATTAATATTAACAGGTTTAGTTTCAAAAGTCCCATCGTTATCGCATGGAATTGAAATCGAGCAATTATAGAATTCGGAATTCTATTAAAACTCACATGATTTCCGATTCTCAAGCTGTGCGTACAGTTTTGTAAAATAATTGATTGTTACTATAAATTTTCATTTTCACAATTTGGAATAGCATTGAAATCCATTAGGAATATATGTTGATCTTACTTAGGCTTTGAATATAGTTGAATTGTTAGATAACATTTGAAAGTTTTTGCTATATTTTTCTAAGAAATTTTCAATCATCTAGAAAAAATCCAATCCTGGTCTCGATATATAGTGTGTGTCATACCTGTCTATGAATCCGTGGTTCGTAAGTTAAAACCCGGTCTGAGTAGATAGATTCAAAGCGCAATAAATTCAAGTATGATCCCATATCGTAGATTTACGACTCTATAAAGAATCTAAGGTCCGCCATAAAACAGGCTCTAAACAAATTCGGCCTCTTCGTGCAGAGTTTTGAATTCTAAAAGGAAGCGACTGAGATGTTAAAGGAATTCAGAAACATATATATATATCCACCGCTGTGGTCTCGAGATAGCGTGCTGCCTTGTCACGCAGCGGGCCCGGATTCGATTCCCGGTCAGAACAGGCTCCTGGGCAAGGTTTTTTCCGGGGTTTTCCTCACCTGTAAGACAAATGTCAGGAAGCATAGGGCCCAACGGTCTCCGAAAATCATCCGGCCATCATCATCATATCTTATTATCATGATCATCCTTCACCGGTGTGGAAAACAACGGGAAGCTACCACCCCTATAATTCCCTAGTAAAGCTGCAAAGCATAGCATGAAAATTGCAGTGAAAGACTTGCCCTCGGGCAGAATTACTATGGATGGATGAATGAATATATATATATATATATATATATATATATATATATATGTGTGTGTGTGTGTGTGTGTGTGTGTTTTTCAATCTCTTTACAAGGAAATACGGAATTTCTATTTTTAATAATTGTACTTAAAATGTACGGCTTTAATTCGGTAACTCACGTAAACGTAGTAAAACATCATGTTTTACAGAGTGGGAGTAAAACAAAACTCTCTGTGAAATTTTCAACTTTAAGAAATTGTGAATGTAGTATATGTAAGAGGAGTTACAAAATACATTTTTTAAGTTGTATGTTCTAATAAACTTTAGTCACTAATTATACAAAATAAACTCAACTGAGGTAACTACTAACGCTTCTGCGTGGTGTAAGAGTTTTAATGAGAGTAACTACCAATTCTTTGTTAAGTACAAGTTCGTTCATATTCTACAATATATTTGTGGATGTAGGCACATGAAAATATTTAAAAAAATACATATACTATTCACTTGATGGTTGCCAGTAATGTAAATGTCTCCTGGCCACGTTACGCAGGACAAGTCTAGTGGTGGGGCTGCCACCTTAGAGCCTCTGGACGTGCTCTTCTGTGTATAATCCCCACAGAAAGGGTTGCTCCTTCCGACTTAAGTCGTTGGAGACTTCACTCCTGTTACCCCGAGTATGGGCTCCTTTTAAACTCTGGAGAAAGAGTTGCCACTTCTGCCAGTTCCGCCGAGTTGAAATTTTCCTCCTCTGCCAGTTCGGTCGAGTCGTAGTATTTTCTTCCTCGCCTTCGCGTTCAGACAGAAGGAAAATAGAAACTGCAGAAATGAAGTTCCTACGTTCAGTAGCAGGTGTGAAAATTTTGGACAAGAAAAGAAGTGAGGATATTAGGAATGCTTTAATATTTTCAATTTAACAAACAGAATTGACAACATGAGAAACAACTGGTATGAACATGTCAAGAGAATGCCTACAGATAGAATCCCTCAGCTGTTACTAAAGTACAAACCAATAGGACATAGAAATGTTGGACGCCCATTTACTAGATGGGAGGATTCATTAAATCCCACTTGATGTGAAAACAGGTCAAAAGGCCTAATTTCATGAAGCAGAATAAGAAGAAGAAGAAGACATATACTATTTTGTCAAGCAGAGCAGAAACTTTAATTTTCATATTATGTCAAATTGTATGTGGAATTCAGCTCTATTATATATTTGTTTTGTTTAGATAATTTTCCTTGACATTAATTCTTGTCTGTCAGAATGTTTTATATTTGAAAATTTAATCCTAAATTTGATTTGATTTATATTATTTCCTAAAGTCTTTAATTACCTTCCTCAACTTAGTTTTAATCTGTTCTATATTGTTTTGTTTATTTCATTGGCCTTTATATATATATATATATATATATATATATATATATATATTTATTTATTTATTTATTTAAATATTATATGTGCCAGAATTTATTTTATATCTTGAAACTGACTTCTATTTTTTCTCTCCCTTTAAGTAAAAGTCAGCAATGTAAACTATATATTATACATATATTATATCTGTAAGTGAACTACCCTCGAGCACGAGCACTTGTTCGTAAGGGTGCCAATAATGTATACAAAATTTATTTGTGATTAAAATGTATTCTTATATTACTTTAGCCAGGTAAAATCATAAAAAAACTGAACTACCTGTAAGATCAAGTCTCCCCAACTCATTAAAACTTTCTAAAATATTATAGGCCCTTCTTAGCTGGTTCCATCAGCATAACGTTATTCAGTTCCTGATATAGTTGTGATTATCCTATAGAGGAGGATGTATTTACTAGTTGTATACATGCTCTCAGAAACAAAAAGAAAGGGAAAGGACAGGAAAAATTAGGAATTTATACACATATCTGGAGTGGAGTACCAAAAACTAGTAGAGCAAGAAGAGGTATATCCATTTTGATAAAAAGTAAGTAGGTAAAAAATAGTGTCTTGGGAAGAAATTGATGAAAGAATTATTAAATTAAATATCAAACTTTTTGGTATAGAGCTTATAATAATAAGAGTAGATGCCATAAATGAGGATGCAACAACCATAGAAAAAAATAATTTTTTGACTAACTGTCAGAAATTTTGGACAAACTAAAACAAATCATGAAGTAATAATAACAGGAGATTTTAATAGTCGAGTAGGAAGTAGAATAAAAGATGAAGTGATTGGACCATTTGGGGAAAAAGTGGAAAATGATAATGGAGATAGATTGATAAGTTTATGTAAACAACATGGCTATATGATAACGTATAGTTTCTTCCAACATCGGGAAATACATAAATACACATGGAACAGCCAACGAAAAGTCTCAAATCAATAATCGATTACATAATTTTGAAACAAAAACGTGATATGATAGTGAAAGATGTTAGAGTGTATAGAAAACCAGATTGCGGAAGTGATTATATGCTTTTGGGAAAATTGATAACAAGTAGGAAAAAACAAAATATTGAAGTAACGGAAGACAGAATAAATACAACCCTTTTGAATAAACAAATATATAAAATAAGCTTACTCTATGATGAGAGTAAAAAATATATTTTTCAATGAAGATTAAAACAATAAACTTAATTTAAATTTAAATAAATCTGCAGTGGAAATGTATGATCAATTAAAGGAAAGTATACATTCAGCAGCTTTAGAAGCACTTGGGACAGAAAATCTAGAATTAAAAATAAATAATGAATGGTTTAATCAGGATATTAAAAATTAGTATAAGAAAAAAGAAAGCAGGGATCAACTGGTTATCAGATCACTCAACAACATCTCGAAATGAATATATCACTTTAAAACAAAAAACAAAGGTGAAAGTTAGAAGAACAAAAATGAGTACTGGGATAATATATGCTCGAATATAGATCATTCGATTGGATATGCTAGATCCAAAACAAAATATCAGGAAATCAGAAAGGAAGAAAATAAATATTCAGTTGATAAGACCATCAGAATGGATGCAACATTATAAAGGTTTACTTCAAGAAAATACAAATGAGTTTCAACTTCAAGATACGGATGTAGAATATAAATTTGACACTCCAGAGATAACAGAAGATGAAGTAAAAAGAGCTTTGAAAGAGGCAAAAAATGGTAGAGAACCAGGACCAAGAAATATTTAGACGGAACTCCTAAAACTTGGAGGAGATATTTTAGTAATATTTTTAACAAAACTTTTAAATCAAATTGAAGTTGGAGACGATATCCCAGAAAACTAGAATTTATCGTATGTTACTCCTATTTTTAAATAATGTGATAAAAATCTGTGTTCCAATTATAGAAGTATAAGCGTTTTACCTTCAACAGCTAGGAGTTTTAGTAAAATTATAAATTTTAAACTTAAGGACATAAAATATAACTTAAGAGAAGAACAATGTGGATTCCGGAGTGGAATATCATGTATTGATAATATTTTCTGTATTAGACAATTACAAGAGAAAATCCTAGCAAAAAATAAAGAATTACATATGACCTTTATTGATTTAGAGATGGCATAAGATAGTGTACCTCGACAATTGTTATGGATGGCAATGCGAAATATGAATATCTGTGATAAATGGATTAATATTGTTAGGAGGATTTATAGTAATACAAAAGCTAAAGTAAAATTACAGATTAAATTAACAGAGGAATTCACAGTGAATAAAGGCCTTAAGCATGGTTGCAGTTTGTCACCAATTCTTTTTGACATTTATTTAGACCAGGCTCTTAACTTATGGTATAAAAAATGTTCAGAAATGGGTATTCCTATAGGAGGAAAACTACTGCATTCATTGTTGTTTGCAGATGATCAAATAATTTTTGCAGGGGATGGAGATGATATGAAATATATTTTAAATAAACTAATGGAATAATATAAAAAATGGGGACTGAATATAAATTTACAGAAAACAGAATATATATGTTTGGGAAAGGATGTGGATGACCTCATACTCGAAACAGGGGGAAAAAGTGAATTTTTTAAATATCTTGCGTCAATAATTACAAGTTTAGGTACCTGTGAGAGAGATGTACAGACTAAAATTGAAATGGCAAAAAATGCAACTAAAATATTACATGGAATAATTTGGAACAAAAATATCACAAAGGAAACTAAAATAAAAATTTATAAGAGCATAATACAGAATATTTTGTCATATGGAAGTGAAACTTGGCCTTTGACGGAAGTACAAAAAATAAAATTAGAACAGTTGGATTTGATTATTTTAGAAGCCTCCAAAAAACAAGACAGGATAAAATAAGAAATTAATTCCTTTGGAGAGAAATGAATGCCACCACATCGGTTGTTAAGAGGATTGAAAATCAAACGCTTAAATGGTATGGCAATGTACAAAGAATGGATAATGAAAGATGGCAAAAAAATATATACCAGTGGTCACCCTCAGGTAGAAATAAACGTGGCAGACCTAGATGGAAACTGAAAACCTACGTCAGAACTATGATGGATGATAGGAATTTGGAAGAGGGAGATTGGAATGATAGAGATAAATGGAAACTGAAGACGGTAAACCTATAAAGGGGGAAAAGCCGAAGAAGAAATCTCATTTCACATCGTTTTGTCGTCGATTTATTTTAAAATGTTGCTTCACCGTATATTCTTAAGTCCACCGCTGTGGTCTCGAGGTAGCGTGTGCCTTGTCAAGCAGCGGGCTCGGGTTCGATTCCCGGTCGGGATAGGCTCCTGAGTGATTTTTTCGGGCTTTTTCCTCACCTGTAAGACAAATGTCAGAACGCTAGGGCCCAATGGTCCCCAAAATCATCCGGTCATCACTATCATCCTTATCATTAACATCATCATCCTTCACCGGTGTGGAAAGCAAAGGAATGCTACAACACCTATAATTTCCTAGTAAAGCTGCAACGCATAGCATGAAAATGCTGTGATTGCAGTGAAAGACTTGCCCTTGGGCAGAATTACTATGGATGGATATATATATATATATATATATATATATATATATATATATCCTTGTTGGATTTATCTCTTTGTGCAGTAATCTGTGTTTTCCATTGATGTCCTGCTTAAATAACGATTTAGAGTAACTGTATTTACCTTCTACATATTTAAAATGTCCTCCGCTGTGGTCTCGAGGTAGCGTGCTGCCTTGTCATGCAGCGGGCCCGGGTTCGATTTCCGGTCGGGGCAGTTTTTCTGGGTGAGGATTTTATCGTGGTTTTTCCTCACCTCTAAGACAAATGTCAGGAAAACTTTAAGGCCCAAACGGTCCCCGAAATCATATGACCATCATCATCATCCTTATCATTATCATCATCCTTCACCGAGTGGAAAGCAACGGGAAGCTACCACACCTGCAATTCCTAGTAAAGCTGCAAGCATAGCTTGAAAATGTTATGATTGCAGTGAAGGACCTGCCTTCGGGCAGAATTACTATGGATGGATATATATATATATATATATATATATATATATAATGTGCGTGGTTATGCAATCTTTTGTTGTTATCAAATTCTTTTCAAAGTTTAATTATGCGAGTCTATTGTTTTTCCCCTTATGAGTTATCATGAGTTATTGAACAGAGCTTCTGGTTATAGTTTATGGGGTGCCGGGTTCGATTCCCCTCATGATCAGAGGTTTTTTTCCCGTTAAAAGGAATTATTCTTGTCGCCACCCGTGATTTGGATTTAGGTTACATTTATATTTAATGACAGTCTTGGCGTTTATAGCTTATCATATAATCGGAATAACTTAACTCAGCTCAGATAACTTCAATCGTATGCCAACAAATTTTGTATAGACTCCTCTTATTCTGGTTTTACCGTCCTTTTATGATTTGTAAATGTACAACAGGCGTCTCATGATTTTTCTCACATTCTGAAGAAATCCAATTCTTCGGATTTTCACGCCCTAAAATTCCGTGGACTCCATCCGGGTTTGAAGCGTGTTTCGAAATCAGAGACGAGCAATGAAACAACTAGTCCACCGGTACGGTTGCAAAATACAGGAAGGATTAAGAAATAAACCTCCAATCGCTTCCAGGTTAACGCCAGGACGAAGGATAAAATGAGGTAAAATTCTTATTTTTGAAGTTTTGTGATATAGGCCCTATAAGGATACCAACATAGCAGCAGACAAAATCAAATGGAATGGGTAATATAGGATGTCCCAATAAGAACGCCGGATTTGAATTGGCCGCCATTTTTTTACTATGAGGTTGGCAACACTCTACCTACACTTTTTGTTTTCTATATTTGTTGCAATTACTGGATATGGAGCGTTACACTGCTGAAAAACGAGTTTTAATTGTGAAAACTCATTACCAGAATGGTGAGTGTTATGCTCAAATTGTTCGAAGGCTTCGTACTGGCCACCAAGGTCATGTGACCTGACACCGTGCTACTTCTTTCTTTGGGGGTTTCTCAAATCATAGGTTTATGAACACAATCCCCGAACCATACAAGACCTGAAGCAGGAAATTCGACGTGTCAGCGCCGAACTCCAGGCGCAAGACTGTAAAAGTAATCACAAATTTCATGGACAGAGTCACTAGCTGCAGAGCATCTCGTGGTGGACATATGCTAGATGTCATTTTCCATACTTAAATCGGAACGTATACCCTTTGTGTTCATGCATAAATAAATATATGTAATTTCTTTCAAATATAGTTTATTTTGTACATTATTAAATCCAGCGTTCTTATTGGGACATCCTTTACAAGAAAAGGGAAGTGGTGGAATGAAGTTTCTGACATGAAAAAAACGCAGGCACCAGAATAAAAATCTGCCTTGTCCCGGATTTGTCCACCATGAACCAAACATGTAATTGAACCAACCAAATCTCAATCCGTAAAATCCTAACCTATTCATCAATTAATCATTTAGGGTGAATAATTATAGCCATACTTTTAGGTGAAAATGTATGACTGGTCTACTTTTTTATTTATTCACTTCTAACCAAGATGGGAACTCGGGACCCAGAGACGGAGGGTGAAGATAATAAATAATAGTTTTAAAAAACTAAAAAAAACACGCTTTATTAGAAAACCGAACTAAAAAATTGAAAAATAATTTTAATTTCCAACACGCTTGGGATAAATAATTTTACCATCAAAAGCGTGGGGTGCTGTTTACCAATTATTATATTTGATAACAAACAGATATTGGTAAAAATAAAGTCTCTAAGAAGAAAATCTAAAAATCATAAAAAGCTAGAAGTAATACTCTTCTAAAAAAAAACTCCCAGCCGGATTTGAACCAGCGACCTATGGATTACTGAAATTATATACCATTAGAGTTAACCGCTCTACCATCTGAGCTGTCACAACGATTGACTAAAAAGTCGACAAGTCCGCAACCTATTATACCAGTTTTCATTTTTTTGATTTTTGGATGATTCTGGCCAGGATTTTAGAAACAAAATATGAAATTATTGTATTGTCACGGGTCCTTTATAAGTACACAAAGTTTCAAGTCGATCCAATATTTCTAAGTGGGTGAAAATCGTGTTCAAAAATTCCGTTATATAGATACAATGATTCTGGCCAGGATTTTAGAAAATAAATATGAATTTATTGTATTGTCACGGGTCCTTTACACGTATACAATGTTTCTAAATGGGTGAAAATCGTGTTAAAAAATTCCGTTACATAGCTACAAAGACACTTTTTTTACACGCTTTATATTAGCTTGTCCTGTATCTATCTATCTATGTAACGGAATCTTTCAACGCGATTTTCACCCACTTAAAATCATTGGATCGACTTGAAACTTTGTATACTTATAGAGGACCCGTGACAATATAATAATTTCATAATAATTTTCTAAAATCCCGCCCATAATCATCAGAAAATAAAAAAAAGTGTTTTTGTATCAATGTAATGGAATCTTTCAACGCGATTTACACCCACTTAGAAACATTGGATCGACTTTAACTTTGTATACTTTTAGAGGACCCGTGACAATACAATAATTGCATATTTTGTTTTTAAAATCCTGGCCAGAATCATCCGAAAACAAAAAAAAAAAAAATGAAAACTGGTATAATAGCTTGCGGACTTGTCGAGTTTTTAGTCAATCGTTGTAATAGCTCAGTTGGTAGAGCAGTGAACTCTTAGTGGCATATAATTTCAGTAATCCATACGTCGCTGGTTCAAATCTGGCTGGGAGGGGTTCTTTTTATAGAAGAGTATTACTTTTAGCTCATACTACAATAGTATCGAATTTAAAGATATTTGCATTTTTATCTTATTCTGTAAAATATTAAAACTAAAAAATAAAAAATAAATAATAGTTTTAAAAAACTAAAAGAACACGCTTTATTATAAAACTAAAAAATGAAAAATAATTTTAATTTCCAATACGCTTGGGATAAAATAAAGTGGTCAACAAAAAAATCATCTCCAACACATAGAATAAAATTAGAGTTATTAACAAAAATAAATTAATCGAAAACGTGGGGTGCTTTTTATGATTTTTACATTTTCTTCTTAGAGAGCTTACTTTTACCAATATCTGTTTATTATCAAATATATTAATTGATATAGAGCACCCCACGCTTTTGATGGTAAAATTATTTTCTTCTTGTTGATAACTCTAATTTTATTCTATATGTGTTGGAGATGATTTTTTTGTTGACCACTTTATTTTATCCCAAGTGTATTGGAAATTAAAATTATTTTTCATTTTTTAGTTTTATAATAAAGCGTGTTCTTTTAGTTTTTTTAAAACTATTATTTATTTTATTTTCTGATGATTCTGGCCATGATTTTAGAAACAAAATATGAAATTGTTGTAATGTCATGGGTCTTTTACAAGTATACAAAGTTTCAAGTCGATCCAATGATTTTAAGTGGGCGAAAATTACGTTAAAAGATTCAATTACATAGATAGATACAGGTCAAGTTAATATAAAGCGTGTAAAAAGAATGAAAATGTAAGTTAATACAGTATACGATAACCTTAATGACGGTATACTTCTTGTGATCTCAATATAAATTAAACATCTAGTTATATGCTTGTTTTGTCTCCTGACAGCAGTGTAGGAAGAGACGTGCCCGTAAAATTACTTGATGTCAGAGAAATGTGGTGACTGTTTCAATTAGAAGTCTTGTATTATATTTATCTCGTAATGAAACGAAGCAATTTGGTCTCTTATCAGCCTGACTCGTTCCGCATAATTTAACAGAAAGAAATTTCTTGTAGCTCAATGCACTAAAAAGCACATTTTTACGTAAGAAAGGAAATAGCTTCATCAACTCATTTATAGCGTTCCTTTCTTTTTTTTATCTCTCTAGAAGCTGACTTTTGACATTACGAGAGATTCGCTAGATGGCAATAGGCGATAAGAATAATCGACGCTCCGGAAAGCTAGGTGGTGGAAAAGGCAATTGGTGCATTGGAGCGTTACTAAGTCGCTATGGGAAGAGCCGCTCTAGAGAGGATTTATGTGAGACCTGGTAACCTACTCCAGTGATGATTCTGTTAAAAAATATCCGCTACAGATAACACTCACGCACACGCATACATGCTGTATAAAATGCAATGTATAAAAAAGTGGACTCTGGGGCCTACTCTCTAATGTCGAGGTACACTATTTTTTTAAGGAATTAAAGCCAATGGGTACAACTTGGACACTACACACACCCAGTCCCAAGGTTGAGATTTGTTTTAAAAATCCCTTATCCCGCCGGGAATCGAACCCGGATCGCCGGAGTGGAAGGTAGGGACTCTACCGACTACGCCACAGCGAACATTATTTTCTTTGAAGTGATATTGACTTCTTGATTATTTATCCATCTTTGGCTCCCGAAATGTTCGAATAAAATTGCCTAATGTTTAAGAAAATTTGGACAACGTATTGGTATTTTCAAATTATCGTTAGAGAAGAGCAAATACAATATATATATATATATATATATATATCTCCATCCATAGCAATTCTGCCCTAGGGCAGGTCTTTCACTGCAATCATAGCATTTTCATGCTGTGCTTTGCAGCTTTACTAGGGAATTATAAGTGTGGTAGCTTTCCGTTGCTTTCCACACCGGTGAAGGATGGTGATGATAATGATAACGAAGATCATGATGGCCGGATAATTTTCGGGGACCGTTGGGCTCTATGCTTCCTGAAATTTGTCTTACAGGTGAGAAAAATCCCGAAAAAAACCTCACCCAGGAGACTGTCCCGACCGGGAATCAAACCCGGGCCCGCTGCGTGACAAGGCAACACGCTACCTCGAAACCACAGCAGTGAACACACATACACATACACACACACACACACATACACACACACACATATATATATATATATATATATATATATATATATACATATAATTTTAAAATGAACTACTGAAATGTATTATTTATTGAATTACATGTATTTTCCGTCAGTCATCCAGAATGGTTTTGTGGTGTTGCTGGTTTATTGAACCAAAGTATGCCATCTTCTTCTAGCTCTCCTGATGTATAAAATCCCCATATTTAATATCCTCATCTACATTTAAAGTTTTAAGAATTATAAAACAGTACCTGATAAGTATCATCTTGCGCTTTCATTTTAGAGGCCTTTCGATAACTTAAGTATCATCTTCTGCTTTCATTTTAGTAAATTAAAGAAGATGACACTTAAGTTATCGAAAGGCCTCCTATAAAACAACACTGAAAATTATTGAGGACGACTGAGATATCAGGTACTGTTTTATAATTCTTAAAACTTTAACACAGTGACCTCAACGGAGTTTCATAGTGTATCTCAAAAATTTTGAATCATGTACAGTTTCATTCGCTGTAGAGTCACCCCGCTGTAGCGGCCGGTGATAGCCCAGTTCTCGACAAATCGAAAGCAAAAATACGCTGCAAGTCTGCCATGGAAATGTGCATTTATACGAATTAATTCATCTTCTGAAGTAGAATCAATTATTTACTGATTTTTAATAATAAAATGAAATTAAAATCAACTCATTTCATTGCTCGATTTTTATCTTCACTTTTGGATAGACAATCTTGAGGATATGATTATAGGAAGAGCTTGAGGTAAGATAGTGCCAAGTGCATTAGGTATATGGATTGCACCACGCTTTGTCATTTAGTTTCCTTAACAACAGTGACCTTGCATGGTTTCAGGTTTAAGGGTTTGGTAGTTCACCATGCATAGGTTATCGAGATTTCAGTTACCTGTGAAGTAAGTTCTAATCTTTTCCTCTTTTCTTCTAGTTTCTCTTCAGTAATCACACTTTTATTTACCCTTCGCTTCTTATCAAGAATACATCTTGTTTCTCTTAATTTGGTGACAAGGTTTCGCACAGTATCTCTACGTGGGGCAGGCAAGCTGGTTATTCAGTTACAAATATCTTTACAACTTTACTGCAAGAATTTATTAATACATTAGAATAATTTGTTGTAATGTGTGATTATGTGGAGGCTTTATGTAAACTATAGCACAACAGTAATACAAAACACATTTAATATCAAGTGCAATAACATTTGTAGCATTAAGACAGAAATAACATTTCATATGAAGCACGACCACGCTGAAACAAAACTGCTGTGAGACTGACGGAATGACTCCTACATTCCTAAGAAGGGGATTCAAGTCAGTCACAGTGCCGGTAGCTCGTTTAACATCGACTGCTGTTGCCAGCCGCCATGCAATGGGCGTTTCGACAGGGAAATACATTGTACACATTTCTTTTAATCTCTGTCCATGTAGTTTAGAATCATAATATAAAACTATATACCTTTCAGGTCCGTCTACTTAACCGTTGAAACATAAAGTTACTCTAAGTATTTCGGGACTAGTCCCATCATCAGCAGAAAGTACGTCTGCAACCACTGGCTCCGAATGTAAGACTTACAATAATGATAATAATAATAATAATAATAATAACAATAATAATAACAATAATAATAATAATTAATAATAATCATTAATATTGACTTGTGTTATAAGTAAAGTCGATTTTTAATGCAATGTATGTGTGTGTGTGTGTGTGTGTGTGTGGTATTTTGAAGGTGCGGTTCCCTGGGAGTTTGTTCCAAACATTCATGCACCCCATACCGCATGGACAGACATAACAAAAAATTAGGCCTAATACATTGGAAGGAATACTACCACACCAAGCATATAACACTGATCTTACATCTTCAGATTACTTTCTGTTTAGACATATGGAAAATTTTTTGTATGAAATTTCGAAAACGTTGAAAAATTGTGGAAGTGGATGTCAACGAATTCTTCACATCGAAAACCAGAGCCTGTTACAGTCGCGGGATAATAAACCGCGCTGAAAAGTGACCCAAGATCTTAGAATCTGATGGTCTCTATTTTGAAAAGTAGATCAATTTCTTGTCAGAAAAAAATTAAAATAAAATTATATAAAGTGAACTACATGGTATTTATAATATAATATAATAAGTACAGTTAAGTCTCGTAGACTGACATGGGCAGGACATGTGACACGAATGTGGAATGAAATACGTGCATGGAAGCTTCTTGTAGGAAAACCAGAAGGAAAACGTCCAGTTGGTAGACCAGGAACGAGGTGGGAGAATAACGTTAACTATGATTTGAGAGAATAGATTATACATTAGCTCACGATAGGAATGTATGGAGAGCTTATGTCTGCGCGGTCATGAATCTACGGGTTCGAAAGCGACAGTAGTAAGTTATAACAATAACGATAATAATAATAATAATAATAATTATTATTATTGTTATTATTATTATTATTAATCCATTTTGAAGTGCTGGGGGAGATGTAATTACATCCATCCATCCATCCATCCATAGGAATTCTGCCCGAGGGCAGGTCCTTCACTGCAAGCATTTTCATGCTATGCTTTGCAACTTTACTAGGGAATTGTAGGTGTGGTAGCTTCCCGTTGGTTTCCACACCGGTGAAGGATGATGATGATAAGGATATGATTTCGGGGAACGTTTGGGCCTTAAAGTTTCTCTGACATTTGTCTTACTGGTGAGGAAAAACCCCGATGAAAACCTCGCCCAAGAAAACTGTCCCGACCGGGGATCGAACCCGGGCCCGCTGCGTGACAAGGCAGAACGCAACCTCGAGACCACGGCAGTGGACTGTAGTTACATCAGCACACAATATTCGACATCTGACAAAATATCGACTGAACATTTGGACAAAGGTGAAATACTGGAAGTGGAAAATGGCTTGTCTCACTATAAAAAAATAAACTATTTTGAAATGGGTGTCTCATCAGAATTTTATGTACTAAGTAACCGCTAAAACCCCCATAAATGTGTGTATTAAAAGTTTTGGATCATTTTGTACAATTAAGCTTCATTATATCTGTTACATATACAACATAGTACTATTTTTATTCGGCATTATGTCCCATATCTAAATTACCTCAAGTAAACGCTTCTGTGTTGAAGGATGTTTTATCAGCCTCGATTAAAAGTATTAGGTAGAGATTGTGGGTGCGTAAAGTTTGCAGAACACTGATACAATGAATAAGTAGATTAGAATCAGGCTTATGTGCACCCTGGAGGGCGTTACATCGAGTTTGTTACAAAGTTTCAAATGTTACCAAGGGTTATAAGGAGGAATAAATTTGAATAACTATAGCGTTTTTTCAATTTGACTCCACAGGTAGTTAAAGGTGTTCTTTTAATGTCTTGCGGGAAATTATTAATCTTGAATATCGTAAGATCGTCTTATTCGGTATTCAAAAAGTTACATTTAGGCTCGGAATAAAGAACAAATATCAACGTGAATTATAAATACTCATTTCATATTGTGTTATTACATCAAATTTAATTACGCAGCTCAATATATGCATTTGATATGTTTACTAAATCAGTATACAGTCCCTTTTCTCTCATACACAAGAAAATAACGTAACATATCGTTCTTTGTAAGTTGTAAATCATCTAGAGTACAGATTCGAATTTTAATAACTAGCTGCACATTTTTTACAAAACATCGTTTACTTAAATATTTTATGTTAATAAAATATAATAAAACTTAAAGTTTTATATGATTTTCATATTTCTTAAAATACAGATTCGTAACACCTGTTTCAGTACTTTGTACCTTCTGCAAACGAATTTTAACATGATTACAAATGAATTTTGTTATTATATGTATATATATATATATATATATATATATATATATGTTATTATATATAATGTTACTATATATAACAACAAAATTCATTTGTAATTATGATAAAATGCGTCTCAAGAAGGTACAATGTACTGAAACAACTGTTACGGATTTGCATTTTAATAAATATTAAAACCATATAAAACTTTAAGTTTTATTTTATTTTATTAACATAAAATTGAATTTTCATTAAGTAAACGTCAAATCAATTGATTACTTAAATATTTTATGTACCAGATAATAAGTTGTAGGCCTACCATTTAAGGCTTAAATATGAATACAATTTTTGTATACTGCTCAAACTGTAGTTCCGTATTAACAATTCAATTATGTGGAGTTATGATCATGCACTTCAATTCTTGAATTATTGAAGTCTCGGGATTATTATGAATATGAAAAAGAAAAATCTAAAGAAATTGGGACTGGAAGTAAATATCAATAAAACTAGATATATGCTCACACATAGAAATACATTATATAATGGCCACATAGAAATACATTATATAATGGAAATGGACAGCTAATGACAAATGAGGGAAATTTTGAGGAAGAGGTTGAATTCAAATACCTAGGAACAATAATCACAAATAGGAATGAGGTGCACAAAGAAATTAAACATAGGCTCAATTCTGGAAATGCGTACTATTATGCAATACAGATACTATTGATGTCCCAACTCTTTATAAAAAACGTTAAACTGAAACGTTAGGCCTACAAGTTGTTTTTTTTTAAAATATATTTACTTACTTACTTACTTACTTACTCACTGGCACTATCGAACCCGTAGGTTCATGGCCGCACGGACATAAGCTCTCCATACATCCCTATCCTGAGCTAATGCTTTCCAATCATTCCCTGTATAATCTACTTCCCTCAAATCATAGTTAATGTTGTTCTCCCACCTCATTCTTGGTCTACCAACTGGGCGTTTTCCTTCTGGCTTTCCTACAAGAAGTTTCCATGCACGTCTTTCATTCCCCATACGCGCAACATGTCCTGCCCATCGCAGTCTACGGGACTTAACTGTTCTTATTATATCTGGCTTCCTATAAAGACCATGTAGTTCATTGTTATGTAGTCTTCTCCATTCACCTGTCTGTTCATCTCTCTTTGGTCCAAAAATTTTCCTAAGAACTTTATTCTCAAATACTCGTAATCTCCTTTCCTCCCTTAAAGTAAGAGTCCATGTTTCGCACCCATATAATATAACTGGTAGAATAATAGTTTTATATATTTTCAGCTTAACGTTTTTTGAAAGGAGTTGGGACATCAAAAGTCTCTGCAATGCATAATAGCATGCATTTCCAGAATTGAGCCTATGTTTAATTTCTTTGTGCATCTCATTCCTATTTGTGATTATTGTTCCTAGGTATTTGAATTCAGCCAATTCCTCAAAATTTCCCTCATTTGTCATTAGCTGTCCATTTCCATTATATAATGTATTTCTACGTGAGACCATATATTTAGTTTTACTGATATTTACTTCCAGTCCTAATTTCTTAGTGTTACTCAATAGTGTGTGCGTGTTGGCCTTTAGTATCTCCTCGCTATCGGCCAGTAGTACTACATCATCAGCATAAACTAATAGCTTATTAATACCATTCAGTTGTAAGCCTTCCTCATTCTCTAAAGATTTAATAGCATGCTCTAGTACAAAATTAATAGTAGAGGAGATAGTGCATCTCCTTGCTTCAACCCATTCTGGATTTCAAAAGTGTCTGAAAACTGTTTGCCTACACGCACCCTACTCGTCGAGCCATTTAGACACATTCGTATAAGTCTAACTAACTTTTTAGGAATTCCGAACTCCAGCAGGATACTATATAACTTCTCCCTCTTAATTGAATCATATGCTTTTTGGAAGTCTACGTATAGTTGATGAACAGTACCATTATATTCCCATTTCTTTTCTAAAATCTGTCTTATACTAAAAATCTGATCTGTTGTAGACCTGTTTCTTCTAAATGCACATTGATGATCTCCTAGAATGTCATCAATATAGGGAGTAAGTCTGCTGACTAATATATTTGTTTGAATTTTGTACGAAGTTGAAAGTAATGAGATGCCCCTGTAGTTGTTGCAATCAGTTTTATCTCCTTTCTTATAAATTGGTACGATAATTGATTCCTTCCATTCATCTGGAAGAGCTTCTTTTTCCCAAATCATACTAAGCAAACAGCGTATCTTGTCCATCAATTTTTCTCCCCCTGATTTTATCAGTTCTGCTGGGATCTCATCTGAACCTGATGCTTTATACATCTTCAATTTTTCAATTGCCATTTCAACCTCTAATGCACTTGGCTCTGCGACTAGCATTTCTGCTGTCTGTAACTTATCCTCCTCAATGTCCTGTTGTGTATGTACATTTAATAGCTGATTAAAATAACTTTTCCATCTATTTAATATAGTCTTGGAATCTGCAATCATATCCCCATTTTCATTCCGAATTATGTTTGTTCTAGCCTGAAACCCTTTCTTCTCTATACTAATTCCCTGATATAATTCTCTAATGTTCCTGTTTTTTGCATTCATTTCAAGATCATTAATCTTCTCTCTCAAATATTCCCTCTTTTTACTCTTTAGTAACTTGGTGGTTTCCCGTCTAACACTACCCAATTGCTCTAAATTTACCTCATTTGGCTCGTGTAACCATTTAATTTTTGCTAGCTTTCTTTTCTTTACAATGTCGGCACATTCCTCATCAAACCATTTCTTGTTTTGCCTTTTTTAAACAACCAATGCTTTCTGATGCTGACAATTTAATAGTATCTCTTATAGCCTCCCATTCTTTATTTATATCAGTTTCTTCTTCGTTTGCCACATTGTCATCTGAAGATTCCAGTACTTCAAATCTATTAGCAATTTTGATTTGTATTTCTTGCTGCATTTCATCATTTTTCAAGTTTTTTAATTCATATTTACAGAATCATCTTTAGCGTTTGTTCCTCTCATAAGCGATAGCCGTTGTCTGATTTTCACCCTGACCAGATGATGATCTGAATTGCAGTCTGTCCCTCTAACTGATCTAACATCAATGATGCTACTGTGCCAGCGTTTATCCACTAATACATGATCTATCTGGTTCCGAGTTTCTCCATCTGGGGACGTCCAGGTGTATTTATGAATATCCTTATGTTGAAATGTTGTGCTCTTAACAATGAGATTCTTTGATGTGGCAAATGTGACTAATCTAACCCCGTTGTCGTTACTATCTTCATGAAGACTGAATTTGCCTATTGTTGGTTTGAATATATCTTCCCGCCCCACTTTTGCATTAAAATCTCCTAAGACAATTTTCATATGATATCGTGAAAGGCTATCAAATAAGCATTCTAATTCTTCATAGAACTCATCCTTGATCTTGTCATCTTATCTTCTGTGGGGGCATGTACATTTACAATTATAAAATCATGTCGTTTACCCTTTAGAATTACGTATGATATCCTATCACTAACAAACTTAATATCTCGGATAGCGGATAGGATCCTCCTTCTGACTAAAAAACCCGTTCCAAATGCAGGTCTTTCTGCACCCCCATAGTATAATGCAAAGCTTCCTGATTCCTGACTACCTTCTCCTGGCCACCTAACTTCCTGTAAAGCGACTATATCCAATGGCGATTTATCCAATTCCCGCGTTAATATCTCTAGTGCCCCGCTATTGTATAAAGTCCTAACATTCCACGTTCCTAGGAACATGTCCCTGTGTTTGAGCCTTTGGCATGGGTTCCCTGAAGTAGTCCCCGCCCGGAGAACCGAATGGGGGACTATTTGACCTCCGGAAAATTTTACCCCAGATGAACCCATGTCCGCATTTCTTGACGGTTGTATTTTTACGGTGAAAGATCGTCACTCTTTCGACCAAGGTACTTATTTCGTCTGGCTTATCACCTTCGACCAGTCCGGCATGGGTAACCCTATCGGCAGCAATGCTACCGCCGGCATAGCTCTCAGGATCATTTAAGCACACAAGCCACTCCACCACGACAAGGTAAAGATACCATGGAGGGTTTAAAATATATTTACAAAATGTATTTCATCAATTACAAAAATTAATTTTATGTATCACTTTGTCCTCGAGGCAATCCTCCAATGAGGAAAGTTTTATATAATAATAATAAAAAAACTATTATTCAACCAGTTATATTATATGGAGTCCACCGCTGTGGTCTCGAGGTAGCGTGCTGCCTTGTCACGCAGCGGGCCCGGGTTCGATCCCCGGTCGGGGCAGTTTTTCTGGGTGAGGTTTTTATCGGGGTTTTTCCTCACCTGTAAGACAAATGTCAGGAAAACTTTAAGGCCCAAACGGTCCCCGAAATCATATGGCCATCATCCTTATCATTATCATCCTTACTATTATCATCATCATCCTTCACCGGTGTGGAAAGCAACAGGAAGCTACCACACCTACACAATTCCCTAGTAAAGCTGCAAGCATAGCATGAAAATTGCAGTGCCTTCGGGCAGAATTACTATGGATGGATATTATATGGGTGCGAAACATGGACTCTTATTTTAAGGGAGGAAAGGAAATTCGAGAAATAAGTTCTTAGGAAAGTTTTTGGACCAAAGGGAGATGAACAGACAGGTGAATGGAGAAGATTACATAACAATGAACTACATGGTCTTTATAGGAAGCCAGATGCAATAAAAACAGTTACGTTTCGTAGACTGCGACGGGCAGGACATGTGGCACGAATGGGGAATGAAATACGTGCATGCAAGCTTCTTGTAGGAGAATCAGAAGGAAAACGCCTAGTTGGCAGAACAAGAATGAAGTGGGAGAATAACATTAACCATTATTTGAGGGAAATAGATTATACAGGGAATGATTGGAAAACATTAGCTCAGGAAGGGATGTATGGAGAGCTTAGGTCCGCGCGGCCATGATCCTACGAGTTCGATAGTGCCAGTGAGTTAGTTTATGGGTTTACAATAGTTAAAACTTGAATTTCGATAAAATTTGGTTTGGAATTATGCAATGGATGAGACTACTATAATTGTTAGTGAGGATTTTTTTGATGCCGCAATTTTATTGGAACCTGTAGAGCTAGGATATTTATAAGGTCATAATAGAATGTATGTATGGTATTTTAAACCAAATAGCAATGAAATTGTATTTGCCCATATATTTTAGCATTGAATTATTTTACCCCTTGCGTAGTATGATTCCCAAGACATTTTTATTTAAATAAAAACTATTTTTGCGCAATAGTGCGTTTTATCGTACTTACAGCAATGGCGACCATGATTGAAAGTTCAACTTCCTACATTTCGGGATTGCCAACCTAAATAACTATACTGTAATATTACATTTACACCCACGTGCGGGAAGTAAAATCACAGACTTCTATGTATACTACGTACGATGTACATACAAAAAAATATTCAAAAGATGGTTTTAACATACATTATTCGAAACAAATCATTGCATTTTAAATGAACTGAACTTTATTTGAAACAATATAAGAAACTAAATACGACCTAGCGGTCATGTTATCAATAATTGGTCTCTTGTTTCAACTAATAAACATTGTCCACACTGTTAACGTTAGTCAATTGTTTATAATGAACGCAAATATTATTTCCAACAAAGATTTTATTATTTTACAATTATTTATTATTTTGAATACACCATCGCGCAAAAAATAATGTGCAATGCACGTTTGTGAAGCGTTTTACAGAATCTCGGAAACTAAAACCGGATTTTCCTATATTCTGTAAAAACCGCTTAACAACCTCGCAGCGTAATATATTATTAATCATAAATACTTTTCTAGCATTTTTTGTATGGTACTGTTTGAGAATCATACGTGTTTGATTGAAACATTTCTGAGCAAATTTGTTGTTGCAACATGATGACATCTTTTAAATTGCTTCTAACCAGAACAAACATAGGGAAACGGTGGATATCTTCACTAAGACTGGTATTCATGAAGATGTTTAGCATGAATTCCCTAGACATTTTGAATGGACGAACTAAGGATTAAGGTATATCATATATTGAGTATTCCGTAGTTCGTGAACTCATCAATTATAATTTTACGGAAAGATACTTATTCTTCTTCTCCATGATAGGCCTTAAGACTTGTTCCCAACAGAGAGAATCTCCATATCTTGTTCTGCTTAGGTCGACCCGCATCTCTGTTTAGCTCTCTGTTTTCTAATCAGGGTTCTTCCTTCTTAAACTTTATAATTTTTAAAAATAAATTATATTATTTCTCCATGAATCCTATTGTTGCAAATTTAATTCAAGAAATTAATAATTCACATTAATTGCAGGACTTTTGCTATAGGCTAATATTTCAAATTCCTGATTAACAGCAGGAATTGTTTGCTCGGGAGGGTGTAATTTATAAAATGGAGAACAATTAAATTATAAATAATATTGCGAAATACATCGCGCGTATGTCGAATATTCGAACATGAGGCAGCATAAATTTTCTTCCATATTTGTATTTGTAATAGAAAAATTTTCCATTTTATATTGTTTTCCTCAAACCAAATAACAGAAATTCTCTTCTGAATCAGAACATATATTTTCCTCTTGTGTAGTAAATTTTTTTAGAACATTATCTTTCTTTTGTCATTTTACACCTTCTATATTTCCATTTTTATAACAAAAAAACTAATAAAACAAAAAAAAATCGCGAACTTCATATGCGCACTAGAAATTTTATCATAATGTATAATCCGAACATAATACGTATTGCCGAAATTGGTTTTCAATTATTCAGCTTTATGAAAAATATAGCTTTAGCCTGAAGTTACGCATAACCAACTAGTTTTATATAATAATTCTTCTTTCTCTTCTTCTTCCTTCCAAGTATTAGGCCAAGGCCTGTTACGATCCTATAGAAAATTTTCCCTCCAGCGTTTCATAGGACAGCCCAGTGATCTTCGTCCTCTTGGTATATAATTATAAACAGCTTTGGGGATCCGATTTGAACTCATTCTTCCAAGACGGTGTTTCCAATTTAGTTGGTACTGTTTAATATATTCCAAAATTGGCGTAGTCTTCAATTCTTTTAAGATATCGGTGTTCCTTTTCCGATCCCATTTGGTGTAACCCGCTGTTCTGCGCATGAATCTCATTTCACAAGCCGTTATTCTGCTTTCATGTTGTCTTTTTAGTGTCCATGCTTCACTACCATAGGTCAACACTGGTCTAGCCAAAATGTTATATAAACGTAATCTGGTGTTTTTTTTTTACAAGGGTAGGTTTCATAACTTGATTAATAATTCCTAAACTTTTATTATAACTAGTAATTTTTTCAGGGATATCTTTTTCATCCCAGATAGAGATATAATATCCAAGGTACTTAAATTGATTATATAATAATTAAATTAACGATAGCCAAGTTAGTGAAGAAAAATAGAAACGAATAAACAAGGTAAAAGATGACAACAAAAAGTAATTAAAGTTTCGAATTTAATTATGTGATAAGGCTACTATCAAACCACGTATTAAGTACAATGAAATAACCGAAGAAAAGGGAAATCTCTGTTCGCCAGATCTTATGTTTCTTGCTTATAAATCCCCTGGTTACAATGTATATCTCGCAAGGAGTAAGAGAGAATAATAGAAGCAAGATTAATTATCTTCCTTATGATAAAACGATGTCCTTTCCCAACTCTATGCATCGCTTTGTCTGCACCTATGCTTTGTTTAACGTTTTCCTTTCCGCTCTACAATTCTTCCTTCCTCATGAGAAATTAACCTCCTAAATAACTTATTTACTAAAATAAAATAATAGCAGTCTTGAAAGGATCTCAACACATTTAACATTCGTTATGAAACAACATTGAGGCCACTGTGTAAAAGTTATATTCTATTAACGCAGTTTAACCTCTCACCTTATAGTTATTTTTATGTTCCCCGCGCCACCCGGGTCTTACAGTGACACGAACTGTCGGAAGAGGGATTTTAACTATTTTATTTTATTTTATTTATTTATTTATTTATTTATTTATTTTATTTCTTTAGTTTACTTGATGGAGGTAAGACAGTAAGGTCTTCTCTTCCACTTCACCAGGGTTAAATTGTACATACAACAAGAATTATAATTATTGATACATAATAGATATCCATCCATCCATAGTAATTCTGACCGAGAGCAGGTCTTTCACTACAATCATAGCATTTTCATGCTATGCTTACAGCTTTACTAGGGAAGTGTAGGTGTGGTAGCTTCTCGTTGCTTTCCACACCGGTGAAGAATTATGATGATGGCCATATGATTTCGGGAACCGTTTGGGCCTTAAAGTTTTCCTGACATTTGTCTTACAGGTGAGGAAAAACCCCGATAAAAACCTCACCCAGAAAATCTGTTCCGACTGGGGATCGAACCCCGGCCCGCTGCGTGACAAGGCAGCACGCTACCTCGAGACCACAGCGGTGGACATAATATAAATAGACTACACAATATAAAGTTGACAAGGGCAAGAAAGAAAAATAGTAATGATAATAACAAAAATAATAATATATAATTAGATTAAGTAAATGGCTTGGTAAGCAGAGTTTAAAATGTAAAGGAATAATACAAGTGTACATGCACCACGGTTATATATTATATATGGTTCACTTCTTCTTCTTCTTCTTCACTTCACGGGCTAGGCAAATTGCCTGTACCGCCTCACAATTGTTCTGTCCATATTTTCATTTTTCTTGAACCTCTTGGCTTGTACTTAAATGCCGCTTTTATGTGATCTTGTTACATGCATTCTTTCTACACGTTCAAACCATTTTACTCTATATTCTTCGATTTTATCATTCAATGGATATATATTTAGCTCTGTTCCATATGGTTCACATACATACATTTTTTGGCCTAAACATACCATGTAGGGCATTCCCTAATGAGGGATCAGCTCAATGTCAGTGCCCCCTCTGAGGCAACACAACATTATGACGAAATACACCATTCACACACACACACACACACACACACACACATTCATACTAATTGACGAATATGATGAAGATGATTATAATGGTCAGATGATATTCAGGGACCGTTTTGGTCTTAAAGTTTCCTGACATTGTCTTATATGTGTGGAAAAAACCCGGAAAAATCATTACTCAGGAAACTTGTCCCGACCGCGAATCGAACCCGTAGCCGCCGCGTACGAAGTAGTGAATCTAATCCCGAGACCACAGCGTTAGACACTGTGTAATAGTTAAAAAAAATATAACTTGTATCTGAGATCTCAGCCATCCTCAACTAGATAAAATGTTGTAAAATACATTTTGGATGATTATTTAACTCATGCCCCAAATGGGAGTCAATGGCCAATCACGTTTCAATGATTTCTGTTTTACAACCAATCAGAGTCGTGTTTCACGAAATATTTATCAGTGTTATAATTACCATATTAAAGAAAGCTCCTCCTTTTTAATATTCTGGACAAATCTGACCATTATTTTGCAGTGACAGAGCCTGTGAGAAATACGGCTACCAGATTGTGTATATAGTGCATGAATGTCAACACATGCCGTATGCGGGAGTTAATATAAAAACATTTGTAACAATTTATTATACCACAAAAAAAAAAGGAACCACTGTTTGCACTTTCTTAAATGTATTTTTTCCCAGGTAACAATCCAGAAAAATATAATTGTCATATTTACATCATACGACATCAGAAATGAATTAATATACAGTTTGATGTGTTTCATTTTTTTCTCCACTAGAGAGCATTCTTACAATATTGCGTTCCTTTGGCAATATATAGTATGATCTGGTTGCAGTGATAAACAAAAGAAGCAGATGAAGCGTACCTATCGTTTCTCATTTGTTTTCAAACATCGCCGTTTACATTAAATATATAAATATTTTAAAATAACTACAGTTAAATAATGATTTGTAAGTAAACAGCTTAATTTTATTCGTTAAATGGTCCTAACAAATGCCACTCTTGATTTCGAAATTCTCTACATAAATTTACTCCTCACTTCGTGAGTCGTGAATTTATCGATAATTTGGAAATCACTCGTGGCATTACTTATGAACATGTGTTCCATATCTTCTGCTTGTGAAAGTCCTGCACTGTTAACTACTATTTTACCATGGTATATTTTTTAAAACATGTTTCAAATTTTAGCAGTCTGAATTATCTGTCAACACTACTTATAGCAGATTGATAGTGTTATGAAACAGGGTATGAAATAAGCTTCAGATGTAATATATGGTATTCTGTTGTTGTCAATAGTAAATTCCATAAGAATATCCCTTGAAAATAATTCTGCTATTCACAGAACTTGTATTAAGTGTACTGCATGTTTTCGATGTATTTTTAAACTTTTAGTCAGCCAGTGTGTTTAGTAATTTTGTACGTGCCTCATGTTATATCCGTATCTGAGACTTCAGCATCTGTGAGAATGAATTCACTGTAAGGTAAAACCGAAGGGCACCTTGACAGTGTCAGCATTGCATTTCATGATGACGAGGCGAATTTGAGAAATTTTTAGGTTTGAAATGTTATTATGTACTTTGTACAGTGAGAGTGTCCTCTACAACAATGAAGGTGTTACTGAATAAAATTATTTCTTATAATGACCTAGAAATTGTCACCATTACTACAAGAGATGATTGTACTGAATATATAAAATTATCAAAGACTACATCAACAACTTTATTAGCAAAGCACTGTAAATTATAAAATAAAATAAGTTAAATATATCTTCTTAGGTAAAATCCGTCTTCCTCAACTTATAAAATATGTATTCTTTATGCCTGTAGGCCTTTCAGAACATCCGTTCCTTCTTCAGCAGGTCTTCTTCGCCTAAATATCTAGTATGATGGTTGATGCTGCTGCTCCTAATGTGATGTTGTCGTGACATTAGGACCAGCAGCATCAACCATCATACTAGATATTGTAGCGAAGAAGGACCTGCTGAAGATGGAACGGATGTTCTGAAAGGTCTACAGGCATAAAGAATACATATTTTATAAGTTGAGGACGACGGATTTTACCTAAGAAGGTATATTTAACTTATTTTATTTTATGACTCTCCACCTCAACGGTTTTAACAATGAATTTTATTAGTACTGGAAATTATGTAAAAAATGAGAACACGGAATACATCTCTATCCAGAACTAGCGTATTCGACAGACGTTGTCCTGCCCGAACGTTCAATTCTCATTTTATGGCAGGACGATATAAATATAAGTACCTTTTTTACCATAAAATTCACTAATTAAGACGTAATTAGATAATATTAAATAAGTTCGCAACAAAACCTCTCATAGTCATCTGTTTATGGCTCAAGAAGCGAGCATTATGACGTCACAATGTTGTCGCGCGGAATATGTCAATAATGAAGATGACTACATCTGACATTAAAAAAATCCTACAAACCGATACGGACCCACTCAAACACACACAAAAAAATTCATCAAAATCGGTCCAATCGTTTGGGCAGTTTTTAATTTCGGTTTTCAAGTAAACCTCCAATTCTAATATTATCGAATTCCACTCATTTTTGGACCATGCATACCTCGGTTTATTTTAATAGGATATACCGAGTTTCGTTGTGAAGCATGGGAAAATGTGGCCGCTAGAGAGATTTTTAAATTTTCACTTCAGGTGAACCCCTACACCTAATGGTTTTAGAGGGTGCAATTGTGAATCTAAACCATCGAGGGACCCAATCACACACACACACACACACACACACAAAATTTAATAAAAATTGGTCCAGTCATGTATGATTCGTAGAGCGACAAACACACGTACACAGTTGTGATCTCGAGGAAGCGTGCAGCCTTGTCACGCAGCGGGTCCGGGTTCGATTCCCGCTCGGGACAGGCTCCTGGTTGAGTTTTTTCGGGATTTTTCCTCATCTGCAAGACAAATGTCAGGGAGCTTAGGGCCCAACGGTCTCCGAAAATCATCTGGCCATCATCATCATCATCATCATCATCATCATCATCATCATCATCATCATCATCATCATCATCATCATCATCATTATTATCATTATCATCATCCTCATCCTTCACCGGTGTGGAAAGCAACGGGAAGCTGCCACACCTATAATTTCATAGTAAAGTTGCAAAGCATAGCATGAAAATGCTATGATTGCAGTGAAAGACCTGCCCTCGGGCAGAATTTCTATGGATGGATATATATATATATGTATATATGTATATGTATATATATATATATATATATATGTGTGTGTGTGTGTGTGTGTGTGTTAAAGAAAAAAAATATATATATATGTGTGTTAAAGAAAAATTTGGAATTATTGGATATGATTATGCTTCGTAGAGAAGGCTATTCAAGTAGTTTCTTCTTATAATAATATTTCTGTATTAGTTTTTGGTGAGAGTGGAGTAGGATAATAATTTCATTTTAATATCCAATTATATTTAGTAATCAAGATTAAAAATCTTATTTCATTGGAATCATTAAATATAAGTGATATTTTGTACCACTTCTATTCTACTTGTTGAATAGTTATTTATTATTATTTTTGCAATTACCCCAGGTTGTCTTTCGACATTCCTGATGTTCTCTCCTGGCATGGCGTATTTGTAACCCACTTCTGAGGTTGGGGCACCTGGAAGGCGGGGTTACGTTGCCCCGATGATATAATGGGTGATAATGATAGTGGTGCGCCAAGAGAGTCCCTAATCCTAAACTTAATCTAAGATGAATATAAATGATGATGATTGCGATGGTCATATGATTTCCGGGACCGTTTGGGCCTTAAAGTTTTCCTGACATTTGTCTTACAGGTGAAGAAAAACCGCGATGAAAACCTCACCCAGAAAAACTGTCCCGACCGGGATCGAACCCGGGCTGCGTAACAAGGCAGCACGCTACCTCGAGACCACAGCAGTGGACGAATAGTTATTTATTTAAATACGCATAACAAGATAGTCTGTTGCTTAGTATAATTTGAGAAAAAGAGGCTCTTCCAAATGAATGGGGAAAATCTATTATCGTATTAATATATAAAAAAAGAAATGCAATAATTAAAGGGGCATCTCATTACTTTTAACTTCGTACACAATTCCGACAAATATTCTAGTATGAAGACTTACTTACTTACTCACTCACTGACACTATCGAACTGGCTAATGCTTTCCAATCAATCCCTGTATAATCGACTTCCCTCAAATCATAGTTAATGTTATTCATCCCACTTCATTCTTGGTTTACCAAGTGGACGTTTTCCCTCTGGTGTTCCTACAAGATGGTTCCATGTACGTCTTTCTCTCCCCATTCTTGCCACATGTCCTGTCTAGCGAAGTCTAGAAGACTTAACTGTTCTTATTATATCTGGCTTCCTATAACGATCATGTAGCTCACTGCTATGTAGTCTTCTCCATTCATCTGTCTGTTCTTCTCTATTTGGTCCAAAATTTTTCGTAAAACTTTATTCTCAAATACTTGTAATCTCCTTTCCTCCCATAAAGTAAGAGTTCATGTTTCACATCCATGTAATATAACTGGTATAATAATAGTTTTATATATTTTCAGTTTAAAGTTTTTTGAAAGGAGTTTGGACGTCGAGAATCCCTGTAACGCATAATAGCACGCATTTCCAGAATTGAGCCTATGTTTAATTTCTTTGTTCATCTCATTCTTATTTGTGATTATTGTTCCTTGGTATTTGAATTCAGCCACTTCCTCAAAATTTCCCTCATTTTTTTTAGCTGTCCATTTCCACTATATAGTGTATTTCTATGTGTGACCATATATCAAGTTTTATTGATATTTACTTCCAGTCCCAATTTCTTAGTGTTACTCAATAGTGTGCTTGTTGGCCTATAGTATCTCCTCGCTATCGTCCAATAGTACTACATCATCAGCATAAACTAACAGCTTATTAATATCATTGGGTTTTAGGCCTTCTTCATCCTTTAAAGTTTTGATGGCATGATCTAGTACAAAATTAAATAATAGAGGAGATAGTGCATCTCCATGCTTCGACCCAATGTGGACTTCAAAAGTATCCGAAAACTGTTTGCCTACACGCACCCACTTTTTGTGCCATTTAGACACATTCTAACTTTTTAGGAATTCCGAACTCCAGCAGGAGTATTGTTGACATAGTAGGTGATCATCAGGGATTAGGTGATCATTAAATGTGGATTTACAAGAAATAGGTCTATAATAGAACATACTTATAGTATAAGAGAGATTTTAGAAAAGGAATGGGAATATAATAGATCAACTATATGTTGACTTCAAAAGCATATGATTCAATTAAGAGGGAAAAGTTATACTAGTATCTTGGACTATCTTGCTGCAGTTGGGAATTCCTAAAAAATTAGACTTATTCTAATGTGACTAAATGACACAAAGAGTAGGGTACGTGTTTGGAAACAGTTTTCACATACATTTGAAATTCAAATTGGTTAAAGTACGGTGATGCACCATCTCTTCTACTATTCAATATACGTACTACTAGAGTATGCCATCAAACTTGTAGAGGATGAAGTAGCCTCCCAACTCAATGGTATAAATAAGCTGTTAGTCTGTGCTGATGATTTAGTATTATTGGTCGATAGCGAGGAGGTACTAAGGATCAACATGCAATTCTGTTGAGTAACACTAAGAAATTGAGACTGCAAGTTGAGTATCAATAACACTAAATATATGTTCACACACAGAATATATTATGAAAATGTAAATTTAATGAGAAACGAGGGAAATTTGAGGAACTGACTGAATTCAAGGATCAATAATTACAAACAAGACCGAGGTGCAGGAAGGAATTAAACATAGGCCCAACTATGGAAATGCATGCTATAATACATTTCAGGGACTCTTGTCGTCCCAATGTCTCTCAAAAAATGTTAAATTGGAAATATATAAAACTGTTGTTCTCCCTATTATATTATATAGATGTGAAACATGGACTCTTACTTTAAGAGGAAACCAGATATAATAAGAAACGTTATGTCTCGTAAACTGCGATAGACAGAACATGTGTGCACGAATAGAGAAGAAAGAGGGGCATGGAAATTCCTTATAGGAAAACCAAAGAGAAAGCGCTCAGTAGGTAGACCAAAAACGAGGTGAGAGAATAACATTAACCATGATTTGAGGGAAGTAGATTATATACGGAATTAATTGAAAATGTTTGCTGAGTTAGTGTAATTAATTTTATGAACTGAAAAAATTAGCATCAAAATTCAAACTTGGCGTGAATAACCGATCCTTTTTTTTCCATAGGTCTCATATTTCAAGTTCGAGGTTGTTTTACGTACAATACTTCTATGACATAGAATCCACGACTTCGTCTTCGACAGAAGCTCTATTAATGTATTACGTCTTTCAAATAATTTGAACAAGGTCCGTATTTCCGATCAGAGGCAACTTTCATAAGAATATATGTTAGGGTGGGCCGAAAGAAACTATTTTTTTTATTTCGAAGCTGTAATAGAGCGGAAAAGTAGCGAATTATATAGGTAAAAAAAATATTAAAACATTTCAAAATCGGTTGACATATTCCGGTCGCGCAAAGGCTCTAAAGTTTGGCAAAATATGAAAAAAAAAACTTAGTTTTTAAAATTATTTATTATTTTTTTTAATATCAAGTAGGTATTACTGATCTTTGCTAAGCATGTTTATGTCTATCTGTGGGATCTGACAATCAATACACTTGAAGTTATTTATCAAATACCAAAAGTGCGTAAAAATATAACTTGTTCATTATTCTGGCAAATTTTGGAGCTTATGCGCGACCGGAAGATATCAACTGATCTAAACCAAATTAAAACACAAAGTTTTTAGGTTCTATTTGAAGACGTTACAAACTATTGATTACGAAAACATCTAATTAAAATGTTAAAGAAATAATCTTAAAAATGAAGTTTTTTTCATATTTTGTCAAACTTTGGATCATTTGCGCGCCCCGAAGATGTCAACCGATTTATATATATTTTTTCTTTTCTTTTGTCTATATAATTTGCACCTTTCTCGCGCTGTTACAACTTAGAAATAGAAAAATGAGTTTTTTTCGGCCACCCTAATATATATATATATATAGTTCTTGCAAAACAACACCGACAACGGAGGAGAGATAGTAAATTGGGAAATTTGATCAACTTAATAAGGTACCAATGATCGGAAATTACACGTTTTCACACTATTACTAGTTAATTATGTCTCAAGAACAGTGTTAGTTCGAAGGATTTGAAGACTCATTACTTGACAACATCTCACAGGTACGGAACCTATGGTACATGGCTTCGCAAAAGGAATGTGGCGGTAACATGACGGAGCTCCTGCACACTTCGATGCCAATGTGAGGAGACATTTGGATAGCATGTATCCAGGTCGATTGATTGGCAGACGAGGACCAGTCCCATGGTCTCCGAGATCACCACATCTTAATCCTCTGGACTAATTTTTTTTGGGCGACATGAAAAAAGTATGTTTGTCAGACTCAAGTAAAGTCACGTATGGATAAGAATAGCCCGAATCCACGCTGCTACAAAAATAATTCAAACGACGCCAGACTTATTTGAATGCGTTCGCCAATCACTACACTGCCGATGTACACTCTGCAATGAGATGGGAGGTGGATATTTTTAAAATTGATGTGACTGTGACAGTATTGTCAAGTATTGGAGACTTGAAATCCAACTAATGGAACTCTTGACAAGTTAGGTGCTCATGGTGTGAAAACGCATTATTTTCGGATATAGGTATCTTATCAAAAGTGATCAACATGCTTCAATATACCACCTCACCTCCGATGACGGTGTTTTTTTGCAACATTCTGTACATATATATATATATATATATATATATATATGCGTGTGTGTGTAACTTGCGAAGAGGAAGTCAAAAGCTGTCGTCCCTTGATATTTACGTTGGAAAATGGTCTAATACATACCCAGGTGAGTAATCGCATCTCGTATGGAGCATATTTTAATATAATTTCAAATTGCATTAGAAAGTAAATAAAAGAGCATTAATTAATATAAAATCAATTGGAAATCAATTAGAGTTAAAATTTCCATTAGAATTAACAAGAAAACCTCACAGAGTCGTGAATGTAGCTTTAGTATGATTTCTCAAGGAGTGGCGTGTTGAGGGAGGAAAACATCCAACTCTGAAGTCCCATTAAAAAAAAAGGTGTTCTTTATTAAGCAATCTTATTCAATTCATGATTCCAAACTTGAAAAAAGTACTAATTATGAGCATTGCGAATGCCTCAAAACAGTTAAATTTTCTGAACAGACTCCCAGGAATTCTAGGAACGATTCCACTATAAAAATGTAGTTTTTTAGTACATGGTTTGCAACGCGGTACATTCAATCTCTTGATAGTAATTACCTACTTCACTTGAGATGTATCGATGTCCAGTTAAGAAAATTTAAACTAAGATTAAGAGATTGAGTGTTGCAAAACACGACACAATGACAACTTACCTGTAAACACGACTTTTGGAAGGAGTATAAAATCATTAATTTACTTTTTATGCAATTTTCATCCAAGATACACTTGAAGTAGATTTTTTATGCTTCATCTAGGTTCTTTGGATGAATATCAGTAGGCTGTGTTTGTCTATTTTGTACATATAAAAAGTAAAGTGATCCCACTACGGGCCTCAGGAGGCCCATGGGGTAGTCGGAGGTTAAGGCTCCCACTTTTTCCGGACAATCGGCACTTGATGTCAGCCGGGTTGTCAGTCCTGGGTGACGGCCGCCCTTACCCCCAGAACAGTGTCTGGTACTCATTACTCATTTCCGTTAGAGGCTGAGTCGACCTCAGGGCCATAGTGCTACCAGAAGGTTTGAGTCAGTTTAAAAATCCTGACCCCACCGGGACTCGAATCCTCGACCTTCCGGCTTAGCCAGTACGCTACGGCGAGCCCGCATTTTGTACATATCTGTCTGTTTTATGAAAACGGAACTGGTTTTAATTTTATTGAATTGTGACATTAGAATTAGAGTTCCCCGAAAAATAGTGCAAACATCAATTTCTAAGAAGGTGATTTTACGGTGCTCAATGAATCTAATATCTCCGTTATTTATTGAATGTTCTCTAACGGGATCTTTTACAACATGATTTGGATTGGGTGTAAGATGGTGGGGTGTATTTTAAATAAACTTAAAACGTTTTTCCCGGAATCTATAATCGCGCCATTTCTAAAAAGGTGGATTTTGGTTATAGAAACATTGTGTCAAAAATTGTTTACTTCGCCAAGGCTCTGAGACCATAAAGCTTAGTCAATTTATGTTTCTTTACGAAAAATAAAGACGAACTTCGTAGTGGTCGTTATTAGTGCTACGTAATCTTCTGAATATTGGCTCATTTTTTTAAGTAATATCAAAGTTTGATACTTCCGTCTGTCGAATGAGTTTCCTTTCTTCTCATTTCTTCAGTTTAGCCTCTTCTTCTTTAGGTACTTTTACGTGTCCCAGCCACACATTCCTTACAGAGACATGACCTATCGGGAGTGGATTATAAATTCTTGATTACATGTACACCGTGTTTTGGCCCCTCGAGGATATGGAGGGCCGGGAGTAATCAACTTAATGTCAAGGCCATCTCCGAGAAAACACGAACATTTAAGGCAAGACACATTATTCACTCATATATATATATATATAAATATATATATTCCACCGCTGTGGTCTCGAGGTAGCGTGTTGCCTTGTCACGCACCGGGCCCGGGTTCGATCCCCGGTCGGAGCAGTTTTTCTGAGTGAGGTTTTTATCGGGGTTTTTCCTCACCTGTAAGACAAATGTCAGGAAAACGTTAAGGCCCAAACGGTCCCCGAAATCATATGGCCATGATGATGATGATCATCATCATCCCTATCATTATCATCATCATCCTTCACCGGTGTGGAAAGCAACGGGAAGCTACCACACCTACAATTTCCTAGCAAAGCTGCAGCCCCCCCAGGAGCTATCACCTTGACGTGGTGGGGGGGCTTAGTACCCGATGAACCAGACGACTCTACTGGGGAAGATTGACTTAGGTTAATCTTGCTGGTGGGTAAGAGGCGAGGGGAACTAAGTATAGCTCACAACGAAGGAATGGCGTCTGTATCCATATTGGGCGGCCACATCTTCGTCAAGTCAAGTCTTCAACGGTCAACGGTCAACAGGGCGACAAGGAATAGCACAGCTAAACTTGTAGGGCTTGAAGAGCGGAAGAAGCAGCCCTCTCTTGGGGGGTGTATACCCAGAGGAGCATGTTTGGAGGCTCAGAGGAAGCAGCCCTTCCACCATCCTTGTCCTGCGAAGCGCTCGTAACGCTTCCAGGAGACATTTATCTTACTGAGAAGCTTCATGGAAATCAGCCGGATTGTCATAAAAGGAACCGACCCAAGCAAGATAAAAGGATACGATTTGGAATAAAGGACATTTTGAAATTAGGAAATTGGAACGTAAGGGGAATAAATACAAAAGAAGAAGAATTAGAAAGAGAATTAAAGAAAAAAGAAATAAATATAGCAACAATAACAGAAAAAAAAAAGAAACTAAAAGGAACAAAGGACTTACAACACTATACTATGTTGTATAGCGGAGTAGAACAGACAACAAGAGCGCAGTGTGGAGTAGCAATTTTAATAGATGAAAAATGGAAGAACAAATTGAATAGCTATGAGTTTATAAATGAAAGAATCCTGATAGCCAGATTTAAAATTGAAAGAGGATATATGATGATAATTGCTGTGTATGCCCCAGAGGAAGGCAAGAAAGAAGAAACAAAAACATTTTATAAAACATTACAAACATTAGTTGATAAATATACAAAAGATCATCATTTAATAATAAGTGGAGACTTAAATGCCAGAGTAGGCAATGTCCCTATACCTAATGTAATAGGAAATAATGGAGAAATAACAATAAATGAAAATGGACAGGATTTGAGACAGTTTTCAGCCTATAATCAATTAAAAATAATGAATACCTATTTCCGAAAAAAGGACATACATAAATATACAAGAAGTGGATATAACTCAAGATCAATAATTGACTATTTAATCGTAAACAACAAGCTAGGAGCCTTGGTAAAAGATGTGAGAGTACATAGAGGCAGCGATATATACTCTGATCACTATCTCGTGATAAGCAAAATAAACATAATAGCTAAATGGCGGAAAAATAACATAAAGAACAAAAGAAACCAAGAAGAAGTATATAAAATATATTTATTACAAGATCAAAGTATTAGACAACATTATGAAAGCAGAATGAATAAATATATATCAGAGATAGCGACGTCAGAAGATATAAATATTGAATGGGAAAATATATCAAATGTAATACATAAAACAGCAAATGAGATATTAGGAAAGAAAAATAGAATAAGGAATAGGAAGGGCTTGAGAACTTGGAATGCGAATATACAAAATGCAGTGAATGAAAAACAAAAAGCATATCATACATACTTCGACTGAAAACAGAAGAATCTTATGAAGAATATAAAATGAAAAGGAGAATTGCTAAAAGCATTATAAGAAAATCCCATCAGGAGTCATGGGATAAATTTATAAGCTCAGTAGAACATGATATGTATGGAAGACAAGAAATAGGTTATAAATTAGTGAAACATCTAAATCAGACTGAGAAAGATTCTGCCAGATTGAATATAATCCCAGAACAAGAATGGATCCAGCATTATGAAAAACTTTGGAAAAAGGAGGAAATTGAAGGAAAAGAGAACAATGAGGAAGAAATAAAAGTGGAAAATATTGATGTAATAGACATAAATGAATTAGAAATGGCTTTGAAAACCACTAAGAATAGGAAAGCAACAGGATTAGATAATATAAATATGGAATTAATCAAATATAGTGGAATATTGTGTAAACTACGAATACTTCATCTAATTAATATATGTTGGCAGACCTATGGGATTCCAACCACTTGGAAAACAGCAATTGTCAAGAATATATTCAAAAGAGGAGACCGGAGAAATTGCGAGAATTACAGAGGGATTAGCTTAATGAATACTGGCTACAAAATATATACGAAAATAATAAATAATAGATTGAGAAACATAACAGAAGTAATAATAAGTGAAAATCAAAGTGGATTCAGAAAGGGAAGGTCATGTATAGACAATGTCTTTACACTGAAACAACTCATAGAAAAGAGAAGAGAACATAACTTAGAAACTCACATAGGATTTATAGATTTGGATAAGGCCTTCGATCGAGTAAACAGACAAAAATTATGGGAAATATTACGAATGAAAGGATACCCGCTGTGCCTTGTAGAAAACAATAAAGACATTATATGAAGACACAAATATAATTATAGATACCGGATTCAAAAGAACAGATGCAATCAAAACAAATACTGGATTACGACAAGGATGTAGTTTATCACCCACTTTGTTTAATATATATATAGACGATATTTTTATAAATGGAAAGTTTTAGTAAATCCAGGAATAAGAATGGATAATAAAATGTGCATAAATAATCTTTTATTTGCTGACGATGTAATCATAATACAGAAAAATGAAGACGACTTACAGAAATCAATGCATGCATTAAATGAAATATGTAAATTATACGATCTAAAAATTTCTGTAAGGAAAACGAAGACCATGGCTTTTAGAGGAAGAGATCCAGTGAGAACCAAAATTATTTTAGAAAATCAAAGTATAGAACAGGTGTCTAGTTTCAAATATTTGGGCTGTGATGTTGGCTACATTGTGGAAAGAGATATTGACTCCAAAATAAATAAATTTCAGACGGTGTGTGGAACAATACAGAGAACATTCAAAAATAAAATTAGAAAAGAAACCAAGATAAAAATGTATAATGTTATGGCGGTTCCCACAATATTGTATGGATGTGAAACTTGGGCTCCAGTGAAAAGACAGAAGGATAGAATACAGACGGCAGAGATGCGGTTCCTAAGACAAGTAAAAGGATGTACAAGACTTGATAGAATAAGAAATGAGGATATAAGAGAAGAATTGAAAGTACAGCCTTTGTTGGATAAAGTCACGAATTACAGACAGAAATGGATTGATCACATGGATGGAATGAGCAAGGAGAGATATCCATTGTTAGCCAGAAATTATCAAGCAAGAGGAAGGCGTGATGTTGGAAGACCTAGAAGACGTTGGGCTGATGCAATATGAAGTCGGAACGGGCAATTGCCTAATCCTTGGAGTGATGATGATGATGATGATGAGCTGCAAGCGTAGCATGAAAATGCTATGATTGCAGTGAGGGACCTGCCTTCGGGCAGAATTACTATAGATATATATATATATATATATATATATACACCAAACGAAGGGAATATGATGTGGATGGTTATGTTGGCCAGATAGTGTTAGGGGACTACTTAGACCTTAAATTTTCCTGACATTGTCTTACAGCGAAGAATAAGAAGCTCGGGAAAAAACTCTCCCAGGAAACTTGTCCTGACTGGAGATCGAACCAAAACCCACTGTACTTGCGGCAACAATGTTACCTCTTGACCATAGCAGAGGATAGAAGTTGATTCAAATAAGGTATATATCTTCATTTAACGTTCCTCGCAAACTCTTTTTTTCTGTTCTTTATCATTCTCTTATTTTGTCTATATATAACTTGTTTAATATGAATGTGCAGTGTTGTCTCGGAGGAGGCCCTGATATTGAGATGGTCCCTCATTCGGGGAGGATCTCCATGTCCTTGTGAGGTCAAAACATTATGTATGTGTTAGATAGTTAAATCCCTTTCCTGACAAATCGTGTCACTGTAAAGTCGAATGGTTTGTGGCACGTTGGAGTACCTGTAAGATGAGAGGTTATACTGCGTTAATGGAATTTAGGGAATAATTTTAACGAGACTCTTATCTAACACTACACTAAGGACTTCCAAAAAAGACACTGAAAATAGTTGTAGCTTTCGTCACAGGAACTCTGGTTTTAGCTTCATTTTGGCAAGAAGAGTAAATGAAATCCTCATCTGTTTCTCTGTTCTCATCAGAGCTTTTGGCTTTTTTTAGGTTCTAATAGAAATTTACAATGAAAGTCACCATCAGTTCCTGGGTCCATTACCGGTGTTTCGTTAGCACTAGAACTACATTATTTTAGGAGGTGATTGAAGTAGAATTGCGTGGTTTCCCTATGATTTCTCTTTTCTATACCTTTCTTTTTTTTTGTTCTCTTGTGCCAACATCTATATTACGTAAAGCTAATTCTTACTGTTTCTTCATTAGTAAAAGTGCTTTCCTCTGCCAGGTATTTTATGAAAATGTAGTAATGTAATGTTACCATTCGCTGGAACTGATGAAATTAAGCACAATGTATGACTATCACAATGTATGACTATCACCAAGAAGATCACTTGTGTATTAAATACAATGTATGACATATGCCGATATGACACACGTTTGCAACTTGTTAGATCTCTCCTTATCATGAGGGTTGTTAATAAATTAATTATTTTAAAAATGTTTTTTTAATCTGTGCAAAATCTAATTATACAGTACTCAATTACAGAATGTACGATAAAATCCCTGAAATACGTAATTTACAATTTTTAAAAAAATATTTAACGCGGCTTTGGCTCGGTGAAAAATGATCGAACTTGTATATATATATATATATATATATATATATATATATATATATATATATATATATATTTTTTTTTTTTTTTCCACATTCATTTGAGGCCAGTATGCAACTTCCTTGAAATTCTTTTTTATTTTCCCTAGTTTATGTTACTTACTTACTATTACTTACTCACTGGCACTATCGAACCCGCAGGTTCATGGCCGCGCGGACATAAGCTCTCCATACATCCCTATCCTGAGCTAATGCTTTCCAATCATTCCCTGTACAATCCACTTCCCACAAATCATAGTTAATGTTGTTCACCCACCTCATTCTTGGTCAACCAACTGGGCGTTTTCCTTCTGGCTTCCCTACAAGAAGTTTCCATGCACGTCTTTCATTCCCCATACGTGCAACATGTCCTGCCCATCGCAGTCTACGAGACTTAACTGTTCTTATTATATCTGGCTTCCCATAAAGACCATGTAGTTCATTGCTATGTAGTCTTCTCCTTTCACCTGTCTGTTCATCTCTCCTTGGTCCAAAAATTTTCCTAAGAACTTTATTCTCAAATACTCGTAATCTCCTTTCCTCCCTTAAAGTAAGAGTCCATGTTTAGCACCCATATAATATAACTGGTAGAATAATAGTTTTATATATTTTCAGCTTAACGTTTTTTGAAAGGAGTTGGGACATCAAAAGTCTCTGCAATGCATAATAGCATGCATTTCCAGAATTGAGCCTATGTTTAATATCTTTGTGCATCTCATTCCTATTTGTGATTATTGTTCCTAGGTATTTTAATTCAGCCACTTCCTCAAAATTTCCCTCATTTGTCATTAGCTGTCCATTATATACTGAATTTCAACGTGTGACCATATATTTAGTTTTACTGATATTTGCTTCGTGTCCTAATTTCTTAGTGTTACTCAATAGTGTGTGCGTGTTGACCTTTAGTATCTCCTCGCTATCGGCCAGAAGTACTACATCATCAGCATAAACTAACAGCTTTATTAATACCATTAAGTTGTAAGCCTTCCTCATTCTCTAAAGATTTAATGGCATGCTCTAGTACAAAATTAAATAGTAGAGGAGATAGTGCATCTCCTTGCTTCAATCCATTCTGGATTTCAAACGTGTCTGAAAACTGTTTGCCTACACGCACCCTACTCTTTGAGCCATTTAGACACATTCGTATAAGTCTAACTAACTTTTTAGGAATTCCGAACTCCAGCAGGATACTATATAACTTCTCCCTCTTAATTGAATCATATGCTTTTTGGAAGTCTACATTTAGTTGATGTACAGTACCATTATATTCCCATTTCTTTTCTAAAATCTGTCTTATACTAAAAATCTGATCTGTTGTAGACCTGTTTCTTCTAAATGCACATTGATAGTCTCCTAGAATGTCATCAATATAGGGAGTAAGTCTGCTACTAATATATTTGTTAGAATTTTGTACGAAGTTGAAAGTAATGAGATGCTCCTGTAGTTGTTGCAATCAGTTTTATCTCCTTTCTTATAAATTGGTATGATAATTGATTCTTTCCATTCATCTGGAAGAGATTCGTTTTCCCAAATCATACTAAGCAACCAGCGTATCTTGTCCATCAATTTTTCTCCCCCTGATTTTATCAGTTCTGCTGGGATCTCATCTGAACCTGATGCTTTATACATCTTCAATTTTTCAATCGCCATTTCAACCTCTAATGCACTTGGCTCTGCGACTAGCATTTCTGCTGTCTGTAACTTATCCTCCTCAATGTCCTGTTCTGTATGTACATTTAATAGCTGATTAAAGTAACTTTTCCATCTATTTAATATACTCCTAGAATCTGCAGTCATATCCCCATTTTCATTCCGAATTATGTTTGTTCTAGCCTGAAACCCTTTCTTCCCTATACTAATTCCCTGATATAATTCTCTAATGTTCCTATTTTTTGCATTCATTTCAAGATCATTAATCTTCTCTCTCAAATATTCCCTCTTTTTACTCTTTAGTAACTTGGTGGTTTCCCGTCTAATAGTACCCAATTGCTCTAAATTTACCTCATTTGGCTCGTGTAACCATTTCATTTTTGCTAGCTTTCTTTTCTTTACAATGTCGGCACATTCGTCATCAAACCATTTCTTGTTTTGCCTCTTTTTTAAACAACCAATGCTTTCTGATGCTGACAATTTAATAGTATCTCTTTTAGCCTCCCATTCTTTATTTATATCAGTTTCTTCTTCTTTTGCCACATTGTCATCTGAAGATTCCAGTACTTCAAATCTATTAGCAATTTTGATTTGGTATTCTTCCCGCATTTCATCATTTTTCAAGTTTTTTAATTCATATTTTACAGATTCATCTTTAGCGTTTGTTCCTCTCATAAGCGATAGCCGTTGTCTTATTTTCACTCTGACCAGATGATGATCCGAATTGCAGTCTGTCCCTCTAACTGATCTAACATCAATGATGCTACTGTGCCAGCGTTTATCCACTAATACATGATCTATCTGGTTCCGAGTTTCTCCATCTGGCGACGTCCAGGTGTATTTATGAATATCCTTATGCTGAAATGTTGTGCTCTTAACAATGAGATTCTTTGATGTGGCAAATGTGACTAATCTAACCCTGTTGTCGTTACTCTCTTCATGAAGACTAAATTTGCCTATTGTTGGTTTGAATATATCTTCCCGCCCCACTTTTGCATTAAAATCTCCTAAGACAATTTTCATATGATATCGGGAAAGGCTATCAAATAAGCATTCTAATTCTTCATAGAACTCATCCTTGATCTTATCTTTATCTTCTGTGGGGGCATGTACATTTACAATTATAAAATCATGTCGTTTAGCCTTTAGAACTATGTATGATATCCTATCACTAACAAACTTAATATCTCGGATAGCGGATAGGATCCTCCTTCTGACTAAAAAACCCGTTCCAAATGCAGGTCTTTCTGCACCCCCATAGTATAATGCAAAGCTTCCTGATTCCTGGCTACCTACTCCTGGCCACCTAATTTCCTGTAAAGCGACTATATCCAAGGGTGATTTATCTAATTCCCGCGTTAATATCTCTAGTGCCCCGCTATTTTATAAAGTCCTAACATTCCATGTTCCTAGGAACATGTCCCTGTGTTTGAGTCTTTGGCATGGGTTCCCTGAAGTAGTCCCCGCCCGGAGAACCGAATGGGGACTATTTGACCTCCGGAAAATTTTACCCCAGATGAACCCATGTCCGCATTTCTTGACAGTTGTATTTTTACGGTGAAAGATCGTCACTCTTTCACCCAAGGTACCTTTTTCGTCTGGCTTATCACCTTCGACCAGTCCGGCATGGGTAACCCTATCGGCAGCAATTCTACCGCCGGCATAGCTCTTAGGATCATCTAAGCACGCAAGCCACTCCACCACGACAAGGTAAAGATACCATGGAGGGTTTATGTTACTAGGATCTGTTTGTCTATTGTTGCAAATATCCATTTTTATTAACAAGTTATTGAATTGTGAAATAAAATTGAAGAGTTTCTTCGAAAAAGTGGTGTAAATATAAATTTCTGGGAATGTAATTTGACGGTATTAAATTAATCCAATATCTGTTATTTATGCAGTGTTCTCCAACTTTCACAATAAGCACGTGGGATTATTTACTACACATAGGGCTTCGGTATAAGATGGTGTTCCTTTTGTAGATTATCACACAAACTCTTTGTTTACACCCTTATTCGAGAGACGTGTTCATTTAATAGTTAAATTGATCGTATAATGAAATTCCAACTTTACTTTTATGGAGAGAAGTAGGGAAAAATGTCAATTAAGTCGGTAACGAGATTTGATCTTGTGTTCTATCGAAAACGAGTCTCAATTGGTAACGCTCAAGTCAACTCAATCAGTAATATATTTGTTTTATTGTCACGTCAGGTGAAAGAGCAAGAAGCAGGGTGAATGTAGATAGTTCCAACTGATCATAATCAACAGTACGTGATAATTTCAAAATATCTGTTACGGATTTTGCGAAGAATTATATCTCCTGCAACTCAAGTGCAGAAGTGTAAATGTAAAAATCTTCCCCTCAGGAAATATATTAAATCAGACGTACCGAAATAGATATTCATTAAGGAAATTACAAGCGAACAGCTGGATATTGGAAGAACAAAAAATTATTGGTCGACGTTATTTTTCATGAACCCAGTATTGTCTGTTTAACTCCCTCCCACAAATCTTCAATGATCAGAATTTCTCCTTCACTGGAAGCTTCAATACCACTTTCACCAGAATCTAACCTTTACCAGAAGCTATGGAATTTAATATACCTAACCTATAGAACATGGCATCACTTTTAGCCAGCTTTATTCAAATACCAAGCACTTCGACTTTTTTCTCCTCTTTCCTTTAAAGGAGAGATATCCCGACACCAATAGCCACGCAATATTAAATTACATCTATCAGGTCTCTTTGATGTGGATATTATATTGTCCTCTAAATTGTCTTTACAATATAAATAAAAATTATATTACATTTTATTCAAAATAAAGTACAATGATGGCCTAATGTTTCTTTCTATGGCAATGTATCTCTACAAATTCAGTTATTGTCTTCTTTTTTTTAATTCGCTTGATCGTGATTAAAGTATTTTTATCCCTCATTCTTCACCCCGAATTTTTTATACATTCTTACACACCATCCAACTACTATAAACTGATCTCTCTCTTTCTCTCTCTCTTTCTCTCTCTTTCTCTCTTTTTCTCTCTCTTTCTCTCTCTTTCTCTCTCTTTCTCTCTCTCTCCCCTCCCCTTCTTAATATTATTACTTTTCTTATTTTCAGTCAGATTCTATAGATTTTAGACAGAATTTATAGATTTTCACATCATAAATATAAACTCGGGAATAAGAGGCCACTGAGCAAAATTCGCTGTCATGTTGATGCGTAGTTTTGAATTGGAACGCTTATGATTTCAAATATTATATAATAAGTAAATAATTTTCAGATTTGAGAATTGCAACGAGAACGACCAAAAATAATGAACAGTATTTTACTGGGAATATGACGTTTAAATTTTAAATTTTGCAGCGTATAATAATTACTATTAAAATATGCGAAAATACGAGAAACATACAGAACATAATGTACAAACTTTTATGGCATTTATAGATCATGAAAAGGCGTTTGACAAAGTTAAGAGAAATAAATTGTAGAATATAATGAAACAGAAAGGCGTACCTCAGCACCTAATAACTGCAATAAAAAGTCTATATGTAGAAAATAAAATAACAATAGAAACTGCAGTCAAAACATAAAAAGAATATAACAAAAACAATAAATAGAGGTGTAAGACAGGGATGTCCGCTTTCAGCCTCCCTTTTTAATATATATGTTGACGATATCATATATAGTTGGCAGATAAATTTTGACTCACATTTCAAAATAAGCAATAGGATCTTAGATACCTTACTTTTTGCAGACCAAGTTCCAATATCTTTTAATTATATAAATTCCAATATCTTTTAATTATATAACATTATGCAGAATTACAATTTCAAAATATCAATATGTAAAACGAAAATCTTAGCATTCAAGGGATCAAATACTGTAAGAGCTAAAATAATTCTGGAGGGGAAACCCGTTGAACAAGTGAACCATTTTAAATATCTGGGTTATGAAATTTTCTATTTTAAAAATGAAGATATGTTTAACAAACTTAACAAATGGACCATTTTAAATACCTGGGTTATGAAATTTTCTATTTTAAAAATGAAGATATGTTTAACAAACTTAATACATTTAATTATATATGTGACATTATTAAAATAATATTTAAAGGAAACAAAACTAAAATTTTATAAAGCAGTGGCAGTTCCCTTACTATTGTAGAGAATTTTGGGTTTTAACTACGAGAGAAGAGAATATCAAAGAAGCAACTGAAATGAGATTTCTGAGAAATGTGGCCGCTGCAAACTTCTAGATAAAAGAAGAAGTGAAGATATTAGAAATGAGCTATATATTTTTAAACTTTTAGATAAAATAAAGTAATCTAGAAAAAACTGGAAATAACATGTTCAAAGAATGAAAGGTGATCGCATTCCAAAAATTATACTTAATTACAAACCAAAAGGAGATAGGAATGTTGGTAGACCGAAAAAGATATGAATTCAACTTTTTGAATGAGAATCTATGAACCGGAACAAGCCACATGGGTTGAATCCGTGATTGTTGTTGTTGATGATGATGATGAAAATATGCGAATTTGTTACTGGAAAAATTCCTAATTATAAACAGTGTGCGGGGAAATAGTACCGACATGTGAAGTTATGAACAAACGAACTTAGTTTGTTTACAAAATGCGAGGACTGGCTCAGCCAATATCAAGACAGGCGGTAAGGTAGTGATGCCTATTGCTCTGTGTACATGGTACAGTTTGCTTACTATGTAAACAAATCTTCTTCTTTCTTCTTCGGCTTTCCCCCATTTATAGGTTTGCCGTCTTCAGTTTCCATTTATCTGTATCATTCCAATCTCCCTCTTCCAAATTCCTATCATCCATTATAGTTCTGACGTAGGTTTTCCATTTCCGTTTTGGTCTGCCGCGTTTATTTCTTCCAGGGGTGACCATTGGTATATATTTTTTACCATCTTTCATTTTCCATTCTTTGTACATGGCCATACCATTTAGGCTTTTAATCAAATTCAACTGTTCTAATTTTATTTGTTTGTACTTCCGTGAAAGACCAAGTTTCACTTCCATATGAGAAATATTATGTATTATACTCTCATAAATTTTCATGTTAGTTTCCGTTGTGATATTTTTGTTCCAAATTATTCCATGTATTGTTTTAGTTGCATTTTTTGCCATTGCAATTTTAGTCTGTACATCCCTCTCACAGGTACCTGAAGTTGTAATTATTGACCCAAAATATTTTAAAAAATTCACATTTTTTTTTGTTTTCCCTGTTTCGAGTATGAGGTCATCCACATCCTTTCCCAAACACATATATTCAGTTTTCTGTAAATTTATATCCACTCCTCATTTTTTATATTCTTCCATTAGTTTATTTATCATATATTTCATATCATCTTCATCCCCTTAAAAAATTATTTGATTATCTGCAAACAACAATGAATGCAGTACTTTTCCTCCTATAGGAATACCCATTTCAGAACATTTCTATACCATAAGTTAAGAGTCTGGTCTAAATAAATGTTAAAAATAATTGGTGACAAACTGCATCCCTGCTTAAGGCATTTATTCATTGTGAATTCCTGCGCTAAATTATTCTGTATTTTGTAAACAAATCTTGCATATTAAATTTACCTCTTGTTCAGCACTGGCATGAGTAGTTATGTTGTCTATGTTAACTATAAATACTATGGCAGTGAAATAAACGGCTTACTCCCTCTGTTTCACTCTAAGTTAAGTTGCACAGTACTTGCAAACAAGTAAACAGACTATTTCTGTACCATTACCCCGCAGTCTGGTGGAAATTTTATGTTTATAAGGCGGGTGAGCTTTGATTGTTTCGGTTTTCGTGGCACGAATGTATACTTCCTATTTATTTATGAAATTATTGTATAGTTATGGTTGGAATTATCTTACAATGGAACTATCAATCAGTGAATGCCGAATCCTACCATGAAATTTCTCCCAGAGAAGCGTTGTGATGTACCAATACCATGCCCTAAATATATCTGCCGCTTTTAATTGCAAGGCACTAAAATTCAGCGCCATATCTCTCATTTGAACTACGTGTACATGTAAAAAAACTCCTGAGTTGGTAGATTGGTTAAACCTGACAACCTGCCGTCCGCTCACGCATAGTGTGGCAATAGGAAGGTGAGTGATTCGAACATGACATCAGTTGCTTGCTTAATTATGTTATGGTGAGGAATAATATACATCTCAATTTACTAACAATAACAACAATTATTATTATTATTATTATTATTATTATTATTATTATTATTATTATTATTATTATTGAGACCGTTTTACATATCTATATATTCATTAATTTTTCGTATGTTATAATTTAATTATCTGAATCGTCTTATTCCCACCATACTAGTTACTGAACTTACAATATCACACGGATGACTGGGTGTTCTGAAGGAAAGCTTAATACTTTATGAATATTGGAGGCGTCAGTCATTATCGAAAAGATTTCTAAATTCAAATCGTGAAAGATTGGCATGCTACGAATGAATGGTAAATGCAGACAAATGGAGAAACTTGGGTAAAGTTCTGGAAAAAACGCGGAAAATAAGAACAACACTCATTCATGAAAAAATGTACATGTTATCAAAATGCAATACCATTAATTCTTAATAATTCTACATAACTTAATTAATGTATAATGTTATTGTATTATTATGTAATTGTAATATTATTGTGTTTTCTTTATGTAACTGTAATATTATTGTTTTCTTTCTGTTTTTTTTATACTATTACCAAATATTATTTTATTGTAACGGACTGTCAACAACATGTATGGCTTACTACTCGTGCGATCCATATTTGTGAATAACATTGCAAATATCTTACTTGTAGTCTAATAAAGTCCTATTACTACATTATTATAAATAATAACATGCACTTATAAAATATATTTAGCAATAAATAATAAAATAATAATACAAATACCAACTGTAATTAAAAACGTAGGACGTAAAATTTCCTCATATATTAATTGTTCTTCTACTAACTCTGGGAATTAATATCATTTCAGTTTTCTCATCTCTCTAAAACAATCTCTTCAATATTATAACCTGATTACCTTATAATTCTCGTTTGTTTAATTGATTAACAATGCTTCCTTTATACACCGAAATATAGGAATACATGGACATTGATATATAGTGATAAAGCCAGCATTTTATACAGGGCTCTTCAGAGAGAAGGAACAGTTTCAAACATTTATATCTTCCAAACTACAAAAAATAGAAACACAATTCCAGTGTTCCTGGAAAGAGAAAAGTTCAAATTTCACTATTTTATGCATTCAATATGGGAACCATGTTTTACACGACAAATATCAAAACAGTGGCTCATTTCTTGCCACACATAAATCAGCTGGTCTCTAGTTATCGAATTCACAGCTTCAACAATTCTATGTAGCAGATTTTCTAAAGTGTCAGGCATAGGGGGGGGGATAAAAACATGGTCTTTTATGTAATCTCACAGATAAAAATCACACGGGGTTAGGTCTGGTCACCTGGGAGACCAGGAACGTTGGAATTGTGATTCTATTTTTTGTAGTTTAGAAGAAATAAATGTTTGAAGTCTGTTCCTTCTTTCTGAACAGCCCTATATTTTAATTAATTAAACAGGTTTATTCGCGTTTATAATGTATTAATTCTTAAACATTAGTTGTTTTTCCTAATGCGACATAAATTAGCTCTTTGAATTGATTTTGAATACTTTAAATATTGCACAATGGACAGACTAACCGATAATAAGCATTGAACACCAAATGCCCTTGCTCCCTTGTAGATCTTGAAGTGTCCCTGTCAGCACTTCGTTCCGAAGTCATACTTAACTAAGTCATTTACGACTTTTTATACATTCATATTAAAGGAGGAAGATTCTCTGGAAATGTTGTCTTAGTTTGCATTGAAAACATTGATATCTAATGGTATAAGAATCTGATTTTTAAAGAATCAACATTATCTTTCCCTACTATCGACTTTAGGCAATAATGACATATATCGCTGCATATCATAAGTAATGCCACGAGTTATTTCCAATTTATCTTGAGGATTTGGAAATCAAGAGTGGCATTTGTTAGGACTATTTAACGATCATCCATTACAACTAGATCATATTATTTATTGCCAATTATGATCGCAAAATTGTAAGAATGCACCCTAGTGGAGAAAAATGAACCACATCAAATTGTATATTATAAAGAACATTTTAGGTTATTCATATTTTAGGAAACAACTCCTTAAAATCATTATTTAAAAACACAATTATTGAACATACAATTATCAATGTGTAGTTCGAAGGAATCTATTCATTATTTGCTATATTCAACGTATTTGTTCGAGAGTCGGTCACTGCAAAATAATGCTATGACCTGTACAAAGTATTAAAAAGGAGGAGCTTTCTTTAATATGATAAACAGAAGTAGATAAATATAGAGGCGAAACTCGAGCACGCGCGTATTCGAATGCAACGTAGTGTGAAATTTCATCTAACATACAGACACGCGCGTATTCGAAATCAACGTACTGTGAACATTTTATTTTAATATAAAGACACAGTCCACCGTTGTGGTCTCGAGGTAGCGTGCTGCCTTGTCACGCAGCGGGTCCGGGTTCGATCCCCGGTCGGGGCAGTTTTTCTGGGCGAGGTTTTTAGCGGGGTGTTTCCTCACCTGTAAGACAAATGTCAGGAAACCTTTAAGGCCCAAACGGTCCCCGAAATCATATGGCCATCATCCTTATCATTATCATCACATCATCATCATCCTTCACCGGCGTGGAAAGCAACGGGAAGCTACCACGCCTACAATTCCCTAGTAGTAGTAGTAGGACTTTATTAGACAAAAAGTAAGATATTTACAATATTATTTACAAATATGGGTCGCACGGGCAGTAAGCCGTACGTTGCTGTTTGAAAGGCGGTTACAATAAAGTAATAAGTGGTACGAGGGTAACGAAAAAAAAACAAAGACAGAAATAACATTCCAATAAAGAAAAGGAAAACGCAATAAAACGAGTACCATTAAGATAATAACACAATAGAATTATTAACTTAAAAACATTAACATTACAATTACTTAAAGAAAAACACAATAATAGTACAAATTACGTAATAACACAATAGCAATAACATTACAATGTACATAAAGAAAAACACAATAATCATATTACAAGTCAAATAATAACACAATAGCATTATACACTAAAAAATCATTAACATTACAATTACATAAAGAAAACACATCACAATATACAATTAAAGATAGAACACAACAGCAGTATACACTAATTACTTTCTATATAATTGTTAATAAGCAGCTTGGATTGCAGTTTGATAACATATATTTATTCATGAATGAGTGTTGTCCTTATTTTTCGCGGTTTGTCCAGAAATCCCGGGAGGGTTATCAAATTTTCGGGATTTACCAATAACTCGTAGCATGCCAAATCTTTCCCGATTTGAATGGAGACACTCTTTCCGGTAATAACTGAAGTCTCCGACTACTGCTAAATAATTACATTTTCCTAAATTATGTATCTCATCTTCAAATTTCCCCGCACATAGGACATTATCGCATATCGTGATCGTGGCTAATTTTTAGAAATTTCCATGCCCCTAGCCTAAACCAAGCAAGCCCGCCCGAGCTATCCTTAAATACTAGAGTCTGAGTATATACGATTGTTGTTTCCCCAGAAGTGTTTTAGGTCTCTTTGTGTAAACACAGTGAGAGTTGGCATGTACATTCGGCGAAGGTATCTTGTTGGTTTACATCTAAGTACCTCCTCCTTATTTTTCTCCACACGTTCTTGCGATTTTCAGTCCCTTTTTCCCATATCCAGCCCATCCCAATCTTTTGGAGTTCTCTCCTAACCTCGTCTGCCCAAAATTTAACATCTATGTTTTTAATTTGGTGGTCGTAGCAAATTGCTCTAAGCATTGTTTGTTCACCTTGGATTACTCGCAACCAGTATTTGAGTACACGAATTTTACAGTTAATATCGTCCTGGAATGACCCGAATTCATATAAAATTCCACAGTTAGAAACGGCCTTAGTAAGTCCTGTAATATAATTTAGAAAATGCGTATATACCTTATTTAGTATTTCCGTTCTTTGGAAACCCCAAATCTCACTACTATAGTGCATGACTGGCCTGACCATAGCTCCATACATTTTTTCTAATGTGCTGACTGGAATATCCGGCACTCGACCCAGAATACCGAGTACACTGTTAAGTTGTCCCCTCCCTTTAAATAATGCTATATCAATGTGTATTCCCTAGTAAAGCTGCAAGCATAGTATGAAAATGATTGCAGTGAAGGACCTGCCCTCGGGCAGAATTACTATGGATGGATAAAGACACACGCGTCATAGAATGCAATGTAGTGTGAAAATTTTATTCTAATATATAAACACGCACGTATTCGAATACAATGTAGTGAAAATTTGATTTTACTATAAAAACGCCCGCGTATTCCAATGCAACGTAGTGTGAAAATTTCGTTTTAATAAAAGAAACTCGCGCGTATTCGAATCCAACGTAGTGTCAACATTTCATTTTGATATAAAAACACGCCCGTATTAGAATGCAACATAGTGTGAAAATTTCATTTTATTATAAAAACACACCAGTATTAGAATGCAACGTAATGTGAAAATTTCATTTTACTATAACAAAACACACGTGTATTAGAATGCAACATAGAGTGAAAATTTAATTTTGCTATAAAACACACGCGTATTAGAATGAAACGTAATGTAGTATTTTAATTTTACTATAAAGACACGCGCGTATTAGAATGCAACGTAATGTGAAAATTCATTTTACTACGAAACAGGCGCATATTAGAATGCAACGTAATGTGGACATATAATTTTAATATAAAACACGCGCGTATTCGAATGCAACTTAGTGTGAACATTTCATTTTAGTATACAAACACGCGCGTATTCGAATGCAACGTAATGGGAAAATGTAATTTTGCTATGAAAAGCGCATATTAGTATGCAACATAATGTAAGAATTTCATTTTACTATAAAAACACGCGCTTATTAGAATGCAACGTAGTGTGAAAATTTCATTTCTCTATAAAAAGACGCGCAAATAAGAATGCAACTTAGTGTGAAAATTTCATTTTACTATATAAACACATGAGTATTAGAATGGAACGTAGTGTGGAAATTTCATTGTAATATATAAACACGCTTGTATTCAAATGTAACGTAGTGTGAAAATATCATTTTACTATGAAAACACGCGCTATTCGATTGCAACGTGGCGTGAAAATTTCATTTTACTATAAAAACACGACCGTAATCGAATGCAACGTAATGGGAACATTTCATAATAATATAAAAACTCGCGCGTATTCGAATCCCACGTAGCGTGAACATTTTAATTTAATACAAAACACGCTCGTATTAGAATGCACCGTAATCTGTAAATTCATTTTATCTATAAAAACACGTGCTCATTAGAATGAATTAGTGTACAAATTTCATTTTACTACTAAAACACGCACGTATTTGAATGCAACGTAACATGAGAATTTCATTGTACTATAAAAACACGCGCGTATTAGAATGTAACGTATTGTGAAAATTTCATTTTACTATAAAACACACGCGAATTAGAATGCAACGTAGTGTGAAAATTTAATTTAACTATAAAACACGCGCGTATTCGAATGCAACGTAGTGTGAAAATTTCATTTATATATAAAACACACGCGTATTAGAATGCAACGTAGTGTGAACATTTAATTTAACTATAAAACACGCGCGTCTTCGAATGCAACGTACTGTGAAAATTTCATTTATATATAAAACACACGCGTATTAGAATGCAACGTAGTGTGAAAATTTAATTTAATTATAAAACACGCGCGTATTCGAATGCAACGTAGTGTGAAAATTTCATTTATATATAAAACACACGCGTATTAGAATGCAACGTAGTGTGAAAATTTAATTTAACTATAAAACACGCGCGTATTCGAATGCAACGTAGTGTGAAAAACACACGCGTATTAGAATGCAACGTAGTGTGAAAATTTAATTTAACTATAAAACACGCGCGTATTCGAATGCAACGTAGTGTGAAAATTTCATTTACATATAAAACACACGCGTATTAGAATGCAACGTAGTGTGAAAATTTATTTTAACTATAAAACACGCGCGTATTCGAATGCAACGTAGTGTGAAAATTTCATGTATATATAAAACACACGCATATTAGAATGCAACGTAGTGTGAACATTTCATTTATATATAAAACACACGCGTATTAGAATGCAACGTAGTGTGAAAATTTCATTTATATATAAAACACACGCGTATTAGAATGCAACGTAGTGTGAAAATTTCATTTATATATAAAACACACGCGTATTAGAATGCAACGTAGTGTGAAAATTTCATTTATGTATAAAACACACGCGTATTAGAATGCAACGTAGTGTGAAAATTTCATTTATATACAAAATACACGCGTATTAGAATGCAACGTAGTGTGAAAATTTCATTTAACTATAAAACACGCGCGTATTCGAATGCAACGTAGTGTGAAAATTTCATTTATAGGCCTATATAAAACACACGCGTATTAGAATGCAATGTAGTTTGAAAATTCCATTCAATACAAAAACATGAGCGTATTCGAATGCAATATGGTATGAAAGTTTCATTTTAATATAATAAACGCGCGTATTCAAATGTAACGTAGTGTGAAAATTTCAAGTGAATTGACTACTTTTTTTCGAGTTTTGCGAGCAAAAACAAAGGCAGGCTGAATTTGTATATATACAATGGTAATAATATTAACAATATACTAAGGCATTTGATAAGTAATGGCAACACTGTTGAAAATAGTATTAGGCCTAGTGGCCATTGTAATCTTGTATTATGTTGTTGAGCAGACGTTATTGTATAAATTAGCAATATTGAGATTCTCGAAATAGCAATACTTTGTGAATACATTCACATTTAGTCAAATACGAGTAATACCGCCCTAAAATATATTCAGTAGAATTTGTTTAGAACATCCATTAAATTCAACATACAGGAGCCCTTGTGACTATAACTTATTCTCTAAGATCAAATACCACTATTAGACATTCAATTACAATCACGAGTTGATATCCAGAAAGTTGTAAATCGATCAGATAAAAGAGATATCTAGAAATGGCGCTGAAGATGGAGTGCGTCAAATTTCAATGATTTGGTAACTTATAGTTGATTTGGGTTGAGACTTTTATAATCTCTTGCCAAATCAAGTTTGTAATGTCAAAAATAACCTAAATAATTTGTTGTGATGTAATAGCAGTGTTGCCATCGAATGCACTAGTATCAATATTAATATTTCTCTGGAACCACGCTTATGCCGATAGTGATTTCCTGTTAGCGGCGTAAAATACAGACGGATGTTCAGAGATAAAAGAAACAGTTGCAATGTGTTCCACCGAGCGAGAGGTTGTTAATCCCATTCATATAATTGAGTGTGTGTCGATCTATTACCGAGAAAGTGGCGTTTCTTCCACCGGAAATATAAACACAAAAGAAAAGGAACTGGGCCAGTATTCTATATAACTTATCCAGCAGATTAGGCCTAATTGTGCGGGTGTTAACCTACTTATGAAGAGACAGTTATGGAAGTACATGAAGATAGTTAAAATGATTCCAGCGATGCAGTTCATAAAACGCTCTCCTATCGCAGGTAATGTTGCAAATTCAAGTTCGATACCACATTCCGAGTCCCGTGACCCTGTGTCCACTGATACAAGACAGGGTATTGGAGAAGACTAGATAACAGTGAGATACATGATCTTTAGAGGAAACAAGATACAATGAAAGCGCCGTAGCCGAGTGATTAAGGCAAGAAGCCCTGGTGCTGAGCTATGGGACTTACACTGGTTCAAGTCTCCATGGGGGAAAACATTTTCTCATGGAATTTCGGCCAATATGGGACCGGTGCCCACCCAGCATCGTGAGGCATTTGGGTAGCTACAATAAGTAGCAACTCCAGGTTGAGAAGACCAGTTATAACGGCTGGGGGACCCGACATGCTGATCATATGTTACCCCTACACTGGCTGGATGATCGTCTACCTCAGTGATTAACACATGTAGATGTGAGGCCAGCAGCCGGTTGGTAGACCAAGGGCCTTCTAGGCCTATCACACTTGGAGATATAATAAAAAACACTCAAGTCTCGTAGACTGCGACGGGCAGGACATGTGTTACGAATAAGGTATGGAAGAGGGACATGGAATCTTTTTATAGGAAAATCTGAGGAAAAATGCCCAGTTGGTAGACTAAGAATGAAGTGAGAGAATAACATTAACCTTGATTTGAAGGAGGTAGATTATATAAGGGATGTAAAGAAACCATTAGCTTAGTATAGGGATGTATGGAGAGTTTATGTCCGAGAAGCCATAAACTAAGGGTTCGATAGTGAGTTAGGTAGATAAAACTCTGTCGCCTTACAAATATATTTTGTTCTGGTTACATTCATATTCTTGTAAAAAAAAGAGAGAGGCCTGTTAATTTCTGGCTAAATCAAGGTGGTAATAAGCGATCTTCTTTATCGAACGTCCGGAGGAACATTCGTTTGATCTCAACAGAGAGACCACTTTATTTGTGGAAGAAACAATGCCAATTATGCCAACTGAATCAGGTAGAACATAAAAAAGGACATGTGTTACGAATGGGGAATGGAAGAGGGACATGGAAGCTTCTTGTAGGAAAACCTGAGGTGAGGGTGACATCAAATGACAGGAGCCCTTGTGACTATAACTTATTCTCTAAGACCAAATAACCTCTATGAGGCATTCGATTACAATCATGAGTTGATATCCAGAAAGCTCTAGATCGATCAGATGAAAGAGACATCCAGAAATGGTGCTGCAGATGGAGTGCAGCCAACTTCCAATGATTTGGTAACTTATAGTTTATTCGGAATGAAAAACTTTACTGTCGTTTTGCGGAAGCCAGAACTCCTAAACAAAATATGAGTGATGACGACTTGCGACTATGGGCCTTGGAATTGCAATAAGACAGATTATTGAAAGTGCAGAATTCTCTGCGTCTTATGCTTGGATCAGTCGTTTCAAAAAATTAAATTAAATTAAATTAAGAGCAGGAAAATAACTAAATTCATATTGCACTCCCATATTCGGGATGAGGAAAAAATTGAGTCCCGCGCCGTAGCCGAGCGGTTAAGGTAGGAAGCCTTGGCGCAGAGCTACGGGACTTGCGCTGGTTCGAGTCTCCATGGCGGAAGAAATTTTCTCATGGTATTTCGGCCAGTATGGGACCGGTGCCCACCCAGCATCGTGAGGCAATTGGGTAGCTACAATAAATAGCGGCTCCAGGTTGAGGAACCACCTATAACGGCTGGAGGACTCGACATGCTAACCGTATGTCACCCCTACACTGGCTGTTGATCATCTACCTCTGTGATTTACACATGTGGATGTGAAGGGTAGCAGCCGGCTGGTAAAAGGGCAACCGCTGAAAAGTGGAAAGACCCTCAATCGGAATCGGAAAAAATTGATAAAGCTTCTGATTACAATATTGTGTGATAGCGTTGTATCTCGCGTCTTGCTGAGTGCAGTAGTGCATTTAAACTCCGCGCCGAGCTCCGGCTCTCCCCTCTCAAGCAGGGACATCCATTTGCTTCACTCAGTGGGTTCCCATTGCTGGATTCTGACTTCGATTTCTGTGCCTAGCAGTTAAAAGCGGAAGATATTCTTTTGGACACAGCCTTGGTACATCATAATGCTTCTCTTGGAGAAATTTCAAGGCAGGTTTCGGCATTCAATTCTTGACTCTTCCCTTGTTAGTTTATAAAAAGCAAAGTAATACCAATACAGGCCTTAGGAGCTCTTGGGGTGGAAGGAAGTTAAGGCTGTCATTTTTCTAGACACGAGAGTAAACGAGTGCCAGCCTTTACCTCAGAACACATATCTGATGTTCATTTAATTTAGAGACGATGGATTACTGAAATTATATACCACTACAGTCCACCACTCTACCAACTGAGCTACCACAACGACGGACTAAAAAGTCGATGCGTCTGCAACCTGTTATACCGGTATTTATTTTTTTGATGTCCTCATGATCCTGACCAGAATTTTAGAAACAATTTATGAAATTATTGTCATGCGTCCTTTACAAGTATACAAAGTTTCAAGTCGATCGAATGTTTTTAAGTGGTTGAAAATCGTGTTCAAAGATTCCGTTACACAGATACACGTCCGTTACATAGATAGATAGATATAGGTCGAGCTAATATAAAGCGTGTAATGATTTTAATGTATATATATATATATATATATATATATATTATATACTTTAGTGTGAAGAAGAATGCAACATATTTATGTAACAATCCTGTTTCTAAAGAAATATAAAACAAATAAAAAGACAAAAATAAATGTCAATTTGTAGATATTCTCAATAGTTCAGTACGAGGTTGCATATCCTTATACTTTCAACACTACTTTGTATCTATTGTTCATCGAATTAACCAGAGACTCCCGAGAAAGCAACCTGAGGAATGGAGGGAATCTCAGGTGTGAGAAAAGGCGAAAACGTCTCATGGCATTCTCACCGACTCCCGAGAAAGCAATCTGAGGAATCTCCTGTGTGAGAAGAGGCGAAAACGTCCCATGGCATACTCACCGACTCCCGAGTAAGCAATCTGAGGAATGTGGGGAATCTCCTGTGTGAGAAGAGGCGAAAACATCCCATGGCATGCTCACCGACTCCCGAGAAAGCAACCTGAGGAATGTAGGGAATCTCAGGTGTGAGAAAAGGCGAAAACGTCTCATGGCATTCTCACCGACTCCCGAGAAAGCAATCTGAGGAATCTCCTGTGTGAGAAGAGGCGAAAACGTCCCATGGCATACTCACCGACTCCCGAGTAAGCAATCTGAGGAATGTGGGGAATCTCCTGTGTGAGAAGAGGCGAAAACATCCCATGGCATGCTCACCGACTCCCGAGAAAGCAATCTGAGGAATATGGGGAATCTCCTGTGTGAGAAGAGGCGAAAACGTCCCATGGCATGCTCACCGACTCCCGAGAAAGCAATCTGAGGAATGTGGGGAATCGCCTGTGTGAGAAGAGGCGAAATCGTCCCATGGCATACTCACGGACTCCCGAGCAAGCAATCTGAGGAATGTGGGGAATCTCCTGTGTGAGAGGAGGCGAAAACGTCCCATGGCATACTCACCGACTCCCGAAAAAGCAATCTGAGGAATGTGGGGAATCTCCTGTGTGAGAAGAGGCGAAAACATCCCATGGCATGCTCACCGACTCCCGAGAAAGCAATCTGAGGAATGTGGGGAATCTCCTGTGTGAGAAGAGGCGAAAACGTCCCATGGCATGCTCACCGACTCCCGAGAAAGCAATCTGAGGAATGTGGGGAATCTCCTGTGTGAGAAGAGGCGAAAACGTCCCATGGCATACTCACCGACTCCCGAAAAAGCAATCTGAGGAATGTGGGGAATCTCCTGTATGAGAAGAGGCGAATACATCCCATGGCATGCTCACCGACTCCCGAGAAAGAAATCTGAGGAATGTGGGGAATCTCCTGTGTGAGAAGAGGCGAAAACGTCCCATGGCATACTCACCGACTCCCGAGTAAACAATCTGAGGAATGTGGGGAATCTCCTGTGTGAGAAGAGGCGAAAACGTCCCATGGCATACTCACCGACTCCCGAGTAAGCAATCTGAGGAATTTGGGGAATCTCCTGTGTGAGAAGAGGCGAAAACGTCCCATGGCATGCTCACCGACTCCCGAGAAAGCGATCTGAGGAACGAGGCGAATCTCAAGTGGGATAAGAGGCGAAAACATCCCATAGCATGCTCTCCGACTCCCGAGTAAGCAATCTGAGGAATATGGGGAATCTCCTGTGTGAGAAGAGGCGAAAACGTCCCATGGCATACTCACCGACTCCCGAGAAAGCGATCTGAGGAACGAGGAGAATCTCAAGTGGGATAAGAGGCGAAAACATCCCATGGCATGCTCACCGACTCCCGAGTAAGCAATCTGAGGAATGTGGGGAATCCCCTGTGTGCGAAGAGGCGAAAACGTCCCATGGCATGCTCACTGACTCCCGAGAAAGCAATCTGAGGAATGAGGGGAATCTCCTGTGTGAAAAGAGACGAAAATGTCCCACGACATACTCACCGACTCCCGAGAAAGCAATCTGAGGAATGTGGGGAATCTCCAGTGGGAGAAGAGGTGAAAACGTCACATGACACGCTCATCCACTCCCGAGAAAGTAATCTCAGGAATGTGGGGAACCTCAAGTGGAAGAAGAGGCGAAAACGTCCCACGATATGTTCTCTGACTACTGAGAGAGCAACGTGAAGAATATCGGTATGGAACAGTGGGAGAGAGATGAGTACGTCCCACAATACGGAGTATTTTCTCTCACTCCCTAGGGTTCTGATTGACGAATATTGACCTCTCGAGGTTAAAATGTTTCTGTAGACGCTTTATACCATTCAAATAATCCGGACACTTCGACATAAGTGTACTAAATGCACAATGCCTGTGACAATGTTATTTATTTCTCTCTCTAACAGTAGTTATGTTATATATAAAATAGTTAATTTTTATATGAGAATTATCAGTATTACACTAATCATCAGGTCCATGAACGATTAGTGAATGCTACTCATACTTCAATTTAATAGTTATAATTTTAAGCAATATCTTGTAAACATATTTTCTGCGGGGAACTGTTAGTTCTCTTTGTTGTTCAAATTAATGCTAATAATTTTAAATAACTTTAACTCGTGTAAGCAGATATTAACATATTGTATTATTAGGATTAATTGTAAAACTTTATTGTAGTTGATGTAATTTTGTAGAAAGTGGATTGTTTAACATTAATGTTACTTTAGCTTCTATAATATATGAATATTATATAATACATTTTACGTTTCCTTAATGAGAAATATTTCCATTTATTTCTAATGTTTATGATTTTCTGACATCAACATAAAAATTATAGACAAAAACTGACTTAACCTTTAAAATAAAGCTGAATTCTCCTTTTCCTTAAATATGAACGGAGTAGTACTTTAGATACAAAATTTCACTGGTTGTTTAGTGATGTTGAAAGGGTACTTTGATGTAAGGAACAATTGGTCCCTGCTGAATTACTACAAAAGAAATGTGTTACACATGTACCAAATATTTTGTATTTGTAGTAAGCGTTGATTAGTCGAGTGATTTTAAGTTTTTTAATCTATCAGAATACTTCTTATCACTGTCTAAAGGATATGCTGCATGTGTAACACTTCAAGAAATCAATCTATCAAATCATTATGGCTTTTTATATCAAACGTATCTTCAAATCGAGAGGTTAAAAACACGTACAGAGTATGTGTGTGTGTGTGTGATATATATATATTTTTTTCGCAGTTCAACTTATGTTCAATTCAGTACTACATGTCATTCCTCTTTGTAATTTTCGTTCCTGTGTACTTGAATGAAATAAATAAAAACAGAGGAAGAATCAATAATTTAAACTATTTTTTTATTTAAAATTAGAAAGTCAGTGCTATTGAAATTTACACTACAAAGTAAACTTAAAAAAAACATACTGTAAATAGAGTATATTATAACAATAAGTCAAAGAAGAGAGTTTAATATTCAAGAAAATTAAATTCCTGAAACAATTGCCGATTGTAGTTTTCATTATCAATAATACAGTAAAACGTGCTGAAAGCGGAATCGCATGGGATCATTTTTTACACATTAGACAAAATTCCGCATTATAAAAAACTAAAACTGATTAATAATCATAGATTAATAGAGCACCGTATATGCCTTTTTACTTACTGGATTAATTGTAGTTTCCGCTGCCGTTGAAAAAGTGGTAGTAATAGTATAAGATGAGCGACTTCGACGGTAACACTGCTCGAAGAATCAGTCCCATTTCTTCCGCTTAAAAAGTTGTCCTCTTAGGCGCAGTATCCTGAAATTAAGTACGCAGTTTCAGGAT